>CM038220.1:94276385-94690345 GCA_021442155.1 Cymbidium sinense | reverse complement strand
ATTTTTTTTTTGTGATTGATTATTTGTTGTATTTTTAATTTGATAAAATTAATCAAATTAAAATTTGAATTTTCATATATATGTATATATACATGTAAAATTACTATGCTATGCCTGATCATTTAATTTTTATAATTTAATAAAAAAATATTTTTAATTTAAGTTCATGCATAATTGAATTAAATCAATTAATCAAAAATTGGATTCAATTATACTTAAAAAAAATTGCTTCTCATACAAATTATGATTAGAATGAGCCTAATAATTATTTAATTTACTTTAAATGAGCTAAATATAAATTATATATATATATATATATATATATTAAATTTAATAATTTCAAAATGCATCATGTTTAAAATTATATTAAATATAACGACACAAATTTTTCAAAAAAAGAACGGAAATAATCGCCGAAGTCGGATTGGGGGAAGTGTGGGAGGAAAGGTGATCTCGGTTTCATTCTATGGCGTCCACTTCTCATCTTATCCTCTCTACCGCCGTTCGCGACGACTTTTCTCGCCGCCGGGAAGGGCCTCAGTTCATCCCTGCTACCATTCGAAACTTTACTTCTCCTCGCCGCCATCTACAACCTCCTCTTCGAACATTTCCTACGCGCGCCGCTGCCTCCACTTTCCCTCCCCTGCAAGCCCTAATCTTCGACTGTGACGGCGTCATCCTAGAATCGGAGCATCTCCACCGGCAAGCGTACAACGAAGCCTTCGCCCATTTCGCCGTCCGATGCCCCATCTCCTCGCCGAAGCCTCTTTACTGGGGTTCCGATTTCTACGATGAACTACAGAATCGAATTGGTGGAGGGAAGCCTAAGATGAGATGGTATTCTTCCAATGTTCTCCCACCATTCCTTTGTCCCTTCATTCCTTTCGCTCTCCATTTCTGAGTCAAATTTCATATGTAGGTATTTCAATGAGAATGGATGGCCTTCTTCTTCTATCTATGCGGAGCCGCCATTGACGGATTCCGATAGGGGCAGATTAATCGACGTAATCCAGGTGAGTTTTCTACTTGCTTTTTTGTTAGTTGATGCTTTACCTTAGGGGGTGTTTGGCAACGGATTGGATTTATTTCAAGTAGGATTTAGTAAATCCAAAGATAACCTGATTTAGTAAATCGAGAGCTAATCAAAAGTGTTTAGAAGATTTATTAAATCGCTAAATCCAAAAAGATGTTTAGTAAGTTATATGAGGATTTAAGTTTGTTATAATTAAATAATAATATTTTTAAAATATAAAAATAAATAAATAAAAAAAATAAAATATTAAAATTAAAATTCATTATTTAACGTAAGATATCATGCTCATTACAAAATATAAATAAACATTACATTATTTGGATATAAGAAATTTTTTCCGATAATACAAATTGAATTTCACTTCTCTTCAAACAAATCTATCATATAAATTATACTTAGACTACAAACGATCAATTAATGCCTCATACATCGCGAACATAAATTGGTATTTTTAACAATACAAACAACATACCAAGAATGGTAGAATGAAATTAATCAGGATCATAATAGGTGTTTTGGGAATCACAATTTTGAAGTCCGACAACACTTTTGGAATCCATGTCATTAAATCAAAAGAAGAGGTTTAAGCCATCACCCTACTGCCTCATTCGTATTTTCCTTATCTTTCCCTGGAATGTTTCAATTTTAAAATTGTTCAAGTTTATTATTTTGAGCTATCAAGATTTAATTGCTTTAATTAAAGATATATGAGATAATGCTAATTTACAAATATAAAGTCATCATCCAAGATAAATGTACTTACATGCATCAACAAAATTGAGATAACTCATTATGTACTTTAAAGTTGATTTTTTTAATTAAAGGCGTTAATTCGCTAAACATGAAGTTTAAACTGCTCCATCACTGACTTATACCTCTAATAATATAAGGGAGTAAAAGGATCTTGTCCATTTAATGTTGTTACCTTTTCACAAGCAACATCCGTCAGAACACGCAGGATTGGATTGTTATAACTAAGATAAGAAAAGTTTTAGAGTAATATCACCGCATAATTATGCAGAAATTAACTGTTGTTCTAGTGGCATTATACACGAAGTCCCATGAACCGCTTCCAATTTCCCATGAAATAGTTAAAATTTTCAAACAAAACAAAGCGCCTAATCAAAGCCCATAAATACTAAACACAATCTCCATCAATTAATTAACATAATGGCCTAATTAATTCAAATAGAATTCTCATCCAATGAAAAATCAAGTGGCACCCATATCAAATTTGTTTATGTCTCAACAGATCTGCTTGATACAAATGCACCCAAGCATTCCCAATCGAGCTCACCAAGCAACAACTCAAGACTTTACACATGAATTCTTACAATATCAAAGAAAAAAACCTCAAAACGAGAAGCTTATATACAGTGATTTTATCATTTTCATGTCTATGGGTTACTCAATTAAAATTATAATATAAATTCTTATCAATTCACAAAACAAGAACGTGATCCATGTTTCTAACCAGACAACCGTGACATAAAAAATCGATAATCTCAAAAATAAAACATAAAATACATCTTTCTTTCTCAAAAGACACAACCACATCAGCAACAAAACACAAAAAAAAAAAAAGAGAATATGTAGAAAGATACTCACAGGCAGTAGCCTTGAGAACCGGACCACTCACTTAGTAACTGAACTTAACACCCGACACGGCATGCATCCGCTATTCTCGAGAGAATAACCTAGTAAAACCTTAACGATACATAAACCGCTTAACACGCGGTGCTTTCGATCCTAAAGTAAACGCGAAACCATTGAAGGAAAGCGTGAGAGTTCGGTCATACGATAGCTTAAATGGAAGAAAACTCATCAACTGAGATACGCCGATGCGCATGGCTAGAAGAAGAGTGACCAAAACGCGTCATGGCAAGAAATGAAATGATCGAGAGTTGAGATGAGCTGCAGCTTCGCCATACCGCGAGGTTCCGTTCAGAATCCCTTAAATCCGCGAATCGGATTTAATAAATCCAGACGCTGCTTGCGGATTTATCCGGATTTACGGCATCAGATTTACTAAATCTTCGATGGTGTTTGGTAGGATTTACTGAGATTTAGCTCCAGTAAATCCTGCCAAACACCCCCCTACTTAGTAATGGAAAAATAACTTGTCTTCAATTCAACCGAGAATGCTCTGATTTGATTATCATAATAGCTTTCTAGTAATGCCATTTTTGAATGATTAATCAAGTTAATATTTTTATCATCTTGAGTTAAATTTTTATTCTAAAGAAATTTTTATTATAATATCTTTCTAGTAATGAACATTTTCACTTTAATTATTGCTTTCAATGAGTTTAAATTTATATATTTATCTCTCTGTTCGGTTCCCATCCTTACTATAATAGTTTTCTGGTTTATGAAGGATTGGAAAACAGAAAGATACAAGGAAATAATCAAATCTGGAACTGTAAGTATAACTTCCTTCTATTCCTTTTTTAGCTTTTCCAAATGAAAAATGCAGCATTATTCATGATGATAAACTTTGCAGCTATAGAGGAAACTGAAAGTAATAGCTCTACTTTGCAGGTTGAGCCCAGGCCTGGTGTTCTTAGACTCATGGATGATGCTAAGGGTGCGGTAATACAACTCGATTCTGAAGCCTGATAGCTTTTATTCTCTCTACTGTTTAATGGATAGGTCTACTCCAACTGTTGCTATTAATACTAGTACTGTACTGTCTAAAATTTGCATACATATCACAGAATTCTTATACATTTACATATTTAATATCCAAAATTAATATTTATTTATCTAATAATTTCTTATGCTTGAAAAGGTGCTTCTCACTCTTAAAAAATGAGTGATAATGATATTTTTTTATGCGATATTAAAATTTTAATGTTATATATAAATAAAATAAAATTTTGATGTTAGATATGTAAATGCATAAAAATTATGTAATATGTATATAAACCCCCACTGCATAATCCCACCCACATACATGGCGGTCTGACTAATCTCTGACTGGTAAACCGAGCCCACATGCTTTTCTTTTCACCATATGTGCATATACCGAGAATCAACGCAGGGGAAGTACCCAGCCGCGTTCGCCCTCACCAACTGCGCTAATTGTCTTTTTGATGGTACAGGGTGTTAAGGTTGCTGTTTGTTCTGCAGCAACAAAAAGCTCTGTCGTTCTGTGTTTGGAGAATCTTCTTGGATTAGTAAGACTTACCCCAAGATTGTTTTTTTCTCCTCTTTTTTTTTGGTTCTTAATAGAATCATACTTGATGTGTATTGTTCTTACAGGAACGCTTCCATGGTCTTGATTGCTTTCTCGCTGGTAATGGCTGAAAGTTTTTGAGGTTTAATTAATTAGCATTGTCTTTTCCATATTGCTCTTTTCCTATTAGTATTTGATCAAATACACCATTTGCTTATGTTGTTTTGACTCTTAATTCATACAATTATGTGAAATTGGTAGCACAACTATGCTTTGGGACATATAGGATGCACATATAGCTACGTCCCTCATCTGTACCTAAGAATTTCTCTTGATTGTGATCTTAATATATTTATAGAGTTTTACTTCGATTCTTTTAGAGTTTTAGGAAGGAGGGAGTAGCATAGAGTTTTAAAGATTGATTATTGATGAGATCTCAAAAAACTTCACCTCGCCTAATTAGGAAACTCCAATTAGATTTGCGGGATGAGATTTCTCATTGGCATAATTAACATCCAATGTTGATTTTATCCTAAGCCCAGCCCTAATGAATGCTCTCAATCAAGTATGTCTTTAAATGGTGGCTAGGAGCTAAAGATTATAGTTGTAATGTATATGGATAGATGGTTACCTAATATAGATCTCATTGCTTCGTCTTCAAGAGAGACTTTGTGAACTAAGTGTACTAATGATAAATTACACTATGTTATGTTCAAGGAAGTTGCATGGCTTCATTTAAAATCTTCACTTGTCATACTTTTCAAAGTGGTATCTTCACTAATTTTCTGATGATATTGGATTGGTTATTATCCCATTTCCCAGCCACACATTTTTACTGTCTCTGGAGTTGAAACCACCAAAACATGCTTTTATTTTGCCCGAGCATCCTGCTATATTTGTTTATTACATAATTCTCCCTTACAAAATTTATCAAAACTATTTTTTTTTCTTGGGGAATTAACATACATATACAATAATTTTCATATATTTACACATCTAAACTTTCATATTTATTTAAATAACACTCAAATCTTCACTATTACAAAAAAATTGCATGATATTTTTCTAAAATGAAATATACACCTTTTATGCATAGAAAAAAATGCTATTTTTAGTAAAAATTAAATTTTAGATATATAAATGTATAAAAATTGTGTGCTCGTTTGTAAATTCCCTTTTTTTTTTTTACCCATTTTGATTATAGTATTTTTATTTGAACCAAACATTCCTAGATTACTAATTACATTTTTCATTGTATTAATCATCTTTCACATATACCATAATTTAAATATATACCTATCCCTCAAAATGGAACACTTCTTCCAATCACAGGTGATGATGTCAAAGAGAAGAAGCCCAGTCCATTGATTTATTTAACAGCTTCAGAGGTAATTAAAAAAAATTTAATCTTGTTGACAATGAAGCTTTTTTTTTTTTTTTGATATATTCATCAACTTATTTGTCATTAGATTTAACGGCTGAAATAGAGTGGTCTTGTAATTAAGAAACTCGGAGTGTCTGGGGGAAATTGCTTGGTGGTGGAGGATAGTATCATTGGGCTGCAGGTACTTCAGCTGCAAGTTTAGAAGGCAATTCTATTTAAATTAAAACTTTAACTAAGGGTCCTTGTATTGGATATAGGCAGCAACTGGAGCTGGAATGCAATGTATAATAACTTACACATCATCAACTGCTAACCAGGTGAGAGCTATCATTCTTTTCTTTTTCTTTTCTTTTTTATTCTTCTGAAACATTTACATACATACCACACAATTCCTATGCATTTACACATCTAACACATAAAATTAAATATATAACAATTTTTTATGCATGAAAAATAATATTTCACTTAAAAAAAGTTTATAAAAGCGATATTTTTGTTGTGATATTAAAATTGTAAGTATTATTTATATAAATATTAAATTTTAGGTGTTAAATATGTAAATATATAAGATTTGTGTGGTATGTATATAAATGCCCCTTTTTTTAGGTATGAATTATTTTTTTATTCATTTTATTGCAAATTTAGTATAAAATTTGAGCCATCTGCAGGATTTCAAAGACGATTGCCACTTATCCTGACTTGAGAAATATCAGGTACAATACTATGATGCTGTCATTTACTAAATGAATTTATCCATCTGAGATCTTCTAGTGCTTGAGTTTCTCTTTCTTACAGGCTGGAAGATCTCCAGGCATTATTTCAAAATACTATGCTGGCCACTTAGTACATTCTTGACCTATGTTCTTAGCCATGTGTTCCTTTGCAAGTTTGTTTTTGGTGCACTGTATTTATTCTATTGATTAGTGTTCCTATTGTGACACATTGTACAATAAATAATTGTTTGTTCAGAAAAATAAAATAGAGAAAAAAAAAGTAAAAGAAACCAATCTAGATATTTAAAAAAAAAAGATCAAGCTAGCAACCAAATTGTTAGCATATTATATCACATATAAAAACATAAAAGCAGATCTAATTATAGCAATGATGAACCAACCTAACAAGTAAAAAAGAGCAAATTTAGATGCAACAGTGATAGACTAAATATTAAAAACAAGAGTTAGGAACAAATATACAAAAAACATGGACAACCACTGTTAAAAAACTTCATTAGAATTTACCCTATGGTTGATGAAGAACTGCAGGTGTGAAGCACATTTTTTTCAACCGGTAGATTTAAATGAACGGTTGATAGTGGATATTCATCATACACACACACACAGATAAAGAAAGAAAGCTTTGTGCAAGATTAAATACTATATTCTCATTCAATTTGTTAATTAATTAATAAGCTAAGAGTTCACAAATAAGAAGCTAGATTGAAACCACCAAATGAGTGAAAAATGTGTGGGTCTCACATCAAAAGAAAAACAAAGCAAGTTCATAAAATATCAATAATAACTCATAAATATTAGTTTAAGCCTTCAATTTGACAATGGTATAGATCTAATTCCCAATAATTGATATTTAAACTGATGGATCAACACGACCAAATAATTGACTGAATTTGTCAAACTCATGGGTTATGTTGGCTTCTACAATATAAAACAATAACTCGGAGCAATTACCATGAGCAAATATCTTTAAAAGCTTAGGACCTATTTGAGATCAATTTTGTTTTTGATTTCATGTTATTTTTTTTTAAAAAAATTTTGTTTAATATGTTTTTAAAGCATTTTATTTTTGTTTTTAAAAATAAATTACATTGTTTTTTAAAACACTCAAAACACCTTTTGAATGTTTTGAACATTTTTAAAAATAACTATCATTATCAAACATATTTTATTTTGAATCAAAATTAAAAAAATAAAAAATAAAAAGTAATACAAACAGCCTCTTAATTCACTGAAAGTGATGACTAATATAGGGCTTTTGCATAGGGAGTGATTGCTAAGATATGCATAATAGTGAAAAAATTACATCGACAATAAAATAAGTTTAGCTCTTAATATATTATAATTGATTCTTATACATTGACATTATTTTTCTTTCTTGTTGGGAAGTCAACTTTAATTAACAATGATCAAACTATACAAGACCATATCAGCATCTTAAATCTCAGTCAACATCAAACTCACATCAACTTTCCCTAGGAGCAACTTGAGAAATTAAAAAACATTTTACTAAAATATGGATTTAGAAACCAGAATTAGGCATACCTCTCCATGGGGAAAAAGCAACTTTTAATTGAGATCCAGTCAGTTCAAATTAAATCTGCTGTTGGTTTGAGACTGATTTTCTAACAGCGCCATTACAATTGAGATTTCTTACTGTGTCAACAACGAGCTTCAATGCAAGTTCATCAATCACCTGAGAAAGGGATAGCTGTTAGAAGAAGCTCTTTGAACCAAGTAAAATTAAAATGGAAACATTTGGTCTCACTTATGGAAAGACCAGAGTAATAAACAACATGGATTACATTGCTATAAAAGGTATTTAGGTAGAGTAGCAGCTTAAGTAGATAGATCTCCAGTTTATGTAGTGATTCTTCTGAATATAAATTGTACTAAATCATTCAGCAGTTCCTGATCTAGAATGGCAGGTAGTGGCACAAAAATCAAGGCAGAGCCATCCAAGAAAATTGAATTCATTATTCTAAAAGAAAAGCTGATGAGCAGAGACTTGGTGACTAGTGTGAATCTGCTAGAATGACAATCATATGATGCAGATGTCGATCAATCTATAGGAATTAGGCCTGGGAAGTATAAATTGTGATGATCAGAAAACTGAGAATTTAGACATATTAAAGCCTCAAATGTCATAATAACATCAAAGTTCTGATGTGTTGAAACATTTTCAAAATATTATTGCAGATGAAATGCTACATAATCATCCATTTTCATGTTATGAGCTATTAGCATCGTGCTCTCAGCTCTTTCACAGTCGACAAAGAACTTTAACTTTGAATGACAACTGAAAACACAATGGTAAGATTGGCGAGTCCTACGATTCACTAAACTAACTTCTGATTCACAAAGACAAACAAATTGATTAACTTCCAAGCATATTAAGGTCCATAAGATAAAATTAAACAGATGACACATAAGGCTATGATAAGAGCTGCTAGGAATATGAAACATATGTACATACAATCATACCACACAAGCTATGTGTTAGCGTATTGAAAGATACTAAAAGGCAACAATAGGTCACACAAGCTTCTTTTCATATCACTTATCTGGAGTCATCTACTCTAATGTAGGCACTTCATTAATAAAGTGTGATTGGTCACACATGCCACACATAATCTCAATGCTTGTAATCATATTATCTACATTAAAGAGCCACAGACCCAACACTCCAGGAATTAAATTTCATTTCAAGTCTGATCAAGGTATATATAATCAAAATAATTGATGGGAAACAACGACATAATCAAAACAGAATGCTCCCCACAGACAATCAATAATCAAATCATGATCAGTCTTGAAAACCTTAGTAGAGCATTGGTTGCGTTTTTTCAGTAACCATGGGGGTACTCTTAATTAGAATATGTGGATAAAAAATTGGGGCTTTTACATACAAAATGACCCAATTTTTAATATTTATATCTATCACTTTCTGAAGTATAAATTGATCATACCCCATTTTGGCAGAATTTAAGTTGGCATAAGCTTATCTCATTTTAGAGTAAGCTTTTGACTGGAGAAAGGATTGGTGTCACCATGAAACATATGCAAAAGATTAGTGGGAAATCATCTCACACAAGCTATTTGTTGGCATATATTGAAACATATATAATAAGCCACACCAACCTTAAGTCATATCACATATCTAGTGTCCTCGACTCTCATGTTACCTTATTAATAAAGTGAGACTAGCCACACATCCCATGCATAACATAGACTCGACACTTCAAGAACTAAGTTTCATTTCTCGATCAAAGGATAAAGGATCGGTATAATAGATGGGAAGTAATATCATAATCGACACAATACCATTGAATAGTCAAATCATTTAAAACCTTAATAGAACATTGGATGAGTTTTTAAGTAAATTGGGAATCACTCTAGTTAAAACATGAGGATAAAAATATGAATAAAGAAGGAATACAATTGTATCACAAAAATAGTTCTTAAAAGTTCAGGAATTTCACAAAAATCATGCCGATCTAATATTGGCAACTGACATAACAAAATTTCTTATGAAATTGATTCAAGAAACATTTCATCAATTTATCGTGAAAATCAAGGCATATCAAATGACACTTTTAAGACATAAGTTTCAACCAAAGCATGCCATAATGATATAGAATGCTAGCATAACATAACTATCATAAACTTGTCTTAAAATTATACATGACTAATCAAATAAGAATTTAAACGGATAACCAAATTAATATTTAGGTATAAGAAATAACCTACCAAAAAATAGTTGATCAAACCTTATTTTAATCGGACAAAGAGTTAGTCATCTTCTCTCAATTTTCTTGATTTTGATAGAGTTTTTAGGACAATCTTTATATTTACCGATCTGTCAAAATAGATTAATCATACCTCATTTTGGTGAAATTGAAGTTTTTTTCAAACTTTCTAATACTTTTTTTTTTGCACTTCATATCTTATTATTTTGTTCTCTCTCATCTTTCTATCTATAGGCCTTTTGGCCCTTTCCGTCCTCATCAAAGCCTATGATTTTCTACATCCCCCCTTAAAACTCTCTTAGGATGGAGCACCTTTCCTATTTACAAGCTAAAAGTTACAAAAGATTATTGCTACTAGGATAAGAGTTTAACAGGTACGGGTTGGTCAAGAGCTTGTAAAGGGTCTTAGAATATTTTTTTTTCAGGGTTTCAAGAGATTGAAGATGATGGGAAACCAATAATTGGGAAGGGAGAACACAATAAAATATCTTCAAACTCACCAAAATTGTAATGGAATATCGACCACCATGGCTTACTAGTGATTTCACTTAAAATAAATTATAATCCAAAGCGATATAGGGGCCATCCATATGCATGGAAATAAGTCAAAAATCTTTCTTGAAATGTAGATAATACTATATTGAATTCTTGAATTGAGGAAGGAACATTATATCATGACTTGTAGTTGCCACATGAATTTAAAATTGTTTAGACTTAAATAGGCTGGCATGTAGCTTGGATGAGGATGGATATCTTAAGAAATCTTATTTAATCCTATTATAATAATAATTGGAGTAAGTGAGGAATGAATGAATACACACACACACACTACAAAATAAAACATAAAATAAAAAGAAGAAAAATCAAACAAGCTTGGACACCATGTCCACACCCCACCATTGTATTCCATTGGGTTGAGACAAACAACCTCCTCATTCACACACCCACACACCCTCTCCTTCGCACTCACTTTCTCTTGTCTTCTTTTCCGTGAGCATCTCACCCTATCTCTTTACTTCTCTACCCAAATCATCTCCCTAGCCTAACTCACCACTCCTTCTAATGCAAGGTTGCTCTACTACATGATCTCCACGCCCAACAACTATTCAGTTACATGCTTACTCTTTCTCTTCCTGCCAAAAGCACTCCTCTATATCTTTTTTTTCTTGGTATTGCCATCTGCATTCCACTTATTATTAATTTTGTAATGTATCAAAATTAACAAATTTAGTTCCTTTTATGCCTTCTACCCACATTGGTAACCTTAGGAAATATACACAAGAAACTCAACAGTGAAAGTACAACATTAAATTTGGTATCACCATGAATTCACAAGCTCCCACACATATATAAGGTTGATCGTTAATATGAAAGGGTGGTCAATCACCAAAGAAAACTCATCTCCTGATGACTAATACACTTTTGGAGATCAAATATAAACATCTAACTATGCCTATTCACATTATTCACCCAATAAGCATGCATATGAAATGAACATTTGGCATCCAACCATCATCACCAAAGTTTCCCATTTTATTTGAATTGTCTATAGTCTATGCAATTCCCAACACTCCTTAATAAGGAGTTGTCCTTTCAATCACCAATGGAAACACATCTAGTAATGACCTTAATATCCTTTTGGTAATCAAATATAAAAATCCAACACTTCCAATGAACAAATGTTACTAGAAAACCACACCATTTTTTTGTTGCACAGTTAAGTTCATAAGGTGAAATTTTATTATGATATAAACTTTGAAACCAAAATCTTGACAACTTGGAGGGCCCTTACCAACCAAACTAATTAATATCCATGCTACTAATATTATCCTCATTATTCACACAATAAGCAATCATATCATCACATGTAATGTGTATATAATAGTTGACATCACGCCAAATAATGTCAAATTTTTATTTATTTTGCACTATCATCAAAGTCTAGACAATAGCTTACAAAAATATTATTAAACAAATACCAAACAAGTTGAAAAACACAATGGTTATAATAATTATACAAAAGTTTTGCATGCAATCTTCTTTTAATCATTCTTTTAAGAGCCTACCCACATCACTCATGCCATTATAAATATCTTCTTTTGAACCATCCCTCCCATTGCAACACACATTATTCAATAACACTTCTTCATATTCATTTTCTTTAATCTCGTGTCAATGGTAAACAAATTTTTATTCATCTCAATTTGTCCCATAAACAATGGTATGATATGATCAAAACTTAAATGTGAATTGTATTTGAGTCTTCCTGCTCCTCATCTTATATACACATATCAACCCACATACATTCTCTCACGAGATGCAACAATTGGTTGGTTTGATCCTAATATAAATTTTTTTAAAAAAACTCTACATTATATTAGAGGAAAAAAGGACATAAAAGATGAAGATGAGATTAGTCCCCTAATTGAGATATACTTAGTTATTTAACTATATCCAATCAACAAAGCTCTATTGGATAATGAATCTGCATTAGAAGCTCGAGCTGCTTAAATTTTCATTGCTAGCTTTGAAATATTAAAATGAAATGAAAAGTTTAAATCTTGTCTATAATATCATTTTCTAAATTTTAATTAGCACTTTTAACATTAAAAAAAATTAGAACACGTACATGCTTAGCTCATAAATCTTAGATGGTGTTAACTTAACAATTTAACTTGAGATAGAATACTATCCCTTTGTAAAGGACTTTTTCAAGTTTGTGCTCTAAAGTCACTATCTACAATAGAGGTGATAGTAGATTCCTAATCACAATTCTTCATATGGACTTTATAAATTAATATTTCAAGCACAATCTTAGAGCTTTAAGGTATATTATTGAACTCTAATCGATCATCTATCTTTTTTTTGTTGAGAAATACTCTAGACAATCCATGAACTTTTCTTTAGTCAAATCCCTTTATGAGACAATTTTAGGCCTATTATAAGCCTTGGGGTATACTCTTAAGATGGATTAGCAATCCTAACAGAAGGTTATCACATTATTGATCATAGCTCCTCTTTAATGTATTAATCCATCATTCTCTAATTGTACTCACTAACTAATTCATTTAACAACTTGGTTATCTTAAACAATCTTAATTAAAGCCAAATTAAGTCAATATGAATTTCTTATTATCTTGAGTAGATTTGCCCTATAATTCATGAAAGATTTCATAAGATGTAAGCAACTCTATGAGTTCATTTAGGGCAATTAAAATTTTTGTAAAAGTAGTTGTAAAACTATTGTGGGGAAAAAAATTTCCAAAAGTAGCGGTGGGTATTATATATATATATAAAGTTAAATGACAACTTTCTTACAACTATCATATCATTTTAGATGTAGTTCTCAAAAACACCTTCCTATCATAAAAATTTCTAAAGCAATAATAAAACTAAATGATAGGAGGCCTTATGTAAAAGAAAACAAGGAGAAAGTAATCCCAAATAGACCTTAAGTCTTAAAGATTGAACTTATGCTCTTATACCAATCATTATCATAACTCAAACTCTAAGATATTGATGATAACCGTACCTATTAGCCTCAAATTTTTGGTATATCAATTCAATAACTAAATCAAAATTCAAATTGTTAAAATGATACAATTATTAACACAACTAAATTGTTATAAAATTATCCTTTTACACATCATTAATTAGAAATCTTTTGAAAATCTTCATAAAGTAAAATAACTATACTAAAACATCAAGATATTGCTTTTAGCTCTTTCACAATCCAAAAGTCCATAGTAATGAATGAAACTTGATAACACAATGGTGAGGTTTAACAATCTCAAAACTCAACAAAAGATTTCTTGATCCATAAACATAGATAAATTGATAATATTTCAAAACATAATAAAGAATATAACATAGCATTAACCAAATACTATGGGATTAAGATAATAGTTGATGATAGAATCAAATGCATACATTGTGAATTATCATAGAATCAAATGTTAATTTTTATTAAAGCAAAAAATAGCAAAAAATAGACCATGATCAACTAAATTTTATTTCAAAATCTTTTACCGACACTCAAAAACTAAATTTCATTAATTACAAATCTTTTGAAAATCTTCATAAAGTAAAATAGCTATATTAAAACATCAAGATATTGCTTTTAGCTCTTACACAGTCCACAAGTCCATAGTAATGAATGAAACTTGATAACACAATGGTGAGGTTTAACCATCTCAAAACTCAACAAAAGATTTCTTGATCCATAAACATAGATAAATTGATAATATTTCAAAACATAATAAAGAATATAACATAGCATTAACCAATTCCTATGACATTAAGATAATAGTTGATGATATAATCAAATGTATACATTGTGAACTATCATAAAATCAAATGTTGATGTTTATTAAAGCAAAAAATTGCAAAAATAGACCATGATCACCAATACTACTAAATTTCATTTCAAAATCATTTACCAACAACAACAACAATAACAAGCCTTTTATCCCACTAAGTGGGTCGGCTATATGAATCCTTCCATCATTGTGTCCTATTATGTGTCAAATTCTCATTTAATTCAAGTATACTAAGGTCATTTTTTATACATCTTAACCAAGTCTTTTTCCTCTACCTTTCTTAACATAAGGCAAAATCTAATGCATCTACTCTCCTAACCTCACCGACGTCGACGCTTTTATGTGGCCAAAACCATCTAAGTACTCTCTAATCTTATCTCACCGAGCTACTCCAACTTTTTTCCCAACATACTATTTCGTGATTTTATCTCTAAGAGTAAAGCTACTCATCCACCTAAGCATCCTCATCTGTAATACTTAACAATGCTTTCTCTTTATTGGCCAACATTCTCGCACCATAAGTCATCGCAAGTCTTACCACCATCTTATAAAATTTTCCTTAAGTTTAAGTGGAATTTTTCTATCACACAAGGCCGATGCATTCCTCCACTTCAACCATCCAACTTGAATTCTACTAATAACATCTCCATTTATTTCACCATCATTTTGAACAACAATAGAGCCTAAATATCTCAATCACTCTTATTAATGACTTGTTCACCTAATGTCACAACACTACCACTAGAACTTCTACAACTAAAATTACACTCCATATATTCGCTTTATCTACTTCTACTTAAAAAAACCTTCTAATGTTGACCTCCAAAATTCAAGTTTCTCTTGACTCCTCTCTAGTCTTATCAAGAAGAATGTCATCACAAAAGTATAAAGGTACATCTTCCAGTAAATGCCTAAGAACATCCATAACTAAAGCAAAAAAGATAAGGGCTTAAAGTTGATCCAATGTAATCCAATTGAAATGGAAAATATTTTGTCAATCCTCCTTGTGTTTGGACACAAGTAATGCTCTAGTATACATATCCTTAATGACTTGAATATAACCAATATTAACTCATTTCGCTTCTAGAACTCTCCAAAGAACATCTCTTGAAACTTTATCATAAGCTTTCTAAATCAATAAATATCATATGTAAATCCTCCTTACTTTCTCTCTATACTTCCATCAAACCTCTTAACAAATGTAAGATCCATAGTAGATCTACCGCATGAAATCAAACTTGTGAGAAACTTTTGTATAACATCATAACCTATGCTCAATTACTCTCTCCCATAATTTTAATGTATGACACATTAACTTAATTCTCTATAATTTGCACACTTGTGCATCACCTTTATTCTTAAATATAGAACCAACAAACTCTTTCTACTCATCCGACATCTTTTAGTCTTTAAAATAACATTAAAAAGATATGTAAACCAAGAAATTCCTTGATCTCCTAAACATTTCCACATTCATCATCTATATTTTCATTCTTTTCTATTTTTTTTTTTTCTTTTTTTTAATGACGATAAAATATAAAATTAAATTTTTTTTTTTTTTTTAAAAATAAAATCAATCCTTATATTTCATCATTTTATCAAAATATCTCATCCATATTTTCAATATCCTTTTCTAAGAAAAAATAATTTATTATCTTCATCCTTACACCTCACTGAACTGATCTTTACTTCTCCGGCTAACTTATACATACATCTTTCACCTTCTTTGTATCTAATCTATTATATAAATCACTAAAAGCTAAATTTTTACATCATATATTATTTTCTGAATCTCATTTTACTTTATATCTTTTCCAATTCTCCAAGTTTTTACATCTAAACCAAATTTTCAAAAATCATTTACCGACACTCAAAAACTAAATTTCATTTCGAGGAAGGTTGATCAAAGGATATATGCTTAAGATAATAAATAGGGAATTAATATCATAAATAAATGGGAAATCTCCTCACTAAAAGTTAATAATTAAATAATGATATTGAACTAGAAATTTTAAAACAAAGATTAAGCCTTAGTTTGGCAAGAGAGGCCGCTTTGTTAAAATATGTGGATATTTATTTGGTATATAAAGGGTTCAAATATTTTCAAATTAATGTTCTTTCTAAGATGGATATGAAAGCGGCATGAAATTCAAGCACATCAAATAGTCCTAAAGAATTTCACAAAAAAATATTCAACACAATATAGATTACTCATCATTAGTTGTCAACTAACTATTCTCCTCCTTGTGTTTATTCATCCTCTTTCAAGCCCCTTGAAGCACTTGCAACTTCACAACAATGCTATTTTTTTAAAAAAAAAATTTTAAAATTAATTTTTAATCTTCCTTTTATCTTCAGAAGATTTCACCATAGGAATAGAAATAAGATCTGATTGAACAATCAAACTCCATCGGATTGATATCAGCTTGCATTACTAAGCTACTGCAATTAGGACGGAGATAGTATTTTACAACAAGTTTAGCTCAGTTTTGATCAAAAAGGAAATCAACTTTCAATTTTAACAGCTCTAACATTAAATGTCAAGCATTCATGATCTTATGATAATAGTTAGAAATATAAAACAGAAAAAAAAATAGTGCTAAATTATAACATAGAAGCTAAAACGGTATTTATTTTAAAACGTGAAGTTTAAAACATAAATTCTCTAATCCAGTCTCACCAGTAGCTAACAATAGGGGTCATACAAAATTTATGTCACATAGACCTCAATTCATATCACATATTTGAGTCCCATATAGCATGCTTGGCTGCACAAACCGCATATTATCTTGTTTCTTTGAACCACATTGTACACATGAACCATGTTCTGACATCCCAAGAAGTAAATTTCATTTCAAAATTCTCGATCAAAGAATATATGCTTAAGATAATAATAGGACAACAATATCATAATTAAATGAGAATGTTCTTGAAAACTTTAATAGAGCATTACCCAAATTCTTTTAGCAAGAGGTGAGAAGCACTCCAATCAAAATATGTATATAAATATTTTGATATATGAATGTCCAAACATTTTCAGATTGATGCTCTCCCTAAGTGATTGATCAACATGGCATGCAAATTCAAGCACATCAAATGGTCTTGAAGAATTTCATGCAAAGCATGTCATGTCAACATAATTAGGATTATTCATCATTAGTTGATGATTAACTATTCTCCTCCTCATCCTTATCTTGTTTCTTCTTCCTCTCCCAACTCACAACAATGATTCCTCCAAGCTTCTTTGACTAACAAAATACTCCATCTCTCCATTTACAACCAATCCTTAAGCTCCCATGGCTTTCTTTTCATCTCTATGGAGATTTCAAGTCATGGGAGTGGAGAAAATTTGCAATTGAACAATCAGAAGCTATCAGATGGATCTCAGCTTGCATCACAAAGCTTAAGCAATGAGGAATAAGAAAGCATTTTGCAATAAATTTAGAACTATTTTGACAGAAAAAAATAAACTTTCGACTTTTCAAGCTCTAATATAAATTATGTAGCATTTAAAAAACCATCGGAATAAATACTAAAAACATAATCATACAAATTTCCTGTCAAAGGATATTACCTTGCATGTCTGACGTGCCTGAGTTCCAAGTGACATGTAACCAAAATACTTTTTGGTAGGTTTTTTTCTCCATCAAACTTTAATCACAAAACCAATAAGGTCTGAACCCCATATGTTAATTTAATCAGCTCATTCACGCCACAACATTCAATGCAATTTCACCCAAACCAAACCCTAAATCAATGACCATTGAAAACAAATTTCTCCTCATTCAGAAAAACATCAAAATTCCATGCCATTTCAATAGCTCCAGTAACTCCACCCTTAGCTTCCTCTTCCCCTTCCTTCATGAGATACCTTCTTAACTTCTCTTCGAACAAGACCAGAGGGTCTCTTCAACGTCCCATCTTCTCAAGAAAACAACCCAGTTCATCTCATCTGTTCCTGCCAAGTAAAATGCCCGCAGCTGCTTCAGAAGCATACGATAAGTATGCCTCATAAGACCAAACTCCTCCTTGAACTCCACTATGTGATGAATGTAAGCTCTTTTCTCCACCGTCAAACTCAAAAATTCATGAATAACCCCAACCCTATACTTCTCTGCCTCCACTGTCGACGGCTTCAGCTCAGAGCCATCAGTATATGGCGAAATCAAAGGCAACGTCATCAAACAATTCATCTTTCTCTCATCATCCTCATCTAAACCTAAATCCTTCCCATGAGGAATGGCAAATTTGAAGGTACGCTGAACACGGTGCTCATCCGCAATGAAGTCTCGCTCTAGCACGCTGATGGTAAGAGCCGGATCCCATTCAACGAGCTCGAGGACGTTGCGACCATCGGGGTCTACAGCGACTCGGAAGAAGTCTGGGTACTTTCGAACACGGTCGCGGAAGTCATCGGGAAGACCAAGAACGTGGCGGCAATGATGGAGCTTCGCGAGAGGAATACGGTGACCGGAAGATATCATGAGAAGCTTACGAACCGTGGTGACGCGATCTGCTTCAGAAGCATTGAAGATCGATTGTTCCTCTGACAGGAGGGATTCCATTAAGGTAGTGAATGAGAGGTGAAGGGGTCCATAGAGCGACGGGTGAGGGAAGATGCGGAGAAGAAGAGGATGGCGAGCAACGAAGCGTGAGGGTTTGCAGCCAGAGAGAGCGGTGAAGTAGCTCCGGGAGAGAGATATGAGGCGGAGGGATTGGTGAAAAAGGAGATGAAGCAGAAGAGAGAGATGGATGATAAAGCATGAGAGCATGAAGAGGGCGAGTGGATGTAGGATGGCTTGACACGGGGCTTGATAGCTTTTGCGGAGTTTCTTCACTGCAGTGAACAGTGGGAGAATGGAGGAGAAGAAAAGGCAGCAGGGAAGGGAAGAAAGGCTGGTCGGAAAAAGAAAATTTTGATGATCGATGAGAGGCGTCATGCCATGGTTTAGGGTTTTAGATTTTGGGTTCGCCTTTGTCTTGGTTAAGAAGAGATGATTTTTTTTTCTTTTTCGGAAGATTTACGTACATATCATATAATTTTTATGCATTTATATATCTCACTTTAAAATTAATATTTATAAATATAATATCATTTCTATTAAAAAATGTATATTTAACTTTAAAAGTTTAATAATGATATTATTTTTATGTAATATTTGATATGACACTAAAATTTTACCAAACACGAATCTAAAGAATCGATTCTCAATCAAGACTAATCCATCAAATATTATCAATCGACTCTTAAACATATAGAGTAAATCGAAGGCCTTGACGAGCCGATCTAAGCTCAATTAATTATTGAGCAAATACTTAAAATACATCAAATGATCAAAAGAATCATTTTGAGTCATCCGATAGCTTCTGGATGGATATTAGAAATGTCTCCTCTAATCTATAAATCATCATTCTTCATGGAAAGAAAAGAGAAAGCTCAAAATCCTCCAGAGATCTCAGAATGCTCCGTGCCCACTGCCGACCATGTCTATCAACTACTATCGTGCCAACACCACGCCGACCATCTTGCCGCTTATTATTAATCGCTGCGTGCCATTAATCATCGATCGCGCCGCTACCATCAGCCATTTGTCGCCCGCCATTGGCTCCATGCGCCGCTTTGATGACTGCTGTTTCACTATCAATTATCAACAACTATGACAACCACTACCATATACGATTTACTGATTCGATTATTATTATCAGCCCTTCTCATATATAATTTTGTAATCCCCTTATCGGGAAAACTTTGTACTCTAAAACAAATATATAGTGAAAGATTTTTACTAGGCTAGGCCCCATGATTTTTCCCTCTGGGTTTTTTCACGTAAGTTTGAGTTATTAATTCTTCAAATATCTGGACTCTACAACAAAGCGTGATAAACTTTACTCTACCACAACTGATTTTTTAGCAACAAGTATGAGGAGAAACGAACCTCAATCACTTGAACACTACATCATGAATAAAGGCACTCAATAAGCTCCCTCTCTCTACACTCTCAAACCAATGAACCAAGGACGCCAAGTTTATCTCACTTCGATAGTATGACTGCCGATGAAAGCCTGGAATCTCTTTGATCATTTAATGGAAGAGTCTCAAAATGAGATGATCTGACTTTTACGAGGAACACGACAGACATTACCATGTTAAACATATCTCCCCCAAGATCAATCGTTAGCCGTGAGAGGTCAAAATGCTAATCTCCTTAACACTGAAGTTCCTCCACTTCCGCATCGTGATGATCTCCTGACACCGCTAGTTCTCATCCATCACGCTACTCAACAATCGCTAATCCACTACCTTTCTGCCACCCTTGATTCCACTCGCCATATTATGCGTAATTGATGCTTAATGCAAGACTAATTTCACCTTAAAGACATAAATCATCCTCCCCTCACCGCTATGAGAGTCATCACCTTTAAAGATATTCTTCAACATCCTATTCTAGTTTCAAGCTTACGAAAGCATTGATTCATGATGGGGCAATCAATCTGAACACATCGATCACATGTAACCATCATGCATATCTGAGCCCTAACATTGTTTTGTCAAGTTTTTCCACCACTTAAGGGTCAAGCTCGACGGTTCTACTCCCTTCTAAGGGGATCCATACCTACCTTAACGAACTCATCAAGATTTTTGTAGAATAGTTCATTGCAAATCAGGATCATTAAAGATT
Organism: Cymbidium sinense; assembly: GCA_021442155.1. Taxonomy (NCBI): domain Eukaryota; kingdom Viridiplantae; phylum Streptophyta; class Magnoliopsida; order Asparagales; family Orchidaceae; genus Cymbidium; species Cymbidium sinense. The sequence continues at coordinate 94,669,271 of CM038220.1, read as the reverse complement.
CCTCCCATATCTTGATTCGAAAATGAGGGTGAATCACTTAAGAAATACTTCCAGATTCTCCTTAGAAGCTCGCCAAATACCCGAGTGTAGACAACTATTAAGAGGAGTCTTCCTTAGGGCTCCGGCCTTTTACTCATCAGATACGGCCCGCTTCATGCCGAATTGGTTCATCGTGGAAGCACAAATTTCTCCATGAGGTTATTAATGTCCATCGCAAATAATTTGAACCATAGAAAATGAGCGCCCAGGAATGCGACCGATCCCCCATCAAAAGAAGGCGTCAAGTGATCTCCTCCATGACCCTCATATCAACGACGGAACCACGTAAATACACCGAACACATTCGCATATTATATTCGAGATGAAAAAACCATCAAGTGGCCACATCCATTGAAACCAAATTCAAAAAAATCGTGAGCAATATTATCACTTCCAATGAAGGGATATACAATGCAAACAACTCAAAGAAGAAATCGAGAGGCTCATTCAACAAGGATATCTACGCCAGAAGAATCAATCGACTCAAACAAATATAACTCCAACCGGGGCAAGACAATCATCACATAAATAATAAAATAGTCATCAAATAGGGAAATTGAAATAATGCGGAAGACCAATATTATCTAATCGAAGTTCACTACCACCTCAAGAGCCGAGTTAAAGAAATCTCAGATTGATCATTCCATCACTTTTAATGACTTAATTAGAAGGAGTCCATGTTCCTCATCAACATTCACTTGTCATCGTAGAGATCGGACCATGCTATAATATTAAGAGAATTTTAATTGACAATGAGAGTTCTGTTGATGTCTTATTTTACTCCACATTTCTTAGCATGGACTTGGTTAGGGAAAAGCTTCAACCCTCTACAAGACTATTATACAGGTTTGATAATCGCCTTGTGCGAGTAGAGAGGACAATCACCCTTCCTGTTATCCTCAGAAAATTCCCTCGACAAGTGACTCATTCAATCCAATTCATGGTGGTCAAGTCAGATTCAACATATAATGCTATATTCGAAAGGCCCTCAACGCAATAAACTCTCACCTCTTTGGGATGGCCCATATGTAGTTATAGCTATGGTCAAGCCAGAAACATTCAAGCTCAAGGATTCAGAGGGAAAAACTTTACCTCGAACTTGGAACGCTGAGAATCTCTAAAAATATTATCAGTAATTTCTACTGCATAATTATTGCAACTTTTATTTTGTCTCGTTTGTCATTTCCTCTTCAAACTCATATATGTATTAAAATCATCTTATGATTGTATCACCGACCTTATCAAAGTAATGAATTTATAGCTTGTTGCATATAAACAATCTCCTTCATTTAATCCTCTCACTTGAGAAATACTCTCAGTATCTCGCCGGGGCATGATCAATCCCATGGGGACTTGATCCCTCTTCATGGTAAGTCAAGTAACACTTTTGTTAATACTTATGATAAGTCAAAAGGTCATTGGACATCTCACCTCTTTCCATACCGTAAGATGTCAAATAATGTTTTGACTACTAAGATATGCAAAAGGTTCTTAGTGGACTTCCGCCTCATTCGTAGCAAGATCGTCAATAATATCACCAATCACCCCAGATAGGTAAAAACAAAATAAGAGCATATCACATAAAATTTTGTTTTTCCATTGAGAGCACTGATATGATGATATAAGAAAAAATCAAAATTCTGATACAAAATAATAATAATACATAGATAAAAAAAATGCATCCTCAAGTGATACTACATGATATCAACGTCCTCCTCATCATTAGGAGATGCTCCCTTAAACTCACTCTCGACTCCTTCATCTCCTGAATCTGGCGAAGGGTCTTCGAATACTTGGCTGGGAGATAAATTCTCAATACTAGCTCCAATTTTGCAATGTACTAAGCGGATTCTTTTTAGGAACCCTCGGATGAAGTGCTCTTTTAAACATTGCTGCTCCAAGTCCTTCACTTCAACATCAAGAATATGATTACGAGCTTCCTGGACATGGTCTTCGATAGTATCGCGATAAGACAGGGAGTTCTTAAAGTCTTCCACTGCTTTCAATGAGATTTCATTTGCTTCCGCCTCTGACATTATAAGCTCCTTCTCAGAAAGACGATCTTGTAACGCTTTCTTCTCCAGTTCAAGAGATTTCTTCTCCGCTACAAGTGCCTTGAGGCTTTTCTCTTTCTGGCGAGTCTCTGCTCTCACCTCAATCAGCTCATCATGAGTGCGCTCCACCTCCTGACGTTGGAGAGAAAGAGAAGTCGACATGTTCGCTAGCTCAGTTCTACACCCAATTAGCTGATCCTCTATAGTTGCCACTTCTTTGACATTAACACTCATCTTTCGCTCATACTCGCCTTCAAGATATTTTACCTTCACAAATTCAGTATTCCACTCATCTAGAGCGACACCCAAATGAGCCATCAGCCCTAATGTTTGAGCTACCTACAAAAAAAAAAAAATCATCACAAATATTACACAAAGAAAAAAGGAAAAGAAGAAAAGAAGGAGGAAGAGAAGACAACGTATTAATTCATCTGCTCGTTGACGTTCAGTGCATACGTGCTTTAACAGCTCTTCAGGAATGTGCGGCTTCGAGAAACGAATTCCCTCATTATGAGTTGAAATAGCTAAAGTCTTAGAGGCCAACTGGGGGCGAACATTTTCTCCGCAGATATTTGACGTAGTCACTTTGACACATGTCTTCTTTTTCTTCAAAGAAGAAATATTGCTATCACCGTGATTTCATAACAGGCTTCTTGAAAGAATCCTATGAATATGAGGAGACCTTTCATTACCTTTACTTGACCTCTTCAGTGGAAGAGCATGAGATCTCCCTGTTTGGATGGAAAGGCCGACCTTGAACATTCTATCTTCAACTATATATTTGTTAATATGACATAACTCATGTTGTAAGCTTCCTGCATCAGGAATATTAAGAGTTGCTAAGATCTCATTCTCTTCAATCGCCAATGGATCTTGAAGGTCATTCAATCTTCCTCATCTCTTAGGGAGGCCCCACTCATTTTTCACAAAAAAGAATCTATTAGACTAATTTCTAGATGGATCCCGTGCTAAAATTCTATCCAATTCTTTATAACCCGATAAGAAACACATCCCTGAGCATCACATATGAATTTACATATTCGACACAGTTGATGTTCAATGTAATAACGCCTCTAAAGAAAATAAACTAACGATGATCACTAAAGCTAAATGAAAATTGTGACAAAGCTACACATATTTTAAAGATCTCAATCAACTTGGGAGCCAAAGGGAATCTTGCAGAAGAATCATCTAAATAGAAAGTATCCTTGGAGGTGAATGGGCTCGATCGACTTTGGCAACAATAGCCACCAACTCATTAGGAAGTAAAATTTCTAACACCATTAAACTATATGTGATAGTTGATGGTATATCGTCTGTAATTACACTATGGATTTTCTCATCACCTGAAAATACATAATAAATAAATAAAGAGAGAGAAATGACAAAAATCTAAAAATTTTGTGAAGCAACTCACTCACCCCTAATACTCATATATCCTTTCGACTCTCACTCCACAAATTTGGGATAAAATTTTTTGCCTACGATCTGACGAAAAGGATACGCATGCATATGAAAAAAGAGAAATTATTTCTCTCTAATGATGCTCTAAAATTACCTGTCAAACTTTCTGAGTCATTGGAATGATGGTTCCTAATTAATGCTTCCCCGCCATCTTGGCAGTTATCAACTGTTGAATCATCCATTGAAGTTTCAAGAAATCCAATTTTCTACAAGAAGTAGAACTACGAGGCAGCCTCCGAACCGGTCTTCGATGAAAACAGTTGACGCCTTCAATGGAAAACGAGCGCCAGTGAACTACGGGCCTGCCGCCAGTCGGTCCGACGAGGATAGTTGACGCCTCTTTCGAGGGACAATCGGAGCCTCGCCGTATGAACTACAGGCCTTGATCAACAAAGCGAATGACATTCTCTTAAGAAGAATAGGAACACTAGAGCATATGAGATTTGTATCTTCTCACTTGACCCTAGGGGGTTTTTATAGCCCCCCTAGGGGCAAAAAGGTAAAAAATAACAAAAAAGAAAAAACGGGTGATAACGGGCAAAAATGAAAGAAAATGGACAAAAAAAACCCTCATCGGCGCGCCAGCTGACCAGCTGCTATGCCTGCACGCCGCCAGCTCGCCCGTCTGCATCTGCGCAGGCGACGCAGCGCCCGCGGCCGCCTCAAGCAGGCCCAGATGGGTCCATGACCCCGAAATCTTGCCTCGCATTCAAAACATCCGCGGCCCCACCCGCCCGTGATCATAATCTTATGCTCCCATGAATATTCTCTCAAAATGTATGGTTAATGGACCGCAAATTTCATTAAGAGTTTGTTATTTTCAAGTATTTGATATATATTTTGGATGATTGAGATAATATCATCCAAAATAGAGAATTGATATGATACTAAAAATTCTACTAGTCAAGAACGAATCTTGATGAAAAAATAATCGATCAATAAGACTAACCAGATCATCAAGCTTATTATTAATCGACTCTTAAATATGAAGTATTTATAGTCAAATTGAGCGCTTGACGGAATCTAACAAGCTCAAGATCTCATAATTCGAATTTCATTTGAGCATTCAAATACTCAAATGATCAATTATTTTGAGTCAATGAGTATTTGATTTTGAATACTGTAAACGTCATTCCTCTAATCTATAAATAAGACATCATTCGAGGATCCAAGAGAGAGCTCTAAACTTGAAAATCCTCCATAATCGCGCTGTAATGTTGACCACCGCCGGCTTCCACCGCCAATCTCGTTGCCAAACACTGGTTGCCGCCAACCACTAATTGCCGCTACCACATCGACTGCATTATTAATCGCTGTTGTTTCATTATCACCGGCTAACCATTGCTATTGTCGCTTCCGCCATCATCGCATCACGTTGATCATTGCTGATGATTCCATGTCGCTCACCATCGTCAATCATACCAACAACCGCTATGACCTAATCATCGCTATACGGTGTTCCTGATTCTGGATTCTTATCATCCCTTCTCATATACAATTTTATAATCCCCTTATCGGGAAAACTTTGTAATTCAAAACAAATATATAGTGGAAGATTTTATCGGGTTAGCTCGATTTTTTCCCCTCTCGTGGGGTTTTCGAAAAGTTTGAGTTTATTAATTCTTCAACATTCGTGGACTGAACATAGCAAGTAAACTTTTACTCTACCGCAATTAGTTTTTTAGCCCATAGCAATATTAAAAGGAAGATTTAGGTACATATCACACAATTTTTATGTATTTATATATCTAATATTTTATTATGTTTTAAAATGTGTATTTCATTTTTAAAAAAAGAATGATGATATTTTTATATGATATTAAAAATTAAGATATTATATATATATATATAATAGTAATAAGGGGGATTAACATCTTAAAAAATAAATATTACAGTCATAGCCCTCAAAACTTATAAATCTAATAAAAATACCACTGCTAGTTAAACAAATTCACCACCCTTTCCCCATTCGTCGCCTCAGAACCTAACTCATCATCTTCACCGCAATCTTTGTTAAGGTTCCCTGATTTGCCCAACGCCAAGAAAAATTAATTTGTTATGTGAGCACTATAAAAGCTTTTCTCTAACTATCATGAATAATTATGCTCTTAATGTGAAGAAAGAAAATCTGAGATATCCACTGAATGTATTATATTCTTGACTTCGAGATTGATGAGATGTTAGTTACCAAAATAAAGATTGGAGATATGCTAGCCAGGTTCAGACAATCTTAGCTCGTGGAGGAAGGAGGAAGGTTCAAAATAATCTCTAAAAGAGAATAGTGAAAGAATTTACAAATCTAAGGGCTGATGTTTCTCTTTCGATTTGTTCTTTCATCTTTTAGGATTTGTAATGACAGAAAAATGCTTCATCATTACTTTTATAGACTACTGAACAAAATATTTCTTCTTAAATCAAACATTTGAGTAACCAATGGTAGAGAGAATGTGCGCAGGTTATTAAAAGAAGAATAATCACTTCTTTGTCCTATTATTCACAACCCTATGAAAAACAAAAGTGTTTAAAACCCAACGAGTACAAGATAGAATGAAAGAAACTGTAAATCAAAACATAAATTTTGCCCTCTAATCCGAAGGAAATCCTTTACATTAGTTGTCAAGCAAGGCTAGATGGAAGCATCATCCATGTAGATGATTTGAAGCGACATCATTACCAATGGAAGAAACCCATTCATGCAGATGCTGAAGCTTCTTCCTTCAGCCATGGGGATTTTGAATGCTCATCATAACTAAGGTGGAGACGGGGTGGCATGAACAGGCATGCGAGCTCCAGCTTGTCGTAGTTGAGGTTGAGCTTTCCCCAAAAATGTGAATTCTGACTGCAAGTTGCTACCCCCGCAAGTAATCCCGACGAAGTTTCGGCAAGGGAGGCACGGCAAGTGACGTTCGGTCACAAGCGGTGAATGGCAATGAGGCAGGAGTGACCGGATTTATTTTAACGGAGAGTTATATTTTTGTTAGATTTGAATTTAATCAATCGTGATATGTGAGAGTTGCAATGGCTTTATCGTACAACACCATACAACGCAGCTCTTCGGCATTTAAGAGTAATTATTATATTTATCTTCTTAAAATTAAAATTGTTCATTTGGTAAAGAAATTATATTATTTGTTAACCCAATGTATTCATTCAATGGATAAGCAAATACATAATTTTGAGAAGCTAATATGTTCATTTAAGTTATAATTGTGACTATTCATAAAATAAAATCATGAAATCACATAGAAAATAAATAATTAAAATGCTTAATTATACTATTTGATCATATCATACAATAAGGCTATTTAAAAATGAAGCACGCATAGCCTCAATAAAATCATTTAGTATCTATATAATATTCTTGATTTGATCATTTATTTACGGTTCAAAAGTTTATTGAAATTCAATTGGTACTCAGCTTTATATCACAATCAGATAAATAGAGAATACCACGATCAGATATGACAATCTTTAATGTTTCATATGTTCTAACCACCTCTTTCACATATAATTAAGCTAATTTATTTATCGTGTTATTTTGTCTCATAAATAAGAAATATGCTGGTTTTATCGATTGATCGACAACAACTACCTATACAGTATTATGACCTTTATCGCAATATGATAAAAACTCATACTAAAATTCATATTAATATCACAAGGCTAAAAACTACCGATGAGTAAAAGTTTTCACTAGTTTCAAAATGAAATTCATACATGTATTTAAAGAGTGAACAATAAAACTCCAAAATTTTTACGTAGAAAACCTCTAAAAGAGGAAAAAATCACGGGGCCTAACCCAGTAAAAAGCTTCCACTATGTATCTGTTTCAGAGTACAAGATCTTCCCGAGATTACGAATGTATATATGAGAAGGACAAATAGCAAGAATGCGACACGATTTATATGACGATGATGTTGACGACGATGTTTACGGATGACCATAATGGTCATGATAATGACCGCAATAAATGCCGGCGACCATCAGGATGGCACGGATACGACGGCCGGTGCGCCATGGTTGACGATCAGAGTGGCGACGACAGGTTGGAGGATCTTTAGAGCTCTCCTCTCTGCCCCTCATAGAGGAATGAGGCTATTTATGGAGGAGTGGAGTCTCAGAATACATGCAAAATCCAACCACTCATCTCCATCGACGGCCATGATGATTCCCTTGATCATATGATGTATTTTGTATTTTGAATGCTCAAATGAAGTCAAATTGTAAGATCTTTTTGTTGAACCGCCGTGAGACGCTTCAATTGACTATAAACACAACATATTTGAGAGCTTTTAGGAATTTAACCGATGTCTCAAAGTTTCCAATGATATTTTAAGTGCTTGATCTCGACCAGCTTTCTTCGACAATTGCTTTTCGCATCAAGATTAGTGCTTTGACTGGAAAAATTTTCAGGGTCATATCAATTGCCCCCCTATTTTTGCATGATATTATTTCAATAATCCAAAAATATATATATGCCAAATATTTGAAGATAGCAAATTCTTCAATAAAATTTAAGCATCCATTAATCACATATTTTTAGAGAACAAATCTTCATGGGAGCACAATATTATGACTAAGGCATGTACATGAGTATAAAGCAAGACACGATTTCGAGGTTACTGAAGCCCGGCCCACGGAGCTTTGGTGTTCTCGATGCATACAAGGCCCTGTGTATGGTCGACACCGTCAGCGCTCAATGCTGGCCTCATGAAGTGAACCACGACGGGTCGGTCGGCCTGAGTCTACGTATGGGTCAACATCGCCACGGTCGCTGGCCGACGCCGACGGCGGTCAAGGCGCTGGTAAATACAGTCGGTTAGCACGCCCCGATCGAGCGGTCACGCCTGGTCCGCGCCAGTGCATGGGCCCCGGTGCGCTCGGGCCCAAACGATGGTTTTTGATGGTTTCGGGCGATTTTGAGCAGTTTTTGATGATTTTACCTTTACCCTATGGGGTCTATAAAATCCTCCAAGGGAGAAGGCACACTTCAATGTTCTGCTTTCTTCTTGAGCGAGGTTCGTTGAGTCGATCAGCCTGCGGTAGATTTACTGCCGTTGTTTGGTTTTCCTCTAAGAGCCAACCCCTCGCTGACCGTCCGTTTGGAGGTGATCAAGCCACCAGACTTTACGTTGTTCGGTTTTCCTCGAAGAGGCGCCAACCGGCCTCGGACCGTCTGTGTTTGAAGCGATCATCGCAGATTACATCGTTGTTCCGGCTTTCCCGGCCCCGTCTCGTCCCGGGTTTGAGGCGACCGGTACATACGCCGTTGTTCCGGCTCGAAGAGGCATTAACCGGCTTCGTGAACGTCCCGCCAGGATCAAGGCCCAGATTACATCTCGTTGTTCCGGCTACCAGAGGCCAAACCTGGCTGACCGTCCGGGTTTGGTGATGCGTCATGACTAACTTTTTTCGTTAGGAAATTGGATTTCTCACCAATTTTAATGGATGATTCGATTGATAACCGCCAAGATGGCGAGGAGCGTTAGCCAAGAACCAGCTCAAACGACTAAAGTTTGTGTAATTTATGAGCATCATCAGAGGGGAATATCTTCTCTCTCCTCTTTTTTTGTGTCTTTTTCTCATATGTATGTTTATCCTTTTTATCAAATCATAGGCGGAAAATTTTATCACAAGCTATCCGTGAGCGAGAGAGTCAAAAAAGGAGGCGCCCAAGCATTGGGGTGAGTGAGTTGCTTTTACAAAATTCTCGATTTTTCTCTCTTTTATTTATTATGTATTTTCAGATAACTGTAAGAAACCCATTGTGTGACGGCTTAGTCCTTTACTTCATAAGATTATCTCTCTCAACCAATCAAATTTTGTTAGAGGTAGATCTATTTTTTATAACATTTTACTTACCCTAGAATTAATTCTTGATTTTGATGATAAGATTAGAGGTGAAACATTCTTTTCAAATTAGATATTATCAAAGCTTTTGATAATATCTCTTGGATTTTCTTTTACATATTCTAATTTTTTTTAAAGTTTTCTTCTAAATTTATTTTTCTTATTAAAAATTATATTAATAATGTATGATTCTCTATTTTGCTTAATGGGGAAGCTTTGGGCTTCGGATAGGCTCATGATGAGTTACTGCTGTTCTTGGATTGCATGCCGACATGCAATATTAGAGATTTAATTAAATTTGTATTATCTAATTAACGAATTTATGTGGAGAATAATTAAAATAAAAAACAGTAATAGATCATTAATTATGAAGATTAAAGTGATAATGAAATATGAACTACTGTTTATGATTAGTGGTTAGAAAGGTATTCATTCTACCTTCTTTAATTAAGCATAGAGCCAAGCCTTGCATATAACTAAACTCATTTGATTGTTCATTAATTTCAGAATTAGGACGCTTTTTTTAATTAATGATTCAATATCGAATAAACTTTGAATTTATTATTATTTTATATTTGGAGGTTGATGGGATGTTTTATTCATTAAAAAAAAATTAGTTGAGTAAATGGGTGATGATTGGCAGAATATTACATTGAGATGTTAATATATATATATATATATATATATATATATATATATATATATATATATATATATATATAAAATTTATGTGGTAATTAATTAATATATGAAAAAATTGCTCTAAAAATAATAATATTATTGTCTCAAAATGATAGAGGATATGTAGATAATGTTTAATATTTGCTATTTATGGAAAAAAATTTGGGTGATATTATCGTTATTTAATTTTTTTTAAGTTTTAGATGAATTTATTTTAAAATGAATATAATACATATTAATCAGTTATTTTTTTAATTCATTTTACTCACCTAAGAGTAGGGGTGTAAATGTTATTATTTTTGACCAATTATTTGAAATGACTGATTCCATCTAAAATGTAATAGCTTTAAAAAATCTGTAGAGAGAGATTCAAACCCCTAATCTTAGATAAATTTTAACCACTAAGTCATGCTTATAATTATAATATATATTTGTGTTTGTATACATATATACATATATATATATATATATATATATATATATATATATATATATATATATATATATATATATATATATATATATATATATATATATATAATATAATATTTTATTTTGAGCTAAATAGTGCCGAACACTATCGAACTAAGTATCAATATTCAAATGGGCTTTATAAATTTTCAAATATTTTGTCGCTTTAAGTCGCTAATGAACGAAATTACTGAATTGTTTGTAAATAATGAGGTTTTTTTTTTTTGACAGAAGTACCTAAGAGAGCTACGTTTTATTTATCAATTTATTTTATAAAATAAATAAATTAACTAAAGAGCATTATAAAATGATGCCTATTTTAAATATAATATGTTCTGAATTGACAAGAAATAATCTTACACCGGCTAACATCCTTTTTATTATTATTGATCTAAATTTATAGAATTAATGAATTTGTATGAATATGATGTTGGGGAGTAAAATAAAAATTAATTAAAATGTAAATATATTTTATGTGTTAATATAATTTTTTTTTATGCAAGATATTAGTTTTTAATTAAAATTTTTAAATTTAAAATTTATTATAATTATTTATTTGATTATAATATTTCATCAAATCATTTTCACGTATTTTTGGCACATCAATACAACTTTATTCTCCTTAAATTAATTTATTGGATGGTTTTCATTTAAGTAATTTGAGTGGTATAATATTAAAAATATATATATATATTTCAAAATTTTAAAATTTAGACATTTAATTGAACAAAAATAATTTATCAATATATTTAAAATGCATATTTAATTTACATTTAAATATTTTAAATTTATCAAAATGAGATTATTTAAAAATAGATTATAGTGATCGACGGCTACCTTTGGTCATCATCGATCGCCAATCACCATTAAGAGCAACCCTTCATGTACAGGAGCAGAATCATCCTCTTCTTTCAAGATTGATAAATTTACAAATTAGGGTAAAAGTGAGAAACAAAATTAATACATATTTGAATTCTTCCAATCAAATGTTCTTCTAATAGTTATGATTAAAAATTTAAAATTAAGTATATATATATATATATATATATATATATATATATTGTATATTGTGGTGCTTATCCACCATCTTAGTCATAGCCACGAAGACCAGCGTCCGCCATTGATGGACTTTGAGTTGATACTTTGATAGCGATAAACCACCGTCTAATTATAATAAAGAAGACCAGCGTCTGATTTTTTTTTTTTTTTTAACTGCAAAAGCATACTAAAAACGTTATATAATTAATTCATGCTCTGTAGACTGGTCTACTGCTTTTAATAAAGACTGAATGACATCCTCAGAATGATTAGGTGTCATTTAATAACATATTTAATCTAATTTTGTTTATAACACAATTTACACTATATTAGCTTTAGATTAATATTGATCTTTCGATTAAAGATATTATAGTTTATATTTTTTATGATTATTATGTGAAGATGGTAAGTATAAGGGCCTTTTTTTTTTTTTTTTCAATCTCTACATTATTGAATTGCATCATGGATGGTTGCCAATCATTCGGATTAAAATCATCAAAATGTATTTAGTCTGCATAAATTTCAAAACTCTAATGTAAATCAAGATGTTTAATTCATATCTTCTTCATCATTAATCTTGAGTTTATTAAAAATTGATCGGATATATGAAATTAAATCTGTAATAACAATGCATATTATTCATTCATTATCTTAATCGCTTAGCGATAATGCGGCATAATACTTAACTGTCAAACCAATCAAAGTAATTAAAAGCAGATGAATCTTAAAGACCATGTGATTCATTTATATGTATCACACACAGTTCGTCGTTATGGAGATCTCGTTCTTTTCTTAGAAATCCTTTTCTGAGGCCTATGAGCTCATGCACTCAAGTAATCATTCACTAGTGAGAAAAGCAGATAAGAAGAGTAAAATATACTCAATATATAAATTTTATTACCAACATCAAGAGCTTAACATTACAAGAGTATCTATATTTATAACATTAAGAATGAAGTTTAAAATACTCAAATCAAATTCTAAATTCAAATGTACCACTGAAGTTTTTAATCATGATAATGTACAGAGAGCGGGGAGCATCATGATAAAATCCTCTTAATCTTGCGAGAAAGATATACTATAATATTAAATATATTATTATGTAAAAATGAGTATTTTAAGTTTTGAATAAAAATTTAAAGAGTTAGAGGATATCTGGTATATCATTAACATATACTTAGCTTAGAATTTATATTGATTTTGATTGATTGATTAACTATATTAAGATTTATCCTCTAAGAATTCTCATATGATAAATGATACTCGGATGAATTATAGCCCTTTTAATTAATCACTGCAATATTACTTGCTTCAAAGTTTACGAAAATATATTCATCGAGGTCAATAAAGTGAATTTAATATGCACTAGTCGTAATATTCGACCTAAATTTAATCATCAAATTTAAATCATCTTCTAATATATGTCAAGACTATTTCAGTTTGAACAAATCAAAATCTTCAATAACAATAATTTTTGGAGCTATTGAGCTCAACTCTGCCATTGTCATCATCATTGTCAAGAATAGTTTCACATAATTTTTTAATGATGGTATTGATAAGCTCTTCATTGATCATCTATATAGATGACCAAAATGATACGAGCTGGTTTGGGTTAATTGAACCCTATCTAAGTGGAATGAACCCGGCTTGACAGGGAATAAGGATTGGGTTCAACGCCTGCCTCCTGAGTCGTCGGATCGCGCTGTATTCCTTCTTGCCGTTGGATCTAGCACTCGGATTTTTCTTCCTGGCCTAGATTTTTGCACCGTTTGATCTTTCTGCCAATAGTGGAAACCACACGTCTTCTTTCGGTGCAGTTGATCTGGTTGCCTGGATAACTGCTCCGTGGAAGGGATTTGAGCCATTGATGGAGATTGCTCTGGCGGGTTTCTAGCCGTTTGATGAATCTTCCATGAGAAGTTTGCCTTAACCCTATCTTTGTTTCTCTTTTCGACAGTTCGAGTCGTCGACACTCCAGAGAAAGGAAAAGAGGCTGGGAGCGGAGGAGAAAACCCTAGGGCTTTCTGGTAGGAGAACGGGATGTTTCCGGTGAGAAAACCAGAGAAGAACTCAGAGGAAGAAGGAGAAGAGAAGATGCAGATGAGAAAAGAAGTTGCTTTCAGAAATATTCATTACCTCTTTGTTTGGTTTCTTTACCCTATTTATACTTTCTGTTTTTCTCCTATAGCCTAGATCTATGCTTTTACAAGGGTTGAAATTAGCACACTTTGTAACTATTTTCGCTACAGCTTGAGTTTCCGCCTTTTATCTCTCGCTCTCCGAATATTTGGGTTATTCTTAGCTTTGCTGTCAAGATCCTTTCTTGGTTTCTTGATTATTTCTTTATTATTATTTTGTCATCTGAAAGATTTCTGTCTTGGTGTTGATGCAAGGTTCATTCTAGAAGTTCTTTGGCTTCTCTTCTGTTATAATCTCTGTTGCTCATCTTTGGTTTCTGATATCTATTAATTCTCTGTAAGGGTTTTGCATTGAGTTGTATTATGTTGGACTTATATTGAGTTGTAGTCTGTAATTCCCTTCTTGTATTATAGCCCTTCTGTTGTAATTTATGGATGTATGTGACCCATTTTTTACTCTTCTAAGTCTTTTAGTAGTAGCTGATTCTTATTTTATCATTTCCTATATTATTGAATGAAGTCTTTCATCCAATATGAAATTTTTTTATTCTTTTTACTTCTATTGTCTTTTGGAGAATTTGGAATTTGGAGAATTTGGAATCATCGATCATCTAGATAGATGACCAAAATTTCTGATTTCTTTCAGAGACATTTTAGCCTAATATAGATCATATAGATAAATAAATTATTGTATAAATCATACACTTCTTCAAGTAGAGAAACAAAGTTTCTCTCAAGCCCTCAAAATCTTCCAAAGATAAGAGATATGTGAACATCCATACTCCATTAGACTTTGAAGAAGAAGGCATTCTAAAGATAAGAGACAGGCTAGACGATGCTCAACGGTGGATGCTCCATTGCTTCTCTCTTTCTTAAAAAAATTAAAATAACGAGATACATACAAGCAGGCATGGAGGGTTTCCCCTCCTCCATCAATCTCTGTCCATTGGCTGTATGGAAAAAGCCTTCCATCTCTCTCCTCATGCGCTCATTTTAATTTGCTGACAACAACGACTGTACCTGACCAGATAACTATCGGCTATCCATGCATGAATCTAATTATTCTTATGAGGTGAGCAGAGCCGCCAAGTAGCCAACAGCCACAGCAACACCTCTTCATAATTTCTGTCCTTGCCGACAATGGAGGTTATTACTCTACTGTTTCGCATTTTCGGTGCAATGAACTTTTATGTGATAAGTTAATTTTTATTTTTATTTTTTACATCTAATTAGTAAACTCTTCACCTTTACAATATTATTGCAGTTATTATTATTTTTAAACTATTTAAACTATTTTTATAATAAATTAATACACTCATATATTTTTAAAATTTAAACTCGAATTCTTCTGCAACGAATCAAAATCTCAACCATTGATTGAGATAAAAAAAACCAAATTTAAACTAATATATATATATATATATATATATATATATATATATATATATATATATATATATATATATATATATATATATATATAAAATATATTTATATATGTGATGAAGTAGGATATCACTTGCAAGGTTATTATTTTAAAGGTGCATATACAAGATCATACAACAGATCGAATCGTATTTATTACTTTAGATAAATTTTAATATATATATATATATATGATTTAAAATTCTATTTGATTTTACAATAAAATAACATAGTAAATAAATTACTTACACAGGTCCACTCGTACTTTTAACGCATTAGAAGCTTTTATCCATGTACAAATTTATCTCCTATATCATAAAGTCAAATATGAGTTGACTATGAGTCTATAAAAGGCCATCCAATAATTCAACAATATTTAACTGATAATATAATTTACAAAAAATAAAATTTATTAATTTTTGTATAATATAATATCCGTTAAAATTTATAGATAAAATATATGTTTTAATGATTTATAAAATAAGTTAGATCAAATTTAATTATAAAATAATAAAGTAAAAAGAACTTATTTGTATTTATATATAGTAAATAGGCTTTTGATTTTTTTTATTATCATAAATAACTTCTTGACGACTAAGATAACAACAATCAATTGAGTGAAAGCATGAAGACATATTGATGCAGTCATACCTTTAGGATCGTGAGACAATTTTATTATAAAGTTTCTATTATAAATTAAAATAAATAGATCAATTACTTTGTCTTTTTTCTTATAAATCAAATGAATATATAGATTTTGGTTATTTTTTAAAAGATAATTATAAGTTTTTTAATTATATATATATTTTTAATATTTTGATGAATTTATAATGTTTTTTATTTAATATTTTTAAGTTGCTCAGATTAATGGGAGGGTGCAGAATCAAAATACATTGCCTAATAGGCTCTTGTTGGATCATCACACCACCTTAAGATATTATGGATTAATCGGCAACTTAATTAGTGATAATTTGAATTTAATCATTAATTAAATCTAAATAAATGCCCAAAAGTTATATTAATTTTATTAAGAAATAGTGAGAGAGCTTCATGAATGTTGCTCTTATACTATTTGATCAATCAAACAGTATAAAGATTAGAAGAATTGCTATTTTAAATTACTAAAAATTTGAACTTCATTAATGAATGATTATAAATTATTTTGTAAGATGAGAAAATTAAATATTTTTAATAGCTTATAAATTATTTTATAACAACATTTTTTTTTTCACTTGCATGCAAAAAAAAAAAAATACAAATTGTTAATAAAGCACGCATATTAACTATTGTGGACAAAAAGCTTTCTCTCTAATTAAACATCTTGTGCATCTCCGGCACAGTCTTAATACTATCACACATGCAAGAAAAATCTAATTCTATACGAGCGTGGCGCACTGCGAGGTCTTGGGGTCCCACATGGCCGGCAGCAAATACTTCTTTCCGTTCACTCCTTTCGCGTTATAACTGGCCCCAGTGGTGGGGTCCACGAGGACCTTTCCAGGGAAGCCCGGGTAGGCTCCACTTCCAAAGATCCCGGTGCAAGCCGACACGGCCTCCAGCGGCGCCGCCGCGGGTCCCTGAAAATACCCTTTTCCGTCAGGATTTGTCACCGTTCCGGCCAACAACGTGGCGATATTGATAACCATCCCGTCAGCGCCGACGTCGCCGTTGGGCGCAGCGAGGGGCGGCGTCTGAGGACCGTACGGTTGATGAAACGGCACATTGGCCGGGGCATTGGGGTCGCCGACCCAGATGAAGGAGGCGGCGTTGGGGAGGCGGGAGTGAGTTCCACAGCGTGAGGAGCAGAACCCGTCGACGTAGACGTCGGAGGAGGTGAGGAGGATGGAGATGGAAGAGGAAGGGAGGAGAGAGGGAAAGAGAGAAAGGAGGAAGAGAGAGAAAGAGAGGAGGAGAGAGAGAGAAAGTGATGGAAGGGGTGAGATAGAGGCGAGTGGTTACCCTAGGAGACGGAGGAGGAGGAGTAAGAGAAGAGAGGAAGAGAATCCGAGATTATGCTTGGGAAGGAAAGAAACAATGAGTGGAGGTGAGACTGGAGAGGAGATGGCCGTGGTGGTATTGGAGGGTTGGGTTTTGGGTGGGGACGAGAGAGGAGGAGGTAAAGGGGAGGAGCAGGAGGAGGGCGGCGGCGGCGGTCGTGATGGCCATTGTTTCCCTGGAATACGAGGACGGTGGAATGGGAGTAGAGGATACTAAGGGGATTTATAGGAAGAGCGAATGATTGCTGTCTGGGTGGCAGCGTGAGAGGGGGCGGCCGAGTCCACGTGTGAAATTTGACTACTGTGACTTTGTGGGGTCGGGACCCACAGATTTTTGCTTGAGCAAGAAATTTCCTGTACATTGCCAGTATGCTTCCCTATAGATTAAAATGCTAATTGTATTTTTTTAAAATATTTTTTATTTTTCTTATATAGAATATTTAAACAAAATAAGACAAATACAAAACTCCATAATTTAATGATGATATACTCATCTTTAAAAAAAAGCATCTACTAACTAAAATTTGATTAGAAATAAATATAAAATTTTAACTTTTATGTTAAAATAAGTATAGTATAATAATTAATTAATTATTTCTTAAATAAAATTTATTTTTAAATTAATATAAAAAATTAAATTTATCATAACTAAAATTTTTTTATTCTACTTTTCTCCATTAATCATATGAATTAAAACTTCTATAAATATTTATTTATCAAAATGTTTTTTTTTTCATTTTAATTTAATTTTAATGAACCATAATTTTTTTTAATGTACATCTGTTAAATATAAAAATCACCTTAATGATTTTCTGATCATCCTCCACTTTTTTTTCTTTTTTTTTTTTGATGATGAGGTGTCCACCCTTGATCCCACTCAGTTTGTTACGTGTGATTTGACGTATAATCCCAGCAGTAACCGAATGGCATACCTCTCATTTCTTTTCACCCACGTAGGGTAGTACACCCTGCTCTGAAGGAGAATCGAATGCGGATTGAGGAGTATCTAGTCACATTCATCCTCATCAACTGAGCTAAGGGCGATAAATATCATCCCCTACTTTACCTTTAGGACTTCAATAGAATCGTCCTTGTGATAAGCTCTATGAGCTTCTCGGTCTCGGCCATCGTATTTTTTCCTAACTAGCTTAATTATATGAGACCTACAACCCTATGAAGGGACCATATATTATGAGGCCATGAAGGGGACCATAAGATTAATATATTTTAAAATAATTAATCATTTCTATAGAATAATTTATAAAGAAAGGAATCAGCATTAGTCATTTTATAAAATATTTTAGAATTTTGATTGATTGACTAAAACGTCACTCTCTAAATTAAAAAAATCTTATTGTCCATATAAATGCTAGGCTTAGACTTTATTAAAAATTAGAGTGAACTTGGAGTTAAATTTTGACTTTGAGTTGGAGATATTTTATATGATAATTAGTGTTGCGTGCTAGAAAATCAATTGCGATAGAGTAAAAGTTTACGTCTTAGCCTTATTATGAAATTGAGCACATATACAGGTATTTAAAGAGTGAACAAGAGAACTCCATAAATTTTCACGTGGAAAACTTCGAAAAGAAGGAAAAATCACGAGGCCTAACCCAATAAAAAATTTCCATTATATATTTATTTTAGAGTACAAAATCTTCCCGATAACAGGATTACATAATTGTATATGAGAAGGGAACAACGACTATGTAATGCTCAGTGATAACAATTGAGTGGTAGCGAATGACCGAACAACGAGGAACAACGATTGACGATGAAGGTCATCATGATGGAGACCGACAGAGGTTGACAACGGCGGCGACCGGTGGCGACCGGTGGCGGTGGTTGACGACCGTTGAGTAGTAGCACGATTGTGCTTGGAGGATCTTCAAGCTTTAGGGCTCTCTCATCTCTCTTGCTTGGGCTCTCCTCATATGAGGAATGAGTGACTATTTATAGATTGGAGGAGTGACATCTCTGTAAACACATGAAAAATCCGAACCACTCCTCTCCATCGAACGGCTCATGATGATTCCCTTGATCATATGATGTATTTTGTGTATTTGAATGCTCAAATGATGTCGGAATTATGAGATCTTGGGCTTATTAGATCCGACTCGTCAAGACGCTCGATTTGACTATAAACACTCAATGTTTGAGAGCTATTTAGGGATTTAACTGACATCCCAAAGTTTTCAAAGATATTTTAAGTGCTTGATCTCGACCAGCTTCAACTTCGGATCAGCTTGCTTTTAGCATCAAGATTCGTGCTTCGACTAGTAGTATTTTAAGTGCCATATCAATTAGTACTGACAATCACCATCAATAAATGTCATTAGCGCCCAATTGAGAGCTCTCTACTAACAATTTTTTACTATAATCTTATGATCACTATCACTCAACCACTATTTTATGACTATCATTGTTTGATTCTAGCATCCAACTACTATTGCCTTAAGTCGATTTTCCAACCATTATTGCTCGACTATCCTCACCAACATCTATGCACATCATAGCTTATAAGTCTACGACAGTGCTAACAAAAACATCAACATTTGCCGACTTCATTGCTCACCATCACTAACAGTGTTGATGCACTCCATTACCTATGGAATTGATGCACACAATCAACATCAATGTTGAACATCACCAATTTCACCACCACTAATTTCACCATTATAAGGTTGATGTATGTCATTAGCGCAGAATGCCAATACAAAATTACTTCATTGCCAACCATGACTACTAACATTGCTTCATGCAATCACTCGTGAGTTGTAAGATCGATATATGTTGTTCATATAAATATTGACGTTTGTCGATTTTGTCATCCAATAATACTAATATTATCAACATGTGATTTCGTATAAGTTTGATGTACATCTTTGATACTAAATATCAATGCGTATGTCGATCAAATTCGTTGACAATAACATCGATGGACGCTATCATCAATAGGTTGATGTACATATATAGTTGACTGTAACTCGAATACCCGACATCAATACCGAGATTTATATTAGCCTTTTTCGCTCTCTTGTCTTCCCTATCGTTAAAAAGAGAATAATTGAACCTATTATAAGTAATCTCTTAAAGATAACTCCAATGCTTCAAGCTCCTCTAACTTTATTATGAAACTAATTAGGAAAGATATTATCTATAAACTATGTCACACACTAGTGTAACCATTTTCACTAATTCAAATCCCATATGTTTTTTTTTTTCACATTTTGAGTTTTCATATTAAATTTTTTTCATAAGATACTATTAAATTATCTAAATGTGTGCAAGATTATCATACATTATTAAAATAATAAACTCCTTTTTCCCGGTTATCATGAATTTACAGCACAAAAAAAATATTATTTTAATCATGATACATATAGAGAGAGAGAGAGAGAGAGAACTAATTAAGACATGTGCAATATATGACCCCATATAATATATGCTAGTTGCAAATGCTAGCTGTAAGCCTTTATTTGATTCATATTCTATAATATTTGTTACTTCACCTGCTTCTTTTTTTTTTTTTTTTTTTTTTGGAATGGGTATCCACCCAACATCCCACCCATCTTGTGAGTGGGGATGTCGTTGACTAATCCACGTAGCTACATTCATCACCCACGTGTCATTTGATTTCCAAATATAGCGCCAATAAGAGGATTTGAACTTAGTCAGGGGTTCGTCGTCTTCATCAAGGAGAGGCGATTGGATTCTGCTTCTTAATAAAAATAAAAATAAAAATAAAAATAAATATAAATTAATAAATAAATAAAAAAAACAGCTAGCAATCTATAACAAATTTATTCAGCTTTGTGATTTAATTTATATTCTGTGAATTCCTTTGACCATGAAGGACTTTTTGTGTAGTTCGTGGCTTATGAGATAATAAATTATAGACGAATGGGAACTCTGCCCTTATCATTTGACTCTTACTACATGAAGACGCATTGATCTCATTATTTTTATTAAGCCTAATCAAATTTTAATTAATTAAATAAGCATGAAAATTAAAAAATTAAAAATAGATATAGTCGCCCAGTGAGCGGAATACTTTGTCGATATTGAATCCATCGCCGTCACGCCGTTAATAGCAAGAACTAGAGTTAAATTTTTTAAAATTTTTTTTTTTAGTCTCAAAGCATTTCTTGTATCATTCGGTGTAATCGATAACTTGTATCGTTAAATATAATAAAATTCTACGACTTTTGACAAAAATATGTCGGGTTTAGCTTAGTTTTTTGCAAACTCTTGCAAAAACTATGATGCAGAGTTAAAAATTTTGGCATAGTCGTAGAATTTTGCTCGTATCGGACTCATCTGGTATCGAAATTGAGTGAACTTAGTATCATTGAAAACGTAATGAAATTTCTCACGACTTTCATGTTAGTTACATTACTAAATTTTTTATTTTAAAATTTTTTAAAATTTTAAATTTTAGCAAATATATGCATCAATATCCGTATTTGATCTGCCAGATTTTTGAATGATGTACCAATAATTAGATGTATATGCAACTTAAACATAGCTTGCCTATTCCCTCTCACACACACACCCAATAAGACTCGTCATAATTTCATCGTTCTTCAGTATAAGATAATTATTGATATTTTACTCATTTTACGCATAAATTGAATTAATTAGCCTCATCAAAATAAGCAAAACTTCAAAGTCACTATTAAGATATCAATGTTAATGTCAAAACCCAAATTTTGCTAATGCTAATTACAATTGCAAGCTCAAATAAACAAATGATATATCTTAATTATTAAGCTATCCTTTCCAAAGAATCATGTCTATGCTCAAAAAGCTATAGTCATAACTTCTTAAAAGTTTACTTACAATTAAGATATATTATTAGTATTAGTTCATATATGAAGTACTCTCTCGAAATTATTAATTCGATTCATCAATTTAAAAAATAAAAATACTTTTATTGTGGTTTGATATTTATTTCATTATGAAAAATGAGATATGATTTGATATTATTATGAGTAATGTTTTAATAGTTATATATATATTTTTTTAAATTTTAAAATATTGAATTTATTTCTTTATTGTTAAAATGTCTCAATTATATCTAGTTGTTAAAAGATTTTTTTTTTTTTTAGGCTAATATTTTCAAGCACTTCAAAATATATAAACAAAATCAATCTATTTCATATTTTAAATAATTATTGAAGTTGAGCCCTATATTATGTCCTGCATAAATTCAATATGAAATAAGATGACAACATGCTAATATGAGAAATTTATCCTTATATGAAACTTAACATTTGAGCTTATTTGCAAATTTATCTTTTTTAGAATCTCGCTAAAAATTGGCCTGATTCGAAACTATTGATTTATATCTGACTCATTTAATCTATTTAGATATATATTTCGAGTCAAATTCAAATCAAATTGATGATTTAATTTTATACCGATCTATAAAATTTAACAGGTCAAAGATTTCAACTCGAGCTGACCTGAAAATTAATTAGATCAGCTTGAAGTTAGACTTTTTAGGTCGGATTAATTAAATGAACTCATAATTTGAGCTGGTTCACCATAATGATATATTCTATTAGAATAATGTAAATATCTCACTAAGGTTAGTGTGTCAAAACAATGGCCGTCAATTTTTCGGGTGAGTTAAAGTGATGGAGATTCATCGACGACAAAAAAGCAGAAAACTCTAAATCAGAGTTAAAGCCGAAACCGACGGCGGCGGAGGCGGCCGCAGTCACCGGCGGCGAGATTCACCGTACATCAGCCATTGGTCCTCTTACCGACCGATACGCGTCCGGTCTCCTCACTGCTTTCATTGCAGCGGCGTGATTGATCCCTCCAATTATGCTCAACCAATGATTACCAGAAAGAAGACAAAAGCTGAGGCGACGCTATGGAAGCTGAAAGCACGCTTTTATTGACTCGGCGAAAAGGTCTGAAATAGAAGATAAATAATTAAAATATAATCATATTCGGTCATAAATATTAAATGTTTATTAAATAATTATAAAATAGGATAAAAATTATGTGGAGATAATTTAATCAATTTTTTTTTTCATAAAGAGTTTTAAATTTATTAATTTACTTCGTGACAAATATTATGTACATTTTAATCAATTAGTTATATATTATGTTTATATCAAAATAAATTATTGATTTAAAAGACTCAAACTAAATAATATTTATTAAGATAATTTAATCAATTTTTTTAAAAAATAAGTGTATGTTATTTAATGTATTTTTAGTCAAATGTTATTCAATTTATAGCATTTATGTCATATTTCTTATTAAAAAATAATTAAAGCTACCCATTTTTTGTGAATATGATAATGACTTGTCAAATTCAATGAGAAGCTACATAAGTTTATTTTTGAATTCATTATTGCTCTTATTTTTTACTTTATCACCGTCCAATATTATTGATATATCACTTAAAATACTACTACGAATCTTGATCTAAAAGAAACGATCGAAATTAAAACCTAGATCAAGACTTAAAATATCATCGGAACTTTGGGATATCGCTTAAATTCCTAAAAGCTCAAATATGGAGTGTTTATAGTCAAATCAAGCGTCTTGATGGCGGATCTAACAAGCCAAGATCTCATAATTGATTTCATTTGGGCATTCAAATACACAAAATACATCATATGATCAAAGAATCATCATGAGCCGTCCATGGAGAGGTGGTTCAAATTTTGTATGTATTCTGAGATGCTCTCCTCCATAAATGCCATTCCATTCCTTATATGGGGAGCAAGAGAGAGAGAGCCTAAAGCGAAGGTCCCAAGCCTCGTCTGCTACTGACTGCGTCAACCACCGCGCCACGCCGTTAGTCGCCGTCGTTGATCCTCGCCGTCGTCAACCTTTGCCGGTCTCCATCATGATGACATTCAATCATCTCGCTACCACTACACTGTTACCACCTCAACGGATCAGATACCGCTGTTCTTTCATATACACCCTCAGAATCCCATTATCGGTAAGATTTTGATCAAATGATACATATGGAAGCTTTTACTGCAAGCGCGATTTTTTTCCTCTTTCGAGATTTTCCACGAAAATTTCTGAGTTTTCGTTTCACTTTTAAATAATTGTCAGGCTTGATTTCACAACAAAGAAAGATAAACTTTACTCCAGAATCGATTTTCTAGCACGCAACAACTATAGTGATGTAGCAAAATCTTAATAAGGATTGTGAAATGAAAAATAAACTAATTATTAAAAATTAATGTATCAAAGAAAAAAAAGAGGCTAATTCTTCAATGATTGAAAGTAAATCTCTCAATAACTCAATCATCTCATAAAAATTAAAGGTTTATTTATGCCAAAAATTTTACTATTTTATTTTTTAAATCGCTATCACATATTTATTTGATATTTTTTTTATTATTTTTTAGAAAATTTTATGATAAAGAATTGATTTTGAGAGTTAGATATGCTGAAGTGTCTAAATTTATTTGAGGAATAGCTTTATCAAATATATTTTGTTCCTTTAGGAGCTTTTTTTAATTATTTTTGATCTAATTTGACTTGAATTTTAATAGCCTAAATTAATTATATAATTATTTAAATAAATTAATTAGAAATATCATATGCAAAGAGTCATATAATTTTAATAGTAAAAAAGAATGAGTAATTCAATTAATTTAAAATTAGCTAGCTTAATATTTTTTATTCAGTTAGTTATTTGATGAGCCAAAATTAATTTGTCATAAATATAAATATAATCTAAATTATATTCAAATTTAATTTATTTAATTATTTATATGAATATTTTTAAGTAGACGTTAATCGAATTAAATTTGGGCTATTATTCCACTACAAATTTCTGAATCGAGTTCAAATAGCCGTATGGGCTTTTGAACTATTAAGTGGGCTTTCCATAGGCTAATCCATGTTATCACAAGTATTCTTCGTCCAATTGCCAGCTCGTATCTCCTTCCGGCGTCATCCACCGTTACCATTTCGCCGCCGGCCGCCGCTATCTATTTTTAAGCGCCGCCAATTACTTATCTAAACCATAACCGGTTGGTCAACGATAACCCGCCGATCCCCAATTCCTTTGGCAATGGAAATCCGGGCTACCGAACCTGTTCTCCTGGCCCGAAAATCTCTGTGGAAGGTTCCTGGCTGATCCTTTCTTTTCTCATTTCCGACGTTCTTCGTTCTGTCGTCGATGTGGTTAGACGCTATCCATTCCATTCATTCGGTACTGCATCCGAAATCCGCTACGGAGTGGGGAACGATACCGAATTGTCCGATTCCTCTATTTCAATCCATCATGGGGTTAGGCTATGAATGTGATGTTGATTCGATACTTAAGCAGTATTCATTGGTTAATTTCTTTGGAGGCTATACATATTAGGCATGGCGATACTTTTGGAAGAAGGTGGAGAAGGGGATGTCAGATGAATCAGAAGTTTGCCGACTTGGAACGCAGTCAGTCAGAAATGGGTTTCTCAAGCTACGTAGAATCATGGAGAATTTCCTTTACAAGTCACTCGTCAAATGGTATGATTCGTTGCCTCATAACATTGCTTTGAATTGTTAACAGCAACTGTTGATTTATGGTTCAAAACGATGTCTAGAAGCTTTGTCTTACTTCTATACTTGCTTTGTAACAGAATGTCTGGACTACTTACAATTGTTCTACGTCGACGACAAGTAGATCTGGTCTGTTCAAATTTTGTAACTTGCATAAGAGAGCTTTTTAGATTGAGTGTTGCTTCTAAAGCTTGTCGGCATAATGCCCTTCTGAAATCTCAATCTGTGCTGATGTAGAAATACGTGATTGAATGATCAGAAGTTCTTAGCTTTTACAGCAAGAAATTCATACGGGAAAATTGGGTGCTGATACATTGAGTTGTAAATGGCTTAAAAACCATTTTCCTTTCAAATTTAAGGCAGATTTTGACGTAGAAAATTATTAAGTATCTAACGAAGATACATCCAGTGATATTTCGCAACTAAGTCAACAAAAAGCCATTGAAAGGGCAATTCCAAGAAGGAATCTCTCCATTAGTAGAATGGAATCAAGACACTATGTCTAACAAAAAGAAAGCTTGAAGCGAAGTGCTTGTCACTCAAGCAAAATGAAGTGCAACTCTCTAATGGCTTGTTTGGTTTGGCTGATGGAAGAAGCTGCTAGAGTAAACTAGCTGGAGGAGTTTAGTCATATCTATGGGACAGATGCTATGCGAAAAGCAAATGACATACTTCTTGATTGGTAAAAATTACCATGATGCTATTTTATCATCACTATAGACACTTCATCTTGCCTTTGGAGCTTTTATAATGGAAACTTCGATTCCTTCTCCTTGTAAGTTAACAACAAAAGTGCAGGTTATTATTATGTTTGCATACCAAATGTGATATGAACACATATCCCCAAGCCATCAACAGAGACCAAAGAATCAGAAAAAGGCCAAACTGGCTAAAAGACTTCATTTAATACTCCCAAACCATTATAAACAGAGAATAAATCAATAGGTAAATAAATCAAATAATCGCCTTTTATAACGAGGCTTTCCAAGTGCACCAACAAAGAAATATCACAAAGACAGACATTCCCAGATTACAAAATAAAATCAAGAAGTGTAACAAATAACAAAAGCCCGATAAACAGAGACTAATAACATAAGAGCAAGAAACCTAAAATTGCCAAAGACAAAGATTTAAAACGAGATTAACGGATGAGATCTCCACAAATACACGGCAGAGCAGTATCTAGAGAATACAGATTAGTTAGAGCGAGCAAAGAACACTCTACAAGCAGATACTATAAATAGAGATGAGGAAATCAAAGAAAGGGTTGAAGAATTTATCTCAAGACTTCTCTGTTCTCCCTCCTCAGTCTCCTTCTCCTTTCCCTAGGCTTTCTCTCCCCCTGCAGCTCAAATCCCACGGTGGAAACCGCCGGAAAACCCCAAAGGGCGAAATCCCGAGTTCCTCCAAACTCTCTCTCAAGCTGGTTCAGGCATCCTCAGGACTTTCCTACGGTGGATCTTCCTTGGATCGACCCTCACCGGTAAGGATCTCCTCCATCTCCCTCGCCTCAAACCCAGGCGACTCACGAAATGAAACAAAAGCAGAAGAACAGTAAGGGTTAGGGTAATTCAAAACTCGATCCAACGATCAAGATCACCGCGTTTCAATCCGGATCGATTAATCCGAGATCGGGCCTAAAAAGACGCGTGTAATCCACTCGACCATTAAAGCACCAAGAACCATCGATCAAAAAAAGCATCCAAGGGCGTAAGATAACACAAGGCAATCCAACGGCTTCCAAGCGGCCGAAAGACCAATCCAAGTGAGCCCATCCAGAGAAAAAACTAGATCCAACGGATCGAAAGCTTCCAAACGCGTTTTCTTCCTTTACTCGGTAGGGTTAACTCAATTGAAAGGGTTTAACTCGGTGTCGACTCAACTCACACCCCGTAACCCAATTGGGCAATCGAACTCAATTATTCCTCAAGCTCATCAGACCAAAGTATGCGATTAATCAGATCTCGGTAATTACGTAAAAAAACATTATCATTGGTGCTCGTTGATTCCCAAAACTCACATCTACA
The DNA here is from genome assembly GCA_021442155.1 of Cymbidium sinense. Lineage (NCBI taxonomy): Eukaryota > Viridiplantae > Streptophyta > Magnoliopsida > Asparagales > Orchidaceae > Cymbidium > Cymbidium sinense. Next base: position 94,641,549 of record CM038220.1, on the reverse strand, counting down.
TCCTCATCGAAAACATGGCGAAAGCACAAGGTACACATCCAAAACCCTAGATGAATGTGTTGCAGTTGAACAACAATGAACAACAAATGACCTCAATCACTATGGCATTGAATGAAATATCACGAGATTGTCAACAATAGAAAACAGTTAGAAAACACCCAAGCGGTATGTGATGCATCCCTTTATGAATCCTATTCCCCAACCACATACACACACACCCATGGCAATGCATATTAAAATAGATATGCCCGATTTAATGGAGACAACCCTAAAAAGGTTGTTCAAAGTACTTCCAATACCACAATTTATCGGAAGAACAAAAGTTCTTAATTGCCTCGCTTATATGGATGGACCGCACTTCAATATATGCATCTTAATAAACATACACTCATGGATGAATTTAAAGAACAAGTTATGCGAGATTTGGCCCTTCTCTTTACACAGATTTAAGAGGAGAACTAGCTAAGCTTCAAAGAAACAACAGTATTTATCTCGAAGTTTGAAGACCTAGCTAACCAAATTTGATATCCCACGAATTGCTACAAAGCGCTTTGAATCGTGGCTTTAACCGTAAATTAGAAGAGAAATCGAGTTCTACAACCCGCTTGCGGCAAGCATTTCAATTGGCCAAGCTAATGGAGGATAGGCTATCGATACGAAATACAGAATACGAAGAAGCAACATCAAATACAAAGAAACACCTACCTAATCCACCACATGGCAATCAATATAGCAACAAACACCAGCCAACTTATGTGCATTCATGAGTGTCAATGAAGAACAAGAATATCACCTACAGCAATATAGTCAACCAGAAACTCAGTGGATATAAGAAAATGCCTTAGAACCAAACTTCAAATATCACCATTCAATCCGTGTTAAGACAGACATATAAATGTCTAATTATAAAATAGCCTAAATAAGTTCTAGTTCCATAGAATTAGCCTAGATAGATAAGTCGGATATAGCCCAATTATCTAGCATAAGATAGTCCACATGATAAGTCATGGGGCACAATTCCTTCCAACTTCAAGTAGATGGCCACAAGATTTCCCACAGATCTGACACAATACACATTACAAGCACAACAATCATTGACAACCCAAAATAAAATGGAGCAAGGTCATATAATACCACATATAGATTCAGATCCACTAACTCAGAAGCTCAACAACAACATGAAAGGGCCGATAGAGCTTCAATCCTGACTTAAGACAATTCACCAAGCTTTACACTACAATCGAAAATCACCTCGGTAAGATGGATAGATGGTAATCAAACGTACACAATTAGAAATTATGGCCAAATGTTTAAAATCCAAGACTACTAAATCACGAAGCTTTTACATTACAAACGATTGCTCCTTTAAGAGTCGAAGGAGGGAAAGTATCAACAGCGGCTGAGAAATAGATTGAAGAAATACGTAAAGCATCCCTGATATTGACCTTGAGGACAAGGTCAGTGTGAGGAGGGGAGTAATGATATGAACACATATCCCCAAGCCATCAACAGAGACCAAAGAATCAGAAAAAGGCCAAACTGGCTAAAAGACTTCATTTAATACTCCCAAACCATTATAAACAGAGAATAAATCAATAGGTAAATAAATCAAATAATCAGCTTTTATAACAGAGGCTTTCCAGTGCACCAACAAAGAAATATCACAAAGACAGAGACATTCCCAACAGAGCCGATTACAAAAATAAAATCAAGAAGTGTAACAAATAATAAACTAATGACAGAGACTAATAACATAAAAGAAACCTAAACTGCCAAAGACAAAGATTTAAAAATGTAAGATCTCCAAATGAGAATACAGGCAAATGCAGAATATCCATGTAATAACGAAATTAGTTACAGAGACAGAGCAAAAGAACACTCTACAAGAACAAACATATACTATAAATAGAGATGAGGAAATCAAAGAAAGGGATGAAGAATTTATCTCAAGACTTCTCTGTTCTCCCTCCTCAGTCTCCTTCTCCTTTCCCTAGGCTTTCTCCCCCAGCAAATCCCACAGTGGAAACCGAGGAAAAAACAGACGGAAATCCCCAGTTCCTCCAAACTCTCTCAAGGTGGTTCCGCATCCTCGGGACTTTCCTACGGTGGATCTTCCTTGATCGACCCTCGTAAGGATCTCCTCCATCTCCCTCGACGCCTCTCGAAACCCTAGCACGACTCAAAGAAACAAAACAAAGAACAAGTAAGGGTTAGGGTAATTCAAAACTCGATCCAACGATCAAGATCGCCCACGCGTTTTCAATCCGGATGATTTAATCCAGATTAGACGCATAAACGGCGTGTGTAATCCACTCACCATTAAAGCACCAAGAACCATCCATCAAAAAAATCCAAGGGCGTAAGATAACACAAGGCAATCCAACGGCTTCCAAGCAAGAAAGACCAATCCAAGTGAGCCCATCCAAGGCGCGCTAGATCCGGATCAAAGCTCCAAACGCTTTCTTCCTTTACTAGGGTTAACTCAATTGAAAGGGTTTAACTCTGTCCGACTCAACTCACACCCAGAACTCAATTGGGAATCAACCCGAATTAACTTCAATTATTCCCTCAAGCTCAGACGTATCGGACAAAGTACGAATAATCGATCTCATAATTACAAAAAGAACCTTATCAAAATGTATTGCACCTTGGAACTAAAACTATCATCTAGAACGAATTCAACAACAACAACAAGCCTTTACCCCACGTGATTATCTGCATGAATCATTTTTCTCCAATGTGTCTTATGAAGTGTCATATTCTTATTTAATTTTAATTAAATAAGGTCATTTTTATAGGTCATAACCAAGTCTTTTTAGGTTTACTTCTACCTTTCTTAACATAAGCCAAATTTAATACATTTACTTTTTTAATTGGTTCATTGGATAACTGGCGTTTTATGTGACCAAACCATCAAGGTGACTCTCTCTAATCTTATCAATCACTACAGCTACTCTGACCTTCTCACGCACACAAATATGTATATATATTCGTTTCACATTTTCTCTCTAAGTGTAAAGCCACTTAACCACCTGATCATCCTCATCCCTGGAACACTTTAGTTAATTCTATGTCCTTCCATACTTTATTTCTTTAAAACCTCTCAAACATCAAATTTACTAATATATCAATAAAAATAAAAATTTTCTTTTTAATTAGGATACTAAGATCGCTGAAGTTAATCATATTCTTACAATCTTTATTGAAAAATTTATCAAAATATCTCATCTATCTGTTGAATATCTTCTTCTAAGAAAAATATTTTTGATATTTATTCATAATACACTTCAATTGAACTAAATCTTTACTTTCTTATATTTTTATTTAGCTAACATATATATACATCTTTCCCGTCTTTATTATCTAATATATTATATAAATTATTAAATGATGAATGTTTTATATCATATATTATTTTATTAGAATCTCTAAGAACCGCTCCATATTTTTCTCACTTCTAAGAGTTGTTATATTTAAAATTAATTTTTATAATAAAATTTTATATTTTGATCTTTTCTTGCACATTTTGAGTCCACCAATAATAATTTTTACTAATAGGGGTTTTTTTCTTCTTGATTTTCTAAGCATATTTTTTGCACCTTGTTCAATATTATTTGTTACTATTTTGCACCTAACATTAGCTTCCTCATGAACATCTAAACTCCCAAGATCTTATAGTTTACTTTTAAAAATATTTTTATTAGCGTTATTTAAGTAACTCCATCTAATATTGGAATAATATTTCATATTATTTTTCATTTTATAATACTTAATTTTAAAATCTAAAATTAATAGTTGATGCTGAATACTTAAAACTTTCCCTTAGAATAATCTTATAATCTTTATAATCTAAATGATCTAATTTTCTTATAATAAATAACGAATTTGTGATTAATTATATTTATTCTTATAATTAATAACGTGCTTTTTGTTTTTTGTTTTAAATAAAACATTAATAATTGTAAAATTTTTAAAATTTTTTACCACTTTACCAACATATTCATTTAAATCTCCTCCTACAAATACTCTTTTTTCAAGAATTATTTTAAGTTATTCTTTTTTTTAACATGTATCTAAACCAACTTGGGGTGCATAAACACATATAATATTGATAATATGCATCAATAATAATTTTTAATGCTATAATTCTAATTCCATTTCTATTAATTTTTATAATATTATTCTTAAAATTCTTATCAATAATTTCACATACACCATTTTTAGTATGACCCTTACCTACAATATCAAGATTTAAAACCTACAATACTTTCATGTTATGTCATCTAGAATATCATAATATGAACGATATTCCTAAATGAATAATATGTTCATGAAATCTAATCACCTATCCAAAGGTGTTTTCTCCTTCTTGAGACCATTAGCACATAGGTGTAATAAGGTGTGCGTAAGACTCAATAAATCACATGAAACCCATAAAAGAATTCAATACGCAATGAAAGAAATAATATGCAATAAGTGCCATGCTAGAAATAAAATATGCCATTTTATCTCTCAAATCATTTCAAATGATGGCTAATATGTTCATGAACTTAGCACCATATTATAAAATAGGAAAAACTTATGCAATTTGGGGCATTGTGTTACAAAATTAGTATCCATGAAGTACTATATTGAGTCAAGATCACATTAAATATTTAGAATTTGGACCCGAGACTATTGACCTTCATATATGTGTCATAAATTAGAAGCTCTTAAATTGACTTGAAAATGATAGGCGTAATCGGGCTCAAAATGCGTCACCGAAAATGATCGAAACGACTCGATGACGGACTTTCTCGCGTTGAAACGCCGAAATAGATCGAATATAAATGTTGCATCAATAATAATCGATCGCGTCTATCGATATGTTGGCGCGCATCGGAGTGGAAGTTCCGATATTGACAACATCCGAAATTAATTGCCCCATTGCAAATATCAAAACTACCAAATGAGACTATCCAATTTGTTCACAAGTCTGCAAATGAATGATCGGAATGAATCGAGGTTGAAATGAAGTGGACGTCGCCAAAATCAACCCAAATGACCTCCGATCGACGAATGAACTTCGCCATCATGTTCAGAACGTCGAAATTGGTCAAAATATAAATATTGGACAACCTGATGATCAACCGTCGGCGGTCATCAACGCTGCGTGTATATCGAGACGGAAGCGTAAACCAACCAAATAACCTCCATTCTCGAAATTGCTTATGCTGTTAGTCTCGAAACATTGAAATCTATCAAGTAAGATTATTCACACTCAATTTGGACAAGTCTGCATGAAAATCGAGTGATCGGAAATAATAATGTGCATTTTGAGTTAAAATTGGCCTATTTCTTGAGCCAAACGATGCTCCAGATTGTGAAGCCGCTTGTGGTTCGTTGAATATTGGAATAAGCTAAGATTGATATATATATATATATGCGATTTTATCGATTTGAAATTTGTATTAAAGCTGATTAGACATTTAAAAAATTAATAAAAAATATCTAAACCTAATCCTAATGCCCTAAATCCCTATTCCTAATCCCCTAACCCGGTCGGCTCGGCATTTTCACGCACGGTTCGCACGACTCCTGCTCCTCCACGCACGATCGGTTCGTCCCTCTCCCTCACGCGAGCGCATGAGAGCCGAACGAGCTCCCTTCTTCCAATCGGCTCGAGCCCTCTTCCGTTCGAACGCTCAGCTCCTCCTGCTCTCGGCTCCCGCACAGGCCCCCCTTCATGCACGAACGACAACTGATCCCGGGCGTCTCCTTCTTCCAAACCGTTCCCACTTCCTTCTTCCCTCCAAACCGAAAAAGAGCTCCTGCTCCCTCCCTCATCCAAACCGAAAAAGGCAAATGCTTCCTCTCATTTTTTTTTCTCTCCTCTCCAACCACAAGCAAGGTAGGTTCCTTCTCAATTTCTTTCTTCTGTTTCTTCTTCCTCCGTTCTCCAAAAAAATCGCAAGAAAAGCTTCTTTCTCTTCTCTCCAAGATGCAAGCAAAGGTAGGGTTATTTTTCTTCTTTTTCCTTCTTCTTCCTTCTTCTTCTTCTTCTCAATTTCTTTTTCTTTCTTACCCTTCCAGTCCTCATTTCCCCTCATTTCCACCAAACCGAAAATACCCCTTTCATTTTTTTTTTTTCAGTTTCCCCAAAATCGAAATTCCCCTTTTTTGCCTGAGAGGAATCTAACATTAGATAGGTTCTTCTGATTCCTCTCTTCCTCCTTTCTTCTGAACTAAAATTTCCAATTCAGTTTTGCCACAACCAGAGAGGAATACCATCATTAGGCACGTTGTTCTCTCGGTTTATGGCATCACCATTTCCATACCCTTCCGACAATTCTTTTTGCCGCATCTGAAGAAGAACACTGTCATCAAATGGGTTCTTCTCTAGGCTTCTAGCATTTCCCTCTCCCTCCTACCTTTCCTCTTGCCACAGCCAAAGAGGAACACCATCATCAACGGATTCTTCTCTTAGTTTTCGGCATGCAACTCCGTCTCTTTGCTGATCATTGCAATGCACAGAAAAACGAGTCTGAACCTGTGGGATAAATATGTGAATGCACATATGTATCTGCTTGTGTTTCTTTGCAGGTTCGAAAACCTCGTGCTCATTAGAGACGAGATGAAAATCATGCGGTTAATGAGACACGTTCCTTCATTAGGGCGTGTGTCATCTCTAGATATCTCTAGCCAAAATGCTACCGAAATTTCATCGAATTTCTGGACTTAGAAAAAAAAAGAAATGAATATATTTATTGCATTGCATTTATCTTCTTTCAGGTTTAAAGGCCGACATCATTAGAGTGGCGAGATAGAAATCGGTGTGGTGTCGCAGACACCACTCAAACACTCATTAAAACACAAGTAAAAAACACTCAGCTACTCCTGCGTGGGGATGATCGAATTCTTAGAAAATCAAAATTTTAAGACTTAAATTTAATATTAATTGGATATTAAATTAATGGTGAAGCATAAAGTCTTTAAAAAATAATAAAATGAAAAGAGAATGTGGAGTTCACATGTAACTTAAAGTAATAATAGAGGGTGGCGTGCTCAATAAATATTATTACCCTATGAAAATATACTAAATGAAGGTGAATTTAGTCACTTAATTTATTGCTAAATGAATGCTTGACCCGTTGTTTAATATGTTCAAACAAATGAGGATACTCAAATTGAATACAAGTGAAACTTGATGTGGCAAATGCCAAACTCATTAGAGACTTACAATAAATTTGAAATATATTTTTTAAATAAATATGGAACTTGATGTGAAGTTAAGGAGGAATCCAGATTGGGTTTAATAGCTCTTATATGAATATGGATGTGACTATGATGCCAGCCAATAAATATAAATATGACTAAAGCACTAGATACTAGGGTTATTACAACTTATTCTAATTGAATTAAAAATGATTTCAATTGAACACAATTGAATATGTAGAACTTACATGAAGCTTGATAGCTTACTTCTAAGCAAGAGTAGGTTCTGGCATCTCACAAATTAACATGAATACGATTTTTCTTTACTATTTAAAGTGTCAAATTCACGAATAAATAGCAAGCATGAAATATAATTAATTGAACGCCGAGATAACTACATTTGATATTGAATGAAATGAAGACCTCAACTTAATGTAGAATAGCAGGTGATTGGGGATGAACATGAAAGTCAATTCAAAATTGAGAATGAGAGTTTGTAAGAAGTTCAATAACTTGCTTTCAAGCACAAGTTCAATTAAATTGCTCACTAATGAGTATGAACCTACCATTAAAATTCTGAGATTCAATAAATAAATTTAATACAAGCAAAGATGCAATATTTTGAATTGCAAATAGAACCTTAGTTCTGCTCCACATACGCCATCGGATTAGTAACACATCGTACAAGCAAACATAAGACGTTAATTAAGGCATTCTTAAATACACTCGCATATGCCCCGATACTATATTGAATGCTTAAATTTAGGTGTATGAGGATGTTGCTCGGGTTGCTTCCCAGTTTAGTATTAGGACTGAGTCCGGGTTAACAAAACCTAAAAAGATCTATTATAAGAATTTCAACTTAGTAAAATATCCTTACGTCATGTGACGGCGATCCTCGTTAGGAAAAAGCGAGTTGACATAATCTGAAGTTCTTAAATATATTAAATTCAATCGATTAAATACCCCGATGATGGCTGTGTTGAATGGTGATTTCAACCGGAAGGGATATTTCCATCAAAATGTGATTCTAATTTCAAATCAAATTAACTTAAATTGAGTATCAATCTAAAAATTGCTTAAATGAAATTCAATCATTAAAAGCTTAAAGCAAAACTCAATTTATCCACCTAATTATTTATCGGAGATGATAAATTAAGAAAACTCTAGCTCACAAAGGAGCCAATGTCAAATCATGTGTTCTACTATGTTCACTCTCAATCAATCTCTTACCGGGATGTGGCGGTGTCCTCCGGCGACATGTCTTGGCCGGCTCCACATATGTCGTTCAGTTACATATTGCTCTATATGAAGCTTGATTCAGGCAGTGGGATTTAAATGTATTACTATCGGTCATACCTTTGTAATCTCAATAATGTTTTGTCATAGAATTTTCTTGATAGGAAAAAAATACTCGTCATCAAGGTATACTTAAAATTCGCTCCTTAGACAAACACCACCCTAGGTTTACAAGGATTTCTTGAATGATGTAACCCATTGTATGTTCTTGATAAGAATCCCTTTCGGGTTGGGTCATTACCTCCTCAACTAAGTAGACTGGACCACATAGCGGGATGAGACATGGGATCTAGATCGGGCACATCATCATTCCCCCAATCATCCGATTTAAGCTAAAATGATGAATTTCATAATTTTAAATTCTAAAACTTTATATGCTGCTACTATATGCTACGCATTCAACGATATAATGACTAGCTTTAATCGAAAATTCTCTCTCATCATTGAGAGGGTATCTATAGGTGCTTTTCACTATACCTGAACTAGATCTAAAGTCCTCACCAAATGAGGACGAAATCTCTGGGTAATGTCTTACATACTATTCCATCTGCATTATGAAAATTACATCAACACATTTAAATTATACTCTCTTCAATTCAATATGTCGAGAGGTTGGTGTCGAATTTTCGGAGTCCACAGATTTCTGGTGACTCCACTGGGACATGATTCTCTTTTCATATTTGGCCAATCATATATGTGCTTCTTGACCTCATTTTTGGAATGAGCTCTCAACCCCTCCATCTTAGACATAAGACTTCTCTTAGACTTTAAGAGTTCCTTAGTTTTAAAATACTTCTAGTGATTAGGTGAACACTCAACCTAGCCTTAGAGACTTAGAAGAGTTAGCCATAGGAATATGTCATGCCTTGGGGTGTTAGGAAAATTTACCTATCTTATAGCTTGAACCAAATTCATGACTTCCTCCCTTCAAATCAAACTCAAATCAATTCTAACTTGATTGATTTTCTCCAAACTCATATCAACTCCAACTCTAACTCAAACCTTGAACCAATTCAATAGATTTTTGCAAATCATAAATCAATCCCAAATAATTGAAATCTATGATTGAAGCCCATGATTGGATTCCAAACTCCAAAATATTTCCTAAGTCCTTTAATTCCCTCTCATGGACTTAGCTCAAATCAAATCTAAATCAATTCAAATTCAAGGAATTTTCTCATAACCCATTTATATTCTCATTTATATTCACAAATATAAATGAAATATAAATTCAAATATCTAAAAATAAATTCAAAAAAAAAAAAAAATCAAATCCAAATTCAACCAAACTCCAACCTAATCTTTTCAAGTCAAAATCTTGAACTTAGCCAAATCAAATTCAAATCAAGCCAAACCCTTGATTTTTCTTCATGATTCAATCAATCCTTCAATCATTAATCCAAATATAAACATAAACTTTAAACATCAATCCAAAAATAAATTCAAAACTCAAACTCAAATTCAATCAAAATTCAACCTAAGCCTTTCAAGTCAAATTCTTGAACTTAGCAAAATCAAATTCAAATCAAGCCAAACCCTTGATTTTTCTTCATGATTCAATCAATCCTTCAATCATGAATCCAAATATAAACATAAACTCCAATCATGAAACCAAAACTAAATTCAAAAATCAAACTAACAAATCATGTTCACCCTTTTGAACTTGAAATTGTCAAATGAATCAAAACCCATTTGACTTCAAACCACTTGCAAATGGATTTATATTTCAATCATAAGTCTATATGTGAGTTCAATCAAACTTGATTCAAGCCTTGATCAAGTCAATTGACCTACTTATGCTCACTTGACCCAAAGTGACCTAAAGTATTTCTTTTGAGCTAAATTCTAATCCTACCAAAATTGGATTGAATTAAACCCACCTAAACTTCACATTGTAAGCAAAAATCATCATAAGATGATCAATCACTCAAATTAGGTCAAACTAAGTCAAACCTAAGGGTTGACCAAGTCAATACTTAGCCAAAATGAAACATAAACTAGCCAAAATCTATCATAGACTAAATTGATTGAAATCATTGAACAAAACTTATTCATGATCAATGTTTGAACTTGACCAAGTCATCATTTGAGTCTAACCTAGCCCAATTGACCACTTGACCCAAGTTGACCCAACTTGACCTAAAAAGTCAAAATGTGTCAAAACTTGATCTAAGTCAAATTAATTGAAACTAATGGGTCAAGTTCATTTCAAATCACTTGTTGAACTTGACCAAATTGGCCAACTAGACCTAGCCCAATTGACCTTGAACCCAACTTGACCTAAAAGTCAAATTGAGCCAAATCTAAATATAAACCAAATTGATTGGAAACAAAGATACCAATCATTTCAAATGATCAAACATAAACCAACCCATGACCTACCCAAATAGGTCAAATGAGTCAAATTGGTCAACTTGACCCATTTGACCTAAATGAAATCAAATGAACCAAATTCAAATATAAATCAAATTGAACCAAATCAATGATGCCAAAACATTTCAAATGGTCATATGAACTTGACCTAACTCTTGGTTTGACCCAATTTGACCAATTGGTCAACTTGACCCATTTTGGCCTAAATGGGTCAACATGAGCCAAATTATATTAAATCAACTCCAAATTCATTGAAACTTGGCCCAACCCATTTTTCGATCATACCAAATACATTCAAATTGAAATCCAAGCCAAATGGCCATTTTACCCCTTGGCCATAGAGTAACCTAAAATCAAAATCACTTAGAATTTGGTCAATTCCTTTTCATGAACACTTGGTATCCTCTTAGTGGACCAAATGGTCACTAATGAGGATGGTGCACATGACCCATTGGGTTTCGGTCAGCCAAACCAACCCAAGGTCAAAACTGACCACCTCACTTGACATGAGAACATGAGAATCCTTCCTCCACTCATTTCAAGCACATAGGAGCTTCACTACTCCACTCCACACCCAAAACTGAATGCCATGACACTCTAAATGGCATAACAAAAATTGAATAGGGAATTGGATCAAAATGACAAAAGAGCTTGCGACCATTCGATTCACTTAGTGGGAGATATACTCCCCCTAATTCACTTAATTCAACACTCACATACTCGATTGAGCTTAGGAACCAGAGCACCCCAAAGTTTGTCCAAGCTTCCTCAACCGATTTCCAATTCTCCCTTTTCAATTTCTCTTAAATAGAAAATAGGGGAGCTCCCTCAAATATCCATCTCATCCAATACACAAAATTAGTTCAATTCCTCTTGCAAGCTTCTTCAGAGGACTCAATCGAACTCAATCCAAGCTTCATCCAAGTTATCAAGGTAAGGGAGAGGGGACTTTGATCAAGGCTGTGAGCATTTGAAGGCGAGCTTGGTCCATAGAGAGATCTACTCAACTCCAAGGCTTGAAACTTTCAATAGAGCTTCGTCTCCACTAGACGAAGGTACCTCAATAGGTTCGAGTGCCGGTGATAGCCTCCGACGGGGTATGGATCAAAATCGAGCCTAGAATATGGAGTGTGTGGTCTTTTGTGGAAGAAATTTTCATCTCAAGTAAAACTAGCCTATGGATCTCTTCTCCCTTGCATGATGATGGCGTGGGTTGAGTTTAAGCTCAATCCAAGCTTAATCAAGGTCAGATCATGCCATGGAAGATGGATGGTGACCATCTCCCGTAGGTGAGCTCAAGGACAGATCATGGGCCGTCCATCTGCACATTTTGGATGGACGATCATGATCAAGCCGCGTAGGATCTTTGATCTATTCCCTTAAGAACTACCGGCTCAATCTCAAATGTCCAATCTTTGATCGGACGAATGAGGAAAAAGTGCATAACACCGCCATTGATGCGTCACTATGATGTGATAACTTAAGTGACCATTCCCATCGTGCCATGTAGAAAGCGCGTACCGCGTCAGCCTCCATGTGGCGCCGACAGGATTAGTAATTTAATTAGGCTATTTAATTAATGCATAATCATGGAAACTTTAAAATTGCATAACTAGTTATAGAAAAATTAAAAAAAAATATAAAATAAAAAGCATTGTGAAGATAATTCAAAGAGGAATAATCCAAAATTAATTTCAATTGATTCTGAGCAGTGATATTTTTTGAATTTGGGTTTTATTGGGAATTTAATTATGTTAATTACTCTCTAATTATGTCACTGATTAATTCCAAACTTTTCCTGTGTATTTAGTGGGATGACTTCTGCCTCCCCTAATTTTCTTGAGATTTATTAGTGGTTTAATTAGGGTAATTGCTTGGTTCATGCCTAATTATCCTCTTAATCAATTAAATGATTAATTAACCTTTTAAATAGTGATAAATCCATTAATTAAAGTTACTAATCACCTTAGAGGTGAGTGGACTTATGAGATTGGGTTCTTTCCCATATCTTTTTTTCCTAAGTTCATTTCATTTGGATAAAATCTAATTAAGGTGCAAATTAATTAAATAAGTTTAATCACTTAATTAAATGGCTCAATTAATCAAACTTTTCAAAATCAAAATATTCCAGAACTTAACTAATACATCTTGGGTAGGTGCTTAGGTGTTCAATAACCTAAGCAGCTTAAGGAAATCAAAATCTAACCCACATGTGTGGGAATGGGTTATGAAAGTACTTAAATTAAACCCATTAACTTAATTAATCACTAATTATGAGCCAATTGCATTAGGTACCTTTCTTTCCTAGGATGCATTTCTAATTTAAATTCCTTGTAATTTTATGTCATACATTGGCTCATAATTATTTGATTAAATATGCTAAAGTGGTGTAGATAAGAGATAATTAATGTACTTAATTCACACCTTAACCTAAATAAAATATAAAAATCATCTAATGGTTCTAAAAATAAACCAACATAACATACACATGTGGGAAATGGGTTAGGACCATCAAACCTCTTCACATTTCTTAAATTCAAATTAAACTCAAACAAAACTAAAAATCTCTTTAAAATAAATTTGATTTGCTTTAAATAATTCTATTTCATAGGATTGTTTTTAGGAATTAATTAGGGTGAATGAATTATCATACTTTCATCACTTTATTTCTTTCCTAGCATGCTAAATGTGTATTCCATATGAAAATCATGCATTCATTCCTTTTGAAAATCAAATTAAAAAATGAAATATTTCCTTTATCTCAAATTACATGTTTTGGCTAACGTAAGAATATTAATGGCTATTATCACTATTAAATCCAAAATTACTTTCAAAGTTTATGAATTAAACATCAATACTGAAAGGTATGCTACTTATAATTATTTATGATCTTACATGTGAGTAAAAATATAAAGATGTGCATAGTGTGGCTTTCCTTCTCTTTTCTTTTAGCATAGTTTTGAATAGGATTTGACAAAGTGTATAGTTCATTTGAAAAGAACAAAACACTTGCTTAAATATATTTTTATCCATTCCTATGTTATTACTTAAGAGGGACATCCACACTTACACATAAATTACATAAATAAATCAAACAAACAAACACAAACTTTTGCATCTTTCTTTTTCCATTCATTTCTTTTGTATATGTATATGTATTTAAGGAAAGTGGTATATTAGTCTAGACAACCCCGGGATTGCGAGGCTTTAAGTAGCCCTAAGTAGGTCTTTTACCTTACACCCCTGATGCTAAAAATGACACCGTACTCACTTATTCCTTTCGTACATATATGTGTGAATATGAAAAATGGATAAAAAAATCCCTCTTTTTCTACTTAACAAAATCATGCATTATAAAAACATTCAAATTTCTCAAACAAATTCTCTTAGAATTCATCATTAAAAGTGTACTAAATATTTCTATTTGCATGTATAAATATGCTTAGGATTCATTCATATGCATGTTACACATGTTGGGAAAGAAATGAAGTGATGTGTATTTTGTGATAATATTTCACTTTATTTAATCTTAAAATATCTTTCTTTTTGAATAGGTTTGTTTAGAAAAAATCTAAACCTAGGATTAATTAAAATACATAATAAAATATTCACTAAACAAAAATCAAATATGAATCTATCTTAAAAATTACTTAAGGTAGGGAGAAAATAGAAGTTCTATTCTCTTTTCCTTTCTTTACAACTTAATAATTAATTATAGGATTCACTTAAACTAGATTAAAATATAAAATAAAATCAACCAAAGTAACTAAATCACTTACATGAAACAAACCCTCTAAGTTGAAAATTTTCATACTTAAAAAACTTCAACCTTAAAGCCTAGCTAAACATACCACACAAACTTTAAATAGCACACAAATTAGGCTAAGTCACCATTTCTAGCTTTAGGTTGGGACGGTGCATGGTTTGATATTTTATTTTATTTTGTGATATTTTATTTTAGTCTGGATGTTAGGGTGCATGTGCGTAGATTAAATGGTAAGTAAATCTTAGTCTAACCATTATCTTCTGTAGGGGATTATGCTTAAGGGGCGCTGTAATAAAAATATAATTACCTTTATTGTGCAAGTGCTTATACCCCTAAGCATAATCCAGAATAGGCCAGGTGGACTTGGTTACATATGTGTGGGGTGCTAAGTCCAATTTATATAGATACACGCTTGGGATTGTATGGTTTATTTGGCTAATCTCTATTTTGTAGGTGTTAGCTAGATTTCCTCTCTTTTTTCATTTTTATATACTTTTATAATTAGGAGTTTGGAATGATTATTATGGAGGATTAGGATGAGCATTGGTCATAAGATCATGTCTTATGTATCATGTGAAGCCTTTGGAGCAACCACATTCCAATCAAATAAAAGAAGAAAGAAGAAAGAAGAAAGAAGAAATAAGAAAGAAGAAATGAAGAATGATGACCCCCATAACATGAATTCCTTGCTTAATTGTAATTAATTCATTTATAATCCGGGTTATTTAAGGGTAGAGCTTGACTATCCAATTTATTTTTCAGGTTTGTCCGGTAGAGCCCAACCACAATAGCCTTTTATTCTTTTGCGCTAGTTTTATAAATTGATTAATGTTTGTTTAACTTGCATATTAAGATGACATATTTTCTTAATTTCTTCATTACTTTGATGTATGGCTTGGATGACGATTAGACACTTAGAAAAATAAATTTTCTATCCAATTAAATAACTCAAATTAAAAATAAATAACTCATAACCTCACCTAAAACTTAGGTTATAAAATAAGATAAATGAATTAGCAACCACTTAGTCGGATGTTATCTTATTTTTCTAACATCATGCATAAAAAATATATTATTTCTCTCTTGACTAGAGGGCTTCACCTTTGCCAGAAGAACTTTAGAGCCATGGTAGAAACACACCTCCTTATCTTGTTAATTTTGGCCCATAATCTAATTTCTAATGCATTAGGCATATAAATCCTAAAGCCAGTGTCAAATTGATTGTCCCAAATAAAAATAAAATGTAACAAAATTTGCATTAGATTTAAGCCATTAAAGCATGCCCGACATGATTTAGTCTCTTAGGGAGTGTATTTATGGACTCAGTCTCTTTATAAATGAACAAGAGCTTATCTATCTTGCAAAAGTATTTGACTTGCCTACATATTTTAAAATCGTAGGAGGAGTTAGTTGGCGGCCACCCCCAAGCGATTGTAAGTCCAATAGTCAGGTGATTTATCATCTCTTATGGAGGTAAACCATATACCCATTTTCATCTTAGATTTAGGTCATGCTTTTGGCCCTTGCTAAAGCTCCCTAGATTTATGTTCAGGGGTTGCTACTTCTCTTTACGGGCTATGAGCATAAATTCTCACCTCTTAGGCATTTTCATGACCTTGTATCATGAAATTATAAGCCCTAACATTCTAATAAAAATTTAACTCAAATAAATCAATTCAATTTCAAAAATATAAAATCCCACCATAGGATATTTTGGGGTGCTTACTAGGCTTCCTAGCATCTTAAGCACCCCTTACTTATTTTCATTTGGCTTCGATAAGAACTCCCTCCTCTTGATCGATCCCACTTGACTTTCTAAAAATAAACTGATCGATTGATAGTCATACCTTTCAAAATCTTTGGAGATAATAATCATTTACCTTAATAGAGAGTATTCCTAAGGAATTCTATTTCTTAGGATGTAATTAACTATGAGGGCTTGCCCCTGTAGGGATCTTAACAAACCTGATTTAAAATAAACTATGCTTTACTTTTCCTTGTAAAGTAGGGGAAGAGTCTCTAATACATTCCAAAGACCCATAGTCCTTAGGAGTCCTTATTGAGGTGATTAGGTCCATTGTAGGGCTCTGACTTCTATCTCTCGAGATAGTAAACCTTTCCTCAATGCTATACCTGATCAGCCAAATAAGAACATCTGGGGATCTGCGTGACATCCCAACAGGGCATATTTTATATATATTTCTATTTTTTTATTTATCCTTCATTTCCTTAAAAAGAAAAGGGCAATAGATGAAGGGGGAGATATATATAAAATTTTTCTCCATAGATTTTTTTCTGGTGACTCTGCTAGGAAAAGTTCCTCTCTCCATCTTTGGTAAATGATCATTGTCTCTAAGTATCAATAGTGGGTTTGTACTTTTGTATGAATCCAAAACTATCTTTCTTTCCATTGGCACTTAGCTTATTTCATCCTTAAATTAAGCTAGCCAACATCTTTAGGTTTTAGGACCTCACCCCGTGTTGGTCTTAAAACCCCGTTAATTCCCAATGGGTGAAAATAAAACTTAATAAAAAGAATAATTAAGACTTCCTCCTTACCATTTTTTATGGTAAGGAAAGGTTCATTCTAAAATAAATCCTTTATAAAAGTCTTGCTTTTCAAATACACTTTTCAAAATACACTTAATAATATATTTGCACTACACCTAACATTTTTTATAATTGTTACATGTAGAAACATTTCAAAAATAAAATCAACAATCATAACTTCCAAAAGCATAAATGAGCTTCTTCACTCAATTCATTTTGATGAAGACTTCATTTTCAAAATAATAATAATAATAAATAAATTTTCAACAATCCTAAACTTTCAAAAAGCACAAAATTTGAAGATGGGCCTTTCCATTTAATATATCCAAATGTGTTGGATGTATGTTACATCTTCAGGCAAAATCATAACTTTAAAATTTCACTCAACACATTCCACATGTGTTAAGTTGAAATTTTCACCTTTTCAAAAAGCACATATAAAACCTCTCCATTCAATATACCAACATTTATTGAATGGAGGTTTTATTTCCAATCAAAATCAAAAATAAATTTTCAAAAAGCACATATGAAACCTCCTCATTCAATATACCCATATTTATCGAATGGAGGTTTCATTTCCAATCAAAATCAAAAATAAATTATCAAAAGCACATATGAAACCTCTCCATTCAATATACCCACATCTATTGAATGGAGTTTTCATTTCCAATCAAAATCAAAAATAAACTATCAAAAAAAAAAACATATGAACATCTCCATTCAATATACCCAAATTTATTAAAAAAAGATTTCATTTTCAAATAAAATGACAGTATTTTGAAATGCCACTTAACATATTTCATATATGATTAGGTTGGAATTTCCTCTTTCAAAAAGAAATAATCACACATGAAAATACATCTTTGAAAAATGAAACATAATTGATTTCCATATTACATACCCAAATTTGTTAAGTGGAAATCTCTCTTTTCAAAAGCAACAAAACACAACAAAAAACATTTCAAAACACATTTGGAACTTCATTCTAGCATACCATATTTGCTAAAGTGAAGTCTCCATTTCAAAAATAGTTTTTTTTTTTTTAAAAAAAAACACTTTTGGAACTTTATTTTAGCATACCACATTTGCTAAAGTCAAGTCTCCATTTTCAAAAGAAAATCCAAAACAAAAGAAACACATTGGAACTTCATTTTAGCATACCACATTTGCTAAAGTGTATTGTCCATTTTCAAAACAAAATCCAAAATAAAAGAAACACTTTTGGAACTTCATTTTGGCATACCACATTTGCTAAAGTGAAGTGTCCATTTTCAAAACAAAATCCAAAATAAAAGAAACACTTTTGGAACTTCATTTTGGCATACCATATTTGCTAAAGTGAAGTCTCCATTTTCAAAACAAAGTCCAAAACAAAAGAAACACATTGGAACTTCATTCTAGCATACTACATTTGCTAAAGTGAAGTCTTCATTTTCAAAATAAAATTCAAAACAAAAGAAACACATTAAGATTTTTTTAGCATACCTAAATTTGCTAAGAATCCTATTTTTAAAATCAAATAAAAAAATAAAAAGAAACACATTAGGATTTCTTAACATACCCAAATTTTCTAAGGGTCCTATTTTTCAAAATCAAAAATCTCTACAAATAAAAGAAACACATTAGGATTTTTTTAGTAAACTCAAATTTGCTAAGAGTTTTATTTTCAAATTATCTGGAAAACAAAACACACTTGGATTCTTCATTTTAACATACCCAAATTTGCTAAATGAGGATTTTATTTTTTTAAATCACAAATGTTTCACAAAACAAAGCAAATAAAGAAAAAGAAGAAATTTTTTCAGACACCCCACTTAGCATACCTAAATTTGTTAAGTAAATCCAAAAGTCACAAATCAAAAACAAAACCAATTGACCCTTTACTTAACATACCCAAATTTATTAAATAAAGGGTCCTCAGAATCAAAAATCAAAATTCAAATTTGAACCTATGGAAGCATCTCTCCAAAAATATTTGAACCCATTTTTCAACATACCCAAATTTGTTGAAAGTGGATTCCACATTCAAAAATTCCTCTTTCCAATCAAATCTCAAAATCTTTTTTAATTCTATTTGAGCCCGACTTAACACTTTCAAGATGTTGAGTATGGGTTCAAATTCTAAATTCGAATTCAAAATTAACAAAATAGGAATCTGATTCAAGTTTATTTTCAACATTGTAGACCTTTAATTCGATCGGTTCATCAATTTGATTGATTGTAATGGTAGCACAAAAGTATGTGTTCTCGTTTCCTCATGGGATGGACTTGTCCCTGGATCAGGCCAGCCTTCCCCGATATGACTATGCCCACCTCATCCACTTTGGTCGAGGCTTCGAGGTGGCTAGGATTACATGTGAGAGCACTCCCTCATGACATTGTAGTGACGGTGATGGGCAGAAGCATCATCCGATCATGTCATCTCACTTGAATATTCCATCACTAAAGAGGAAGGTAGTGGCAGTTCCCATAATAGTAGTATGAGTGCCAGTGTCATTACACCCGGTTGTTCCCCATACTGCCCCAATTAGGGCTAGTACCCACTCATTAGCACCCTCCAAGGGGAAGGCTCTATTGATTTCAGGGATTGTCTCCCCTGCTTTTGAGGTTGGGTCTAGCACTTACTCTGCTCGCCCTACCAGGACCCAAAGAAGAAACAAGAACCACATGATAAAGTGGTACCACACTTGCATTGCTAGGGAGATGGAGGCAGTTACTTAGTCTAGTGTAGAGGAGTTTTCCATGATGGTTTCCCCGGTTACACAAGCATTCCACTCTCTCTCCAGTAGAGAGGATGCTAGAGGATTTCACACTTCCTCCTCCAGTTCGGTTCAAGCACTAGTCGGTGAAGCGGAGGTCATACCTGCGCTCAATTTTATGCCAAGAAAATGGAGCCTACAGATGATCTGAGTTCGAGGCTCAATTTGATTTGAGATCAGTCATTCCCCATAGTGTGGGTAGACAGCTTAGGCAGGAGAGGGCTAGAAGCCCGCACATCAATTCATGTCACTAGCTGGGAGCATTGGAGGTATAGCGGTCGCGACCTCCACTTATGAATTTTCGGATGGTGCGCTACCCGTCGATACAATATCTTACTACGGACTACATCATAGGAGAGCAACTCCAATCCCGAGAGAGTTGGTGGTGCCTCCACCACACCGCTCTTCTCCCCATCCGCCATTTCCTGTATACGTCTCAACATCTACTATTCCAGCCAAGGCCATGAAGGTTGCATCGGGGGAGAAGAGACCCGTTGGTGATCCTGCTGATGAGAGATCCCATCCATCTACATATCTGTGCGGTCGAGCTCTCTACTGACCTTACGCCCTAATAGTGGTGAAGAAGGAATGGCAACCTCAAAGTATCATAGTCATCCTGTCACCACCACCAGTGGGATAGAGATGGTTGTAGCGGTTGTCAAGGAGAGTGAGTTGCCACACATGATGATAGATCCTCTAGGAGTGCCACCCTATAGATTAGTGATCAAAGCATATTTCTTCCGAGTAGCAGGGAGGTAAGTGCCTCGGTACATGATAGTGATCCCACCACTGGTAAGCCTAGATCTTTTGTGCCTGTTCAGATAAACCATTCTCTAGATGATATTGTAGAAAATTATCTCATGGAGAAGAAGGAGATCTTAGGATATGACTAGTCTGATGAGGAGAAAGTCAGCTTTGATCCCAATGAAGATGATATATTGGAAGATTCAGTGGGGGTGCACATGGTAGATACCTGGGGTTCTCTCCTCCATGAGCAGCAGACTATGGAAGGTGCTAAGCCTGAGCAGGAAGACACAGCCTACTCAACCCAACACCTCCTTCAGCAGATAAAGCAAAAAAGATGATCAGATAGATAAGATGGGGAAGCAGCTCGAGGACCTGTTAGCAATAGTCTTAGCACTTCAAAAATAAGCACCGACAGTCCATCCTACTATATCTTAGACTAGTCTGCCAGAGTTGGTGCATGTCTTGGATCCAGCCAAGACTTTACCTCTAGTAGAGCAAGGTAACACCAACATGTACAAAAATGTAGTGGATAGTACCTCCATACAAGAAAAGGATATTAGGAGCATGGTTGAGTAGCAGGTGAGAGAAGCATTGGCTAAAGCTCGAGAAGGATAATCAGTTCCAAAGGGTAGACCCTACCCAGAGGAATTTGATGCCATCCAATATCCTAAGGGTTTCGTGCCTCCTTCTTTCAAGAGCTTCAATGGTAGTGGGAACCTGAGGTAGCATATTGTGTACTTCAGGGACAGTTATTACAACACCGATGGCAGTGATGCTTTACTCTTCTATCTCTTTGTCAGTAGCTTAGCAGGCATAGCCTTTGGTATTTAAACTTTCCAACAAGTTCGGTGAAGACTTTCTGAGTTGGAGCAACTCTTCATCAAGAGGTTTCTTTGGAGCTCGACAAAGGTGGTAGGTGATCTCGTTGTGGCTTAATAAAACTCCGGTGAGTCCCTCATTGATTACATTTTTAGATGACATAATTTGAGTATGAAATATAAATCACAGCTGTCTGAACAGCACACCATTGAGATTCTGCTTAAGAATATCTATGTCCTGGTCACCTTCATGCTCAAAGATTTCACCTTCAAAACTTTTGAGAAATTAATCAACAAGGCGGCTAGCTTAGAAGGAGAAGCCAAACAGTCACCTTTTGCTTTTCTAGACCAATCAACAAAGCAGAAGCCACAAAAAGCTTTTAAGAAGAAGGCCAGAGCAGTGATAGTAGTAGACAAGGGGAAACAGTCGGCCATAGAGTAGTTTGAGAGACCTCGTGATCTACAACCATCACTTCCACCTCCTCTACCACCACCGAGGTAGCCCTACCAGCCACCATAGCAACCTCTGTGGCCTGCACTACCTCCTCCTTAGCCACATCATCAGCAACAGTGGTACACATACCTGCCGATAGGTAGCTATGATCCACCTACTATTTTGGATAAACTTAATAAGCCTTATTTATTTAAGAGGGAGGTAATCAGGAAGATCTTTAAGAATCTCTTAAAGAAGTCTGATTTTCAGCTACCCAAACCTAGGAGACTGGAGGAAGTGGGCAAAAGCAACAATCCTAACTTTTGCCCCAACCACCATATGCTAGGTCATGTTTTGGAAGATTGCTTCACATTTAAGGACTGGCTTGAACATAGCTTCAAGACCGATGCTATAGTCATCCTGAAGGAATACATTGTGGAACAACCATCCAGTTCCATTAGGGTAATCCTTGGGGATACTTGCAATCCTTCCAAAACCAAAGAAGGTTGGGATTTCTCCTTATCCAAAACCTCTAAAAAATTATATCAAAAATCAAGAAAGTTTCCTTGCAGGTGCCTAAGCCAGCTCAAACCTCCAACATCAAGGAAGGTTAGCAAGTTGCAACTTCGGGGAAAGGGGAGTTCGGCGGCCGGCAATAGTGTAGCCGAGATAAAGTGGCAACCACCGATCAAGTCTGGCCTCCAGTCCACCGTTGCAGCTACTACATCAGTGACCTCCTCTACTTTAGCTAGCTCCTCTTCTAGTAGACATCTTGTATTGACAGATGAGGGCATCAAATCCATTACCCCTCTTACTTTACTTGATTTCTACTGTGTACCTCCTATCAAATCCAAGAAATTGAAGAATAAAACTAGCTTGAATTATATCTGTGTCACTTTTGATGGGTTGTCTAAATCTATTCCTAATGATAACTCTTCAAGTCTAAACAACAACTATAACAATTTAGATCTTCCTCTTTCTGATTCAGAGTTAGATTTTCCTACTATGAATATTACTAGTTCACCTCTTGAGATAAACTTGGAATTATCTGATTCCGAGGGTCCCATAGGAGAAGCTATAGGTAAGCCTGACGTGTAGGTAGAATTTTCCATTACCCAGCCACAAGAGATCTCTGAAGTCAACCCCCATAGTGATAAGGTTCTACCTCCTAGGGCAGCACCTCAAGATAGAGGGAAACAAGTCATTAGTTTAGAGGATCAAGAAGTCCTTTCACAGGATGCTCCACCCTTAGATATGCTTGTGGAGGATAAGCCTAAGGTGGACTATAATGTCCTCTCTCACCTAAGAAAGTTGCCATCTAAGCTAAGCATATATGATGCCCTTATCTTATCCAAAGAGTTGGGGGAATCATTAATGAAGGCTCTCCTTAATCCTGAGATATGCATAGCTTAGTTGACCGTTATTGGAGAGGAGGCACATTTTTCTAGAGAAGCTCAGGATCACTTTCACAGATGAAGACCTACTTCTGGGGGACATGGAGCACAACCGTCCCCTCTACATTACAGTTGACATGGGCAGATTCAGACTTGCCAGAGTTCTCGTCGATCTAGGTGCATCGATGAACATTATGAGTCTAAAGACCCTTACCTATTTGAGGATCGACATCTCCACACTCCGAGGAGATCAGATGATGTTGAGAGAATTTAATGAACAAGGCGAGAGGGCTTTAAGTTCCATAGTGTTACCTTTGTAGATAAGTGACTGGAAGACTAAAGCCAAGTTTTATATCATTGATTCGAATACTTCATTCATCGCTTTGCTCGGTAGGCCTTGGATACATCCGAACAAGATGATTCGATCCTTTCTCCATCAATGCATCAAATTCAGGAGGATGGGTTTGAGTACTGTGTCAAAGGAGATGAAAAGTCATTTTCAGTTAGGGAGGTTGAGATATATGAGGATGTGAGCAACTATCTTCCTGTTGATCTTATTTTTAGAATGAGCTCTCAACCCCTCCATCTTAGACATATAACTTCTTTTAGACTTGAAGAGTTTCTTAGTCTTAAGACACATCTAGTGATTAGGTGGACACTCAACCTAGCCCTAGAGATTTAAAAGAGTTAGCCATAGGAATAGGTCATGCCTTAAGGGTGTTAGAAAAATTTGCCTACCCTATAGCTTAAACCAAATCCTCACTTCTTTCTTTCAAGTTAAACTCCCAACCCATACCAACTCTAACTCTAACTCAAACCTTAAATCAATTCAATGAATTTTCTCAAATCATGAATCAATTCCAAATGATTGAAACCTATGATTGAAATTCCAAATTCAAAAAATATTTTCTAAGTCCTTTGATTCACTCTTATGGACTTAGCCTAAATCAAATCTAAATAAATTCAAATTTAAGAAATTGTCTCATAACCCATTTATATTCACATATATAAATGAAATATAAATTCAAATCAATCAAATAAAATTCAAAATTCAAATCCAAATAAAAAAATCTTTCCTAAGTCACTTTGATTCTATCTAATGGACTTAGCCTAAATCAAATCTAAATCAATTCAAATTCAAGAAATTTTCTCATAACCCATTCATATTCACAAATATAAATAAAATATAAATTCAAATATCCAAAAATGAATTCAAAATTCAAACTCAAATTCAATCAAAATTCAACCTAAGCCTTTCAAGTCAAAATCTTGAACTTAGCCAAATCAAACTCAAATCAAGCCAAACCCTTGATTTTTCTTCATGATTCAATCAATCCTATAATCATGAATCCAAATATAAATACAAACTCCAATCATCAAACCAAAACTAAATTCAAAAATTAAATCCAAGTCAAACTCATGTTCACCCTTTTGAACTTGAAATTGTCAAGTGAATCAAAATTCATTTGACTTCAAACCACATGCAAATGGATTTATATTTTAGTCATAAGTCCATATGTGAGTTCAACCAAACTCAAATCAAGCTTTGACCAAGCCATTTTATCCACTTAAGCTCACTTGACCCAAAGTGATCTAAAGTACCCCTTTTGAGCCAAATTCTAATCATACCCAAATTGGATTTAACTAAGCCCAACTAAGCTTCTCACTGTGAGCAACAATCATCATAAGATGATCAATCACTCAAATTAGGTCAAACCAAGTCAAACCTATGGGTTGACTAAGTCAACACTTAGCCAAAATGAAACCTAAACTAGCCAAAATCTATCATATGCCAAATTGATTGAAACCATTCATCAAAACTCATTCATGATCAATGTTTGAACTTGACCAAGTTATCATTTGAGCCGAACCAAACTCAATTGGCCATTTGACTCAAGTTGACCCAACTTGACCTAAAAAGTCAAAATGTGTCAAAACTTGATCTAAGCCAAATTGATTGAAACCAATGGGTCAAGTTCATTTCAAATCACTTTTTGAACTTGACCAAAGCCTCAATTGGCCAACTAGACCTAACCAAGCCCAATTGAGCTTGAACCTAACTTGACCTAAAGGTCAAATTGAGCCAAATCTAAATATAAACCAAATTGATTAAAAATAGAGATACCAATCCATTTCAAATGATCAACCAAACATAAACCAACCCATGACCTAACCCAAATAGGTCAAATTGGTCAAATTAGTCAACTTGACCCATTTGACCTAAATAAAATCAAATGAACCAAATTCAAATATAAATCAAATTGAACCAAAACAATGATGCCAAAATATTTAAAATGGTCATATGAACTTGACCCAACCCTTAGTTTGCTCCAATTTGACCACTTGGTCAACTTAACCCATTTGCGGGCTACGAGCATAAATCCTCACCTCTTAGGCATTTCTGTGACCTTGTATCATGGAATTATAAGCCCTAGCATTCTAATAAAAATTAAAGTCAAATAAATCAATTCAATTTCAAAAATGTAAAATCCCTCCAAAGGATAGCTTTGGGTGCTTACTAGGCTTCCTAGTATCTTAAGCACCTTCTACTTGTTTTAATTTGGCTTCGATAAGAACTTTCTCATCTTGATCGATCCCACTTGACTTTCTAAAATAAACCAATCAATTGATAGTCCTACCTTTCAAAATCTTTGGAGATAATAATTATTTACCTTAACCGAGAACATTCCTAAGAAATCCTATTCCTTAGGATGTAATTATCTATGGGGGCTTGCCCCTGTAGGGAACTTAACAAACCTGGTTTAAAATAAACTCTACTTTACATTTCCATGTAAAGTAAGGGAGAATCTCTGGTACATTCTGAAGACCTATAGTTATTAAGAGTCTTTATTGAGGTGATTAGGTCCATTGTAGGGTGGCAACTTCTATCTCTCGAGATAGTACACCTTTCCTCAATGTCGTACTCGATCACCCTAATAAGAACATCCGCGGATCTGCGTGGCATCCCAACAAGGCGTATTATATATATATTTTTTATTTTTTTATTTATCCTTCTTTTCCCTAAAAAGAAAAGGGGGATAGATGAAGGCGGAGATATATATAAAATTTTTCACCATAGTGCTATAGTAGCAACAACAAAATAATTGAAAATTCAAAACAAAAATGGTGATTTAAGTGTATAATAAATTCAATACAAGACTCTATGCCGAATGAATTATTCTATAGAGTATATTTTTATTACACTATTATTTTGTTCTATAGTACCTCTGCATTCTGAAAGTATGGGGTGAAATAATAATTACTAATTATTAATCCCCATCTTTCACTTTTGCAGAATGGATCTACAGAACACTCCTTTCACCGTTCAGCTAGGGCGTGATGCGGACATTTGCCTAGTCAACGCCATCATCAACACAGACGATGTTGGAGATATAATTCAATTTGGTAGCTTGAATTTCATGGCTATCATACCTACAACTCTTGAAGTACCCACCCATGGTACACTCGTCTGAGGTAATGCTGGAAGGACTCAAGTTACTGAAGCTCTTGCTAACCACGTTCGCTAATCAGTTTAGCAGCTAACTACTATTAAGGAGTTATCTCGACAGAGAACCTTAGTTTTTAAAAGGCTAGGTCAATCTGAAGCCCCCGTGATGAAAAGAATCGTTTATGGGAAAATTGTGTCTCTAATGCCTCATGGTACAATTGCTTTGCGGATTGAACCTTTCGTACTGGAAAGCATGATCATGAAGCTTTCTCATAAGGAAGCAAAATAACCAGAAGGCAGAGAAGAAGAAGAAATGCTAAGCTGAGGGCTCAACAGATCCCCTTCAAACAACCTAGTGAACAAGCGACACTGCCGCCTGAAGCTAGTATTCCTACCCACAACAATTTTTATAATCTAAAGTGGGTAAAAAGGAATAGCTCTACTCGTGAAGTAAAGCAGCCTTTTTGGAACCAACAATGTCAAGCTCCACCACCACAGAGGAGATAGCCTGAAACACTGTCTGCCATAATACATAAAGTTTTTAAAGTAGCCAAGGACAGAGGCTTAATGAAAAGAAGATTTTAGAGGCCTGTGGTAACTGAAAATATTGAAACTTCACCAAGGAGGTTGCCATCTCTAATGGTAACCAGTCATCGTGCCAAGTATGCTTTGTGCGGTGAGCATTGGAATGTGATACTCGGACCGTGTGCCCAAGAATCCACTACCGAAAGGTTCCAGCGAAAGGATAAGCAGGTATGGAGGCTAAGGCCCCGTAATGAAATCCTGAAGAATGAAAAAGGTGTGACATCTGATACACATATTCAAAAATCCACCTAAAAATAACTTATCAGAAGTGGATACCTAAAAGAAGGAATATCCCTGATGAAAGACATGATGGTCGATATCCTGGAGAATCCTCTAGCAGATCCCATCATCGATCAGATTCATCCCCATAAGAGAAGGTTGACTTTGATCACAGTCCTTTAATGGAAGAAGTATTTGTTTCATACATTGAACCAAAAATCCACTGGAAACGTCGATCAAAAATTCATGTGCAAGAAGAAGATAATGAAGAGGATCCTATGGAAGTGGAAGTCGTCTATATGGTCAGAGATATAGATGAACTTTTCACTCAACACCATCAACAGCAACATGAATCTAGGGAACCTAAACGTGAATTCAACATTTATGAAGAAGAGTCTTCACAGAAGCAAGTAGAAGATGGATCTTCACTCTCTACTGATGATGAAGTAGAAGAAGATCAAAATGAAAAAGAGATCATGGGTGTCGAAGCTATTTATATGGTTGAACTAGGAAATGATCAGTCTAGTCACGCTTTTATACTCAGCGTCGTCATTCAGACCCAACAATAACTATCCCTGCAAATGCACAAGGAGAAGGATAGTCAAGCTCTCCCCCTGAAGCTAAGCGAGGAGCAGAAGAACAACAAGAAATAAAAGAAGAAGAAGAGCCTGTACTTATTGATGTTGTGGCGCTAGCTAGAGAGCACAGAGAAATGCAGTATCAAATAGAAGTCAATGACAAGAAAATTACACAGCTTGGTATCAAGATGAATGATATGATGGTACAAATGAATATCATGATGGAGATATTGAAGAAGAATATCACATCAAATGCAACACCTATTTTGTCTGCTAATTAACAGGTGGCGAATAATACCACTAGTCACTTTGGTATCTCAAGCTTCTACAGTACACGCTTCACCTGAAGCGAGGAATGAAGTTAACCAACTACCTCTTCAATTGACAATTCAAAATATGGCTAGCACACTTGGAATAGTAACAACTGCTCAACTAGAAACAATCATCAATGAAAAGATAAAGACAATTATAACTTCAGAGCAGGCTGAAAAGTTGGTGAGTAAGGGTCGCCCTTACCCAGCTAAATATGATTAAGTTTCGTACATGAAATGTTACTCGATGTCAAAATTTAATACTTTTAGTGGGCTTGGTAACCCAAAGCAACATCTAGCCTAATTTAAGGCAACTTGTGGTAACACATGAGGAAATGATCCGCTGCTTTTTCATCAGTTTGTCAATAGCTTGACCTCAGCTGCTTTCGAGTTGTATGCAGAATTATTGAATGATTCTATAAAAACCTTTGCTGAGTTGGAGATGATATTTGTGAAGAGGTTCGCCAGTGTAACTGAGAAAATAATGATCGCTGACCTTGCCTTACTAAAAAGGAGTAAAGATAAGTTAGTGACAAAATTCATAAGTTGTTGGCGTAACCTAAGTATGAAGTGTGAGCAATAATTGGAAGAAGAACACATGATCTAATTGCTAATGGGAAACATGGATGATAAAATAGCACCATTTCTATGTATGCCATTGATTGCAACATTCCAGGACTTGCTTGATAGGATGGCTAAATTTGAAAAGTTGAATCACCCTAAGTTTGAAATCTATACAGATAAGGCAAAGAGAAACAAGCCTTCAGGCTCAAGAAGAAAAGAAACTCATGTCGCTTCCTATAGCTCAAATGGTGAAAAGTGGGTGATATATAATGTGGATAAAAGAAAACAGCAAATGTACAATGATGATAAGAGAAAGAAGTCTATCTATTCTAATCCATAACAAAATTAGTATTGGGAGGCAATGATAAGCTTCAGACTTTTCCAAGTGGTGGGAAGCATCCAAAACAAGTAACAAGAGATGATGAGCAAATGCGGTCATCTCTTAAGGAGAAGATGAACAAAGATTATTTCTTTAGAAGGGACAGTGTTGCTAAATTATTTCGGCAAGCAGTCAAAGCTGACCTACAATTACCAGAAATTAAAAGGCCCGAAGAAGCTGATTAAGTGAGTAATCCAAATTATTGTCCCTATCATCAGATGATTAGTCATCCTATTGAAGATTATAATATCTTCAAAGATTGCCTAGAGAGGAAGTATCAACGGGGTGAATTTATATTATCTGATAGTGTTCTAATTAACCCAAAAAGAGATTCTACAAGGATGATTACATCCTTGTTGACCTCATTTTTAAGATGAGCTCTCAACCCCTCCATCTTAGATATAGGATTCCTCTTAGACTTTAATATATCCTTAGTCTTAAGACACATCTAGTGATTAGGTGGACACTCAACCTAGCCCTAGAGACGTAGAAGTGTTAGCCATAGGAATAGGCCATGTCTTAGGGGTGTTAGGGAAAATCTGCCTACCCTATAGCTTGGATCACATTCCTTACTTCCTTCCTTCAAGTTAATCCCCAAATCAACATCAAACCTAAATAAATTCTAGCTTAATTGATTTTCTCCAAACTTAAATTAATGCCATATGATTGAAACCCATGATTGAAATTTCAAATTTCAAATATTTCCTAAGTCCTTAATTTCCTCTCTTAAGGACTTAGCCTAAATCATCTTCAAATCAATTAAAACTCATGAGATTTTCTCATAACTCATTTATATTTTTATTTATATTCACATATATAAATGAAATATAAATTCAAATCAATCAAACTAAACTCAAAAAATTAAATCCAAATTCAAAATCCTTCTTAAGTCCTTAATTTTCTCTTAAGGACTTAGCCTAAATCATGTTCAAATCAATTCAAACTCATGAGATTTTCTCATAACTCATTTATATTCTCATTTTGTATTCACATATATAAATGAAATATAAATTCAAATCAATTAAACTAAACTCAAAAATCAAATCCAAAATTCAAATACCTAATTCAAAATCCTTCTTTCCTTAATTCCTCTTAAGGATTTGCTAAGTCAAGTTCAAATCACTTCAAATTCATGAAATTTTCTTATAACCCATTTATATTCTCATTTATATTCACAGATATAAATGAAATATAAATTCAAACAATCAAAACCACTTCCAAAAATCAAATTCAAACTCATTCAAAATCCAACCTAAACCTTTCAAGCCAAAATCTTGAACTTAACCAAATCAATTTCAAATCAAGTCAAACTCTTAATTTTCCTTCATGATTCAATCAATTCTTCAATCATGAATCCAAATATAAATATGAACTTCAATCACTTAAACAAAACTCAATTCAAAAATTAAGCAAAAATCCATTTCATGTTCACCCTTTGAACTTGAAATTGTCAAATGAATCAATCCATTTGACTTCAAACCACTTGCAGTGGATTTATATTTCAATCATAAGTCCATATGTAAGTTCAATCAAACTCAAATAAATCTTTGACCAAGCTATTTTCCCTACTTAGGCTCACTTGACCCAAAGTGACATAAAGTACCCTTATGAGCCAAATTCTAATCCTAACTAAATTGGATTGAATCAAACTCACCTAAGCCTCTCATCATGATCAACAATCATCATGAGAAGATCAATAAGTTAAATTGGGTCAAACTAAGTCAAATCTAAGGGTTGACCAAGTCAACACTTAGCTAAAATGAAACCTAACCAAGCCAAAATCTACCATAGGCCAAATTTATTGAAACCAATGGTCTAAGTTCATTCATGATCAATGTTTGAACTTAACCAATCAACCTTTGAGCCTAACCTAGCCCAATTGGCCACTTGACCCAAGTTGACCCAACTTGACCTAAAAAGTCAAAATATGTCAAAACTTGATCTAAGCTAAATTGATTGAAGCCAATAGGTCAAGTTCATTCTAAATCACTTGTTGAACTTGACCAAAGCCTCAATTGGCCAACTAGACCCAATCTAGCCCAATTGACCTTGAACCCAACTTGACCTAAAGGGTCATATTGAGCCAAATTCAAACTTAACAAAAATTGATTGGAAACAAAAATACCAATCCACTTCATATGACTAACCAAATCTAAACTTACCCATGACCTAGCTCAAATAGGTCAAATGGGTCAAATTGGTCAACTTGACCCATTTGACCTAAATGTAGTCATATGAACCAAATTCAAACCTAAACAAAATTGAATCAAACCAAAGCCACCAAAACATTTGAAATGGTCATATGAACTTGACCCAATTTGACCAATTGGTCAACTTGACCCAAGTTGACCCATTTTGATCTAAATGGGTCAACATGAGCTAAACCATACCAAATGAACTCCAAGTTCAATGAAACTTGGCCAAACCTATTTTATCAACATACCGAACATACCCAAATTAAAAAATTAGCCAATGACCATTTTACCCCTAGGTCATAGAGCAAATTTTTGCCAATTCCACTTGAAATTTGGTCAAATCCTCTTCATACCTACTTGATACTCTCCTAATAGATCAAGTAAATACTAGGGAGGGCGGTGCACCC
The DNA here is from genome assembly GCA_021442155.1 of Cymbidium sinense. Lineage (NCBI taxonomy): Eukaryota > Viridiplantae > Streptophyta > Magnoliopsida > Asparagales > Orchidaceae > Cymbidium > Cymbidium sinense. Next base: position 94,609,530 of record CM038220.1, on the reverse strand, counting down.
AACCCAATGGGTATGGTTTAGCTCAACTTGACCCAATGGCCAAACCGACCATGTGCATGTAAATGGCCACATGGGAATCTTCCTTATACTCAAATGGAGCATATGGGGAGTTCACCATTCTACTCCCTAGCCTAAAGTGAACTCAAGGACAATCCTAACAGCTCAATCGACCCACTGAATCAAGATAATTGGATCAAAATGGCAAGCTTATGCTCGACCGTCCGATTTCCAAAGGGGGAGTGTTAACCTCATTTTTAGGATGAGCTCTCAACCCCTCCATCTTAGACATAGGACTTCTCTTAGACTTCAAGAGTTCCTTAGTCTTAAGACACATCTAGTGATTAAGTCGACACTCAGCCTAGCCCTAGAGACTTAGAAGAGTTATCCATAGAAATAGGTCATGTCTTAGGGGTGTTAGGAAAATTTTCCTGCCCTATAGCTTGAACCACTTTCCTTGCTTCCTTCCTTCAAGTCAAATTCCAAATCAAATCAAAATCAAAGCTAAATCAATTCTAGCCTAATTGATTTTCTCCAAACTCAAATCAATGCCAACATGATTGAAACACATGATTGAAATCCATGATTGAAACTCATGATTAAAATTCCAAAATCCAAAATTTTCCTAAATCCTTAATTTTCTCTCTTAAGGACTTAGCCTAAGTCATCTTCAAATCAATTCAAATGGAAATGGCCAATTGGAAATCATGCCTCTACTCAAATGGAGCACATGGGGAGTTCACCATTCCACTTCCAAGCCTAAAATGAACTCAAGGACAGTCCTGATAGCTCAAACAACCCACCGAATCAAGGCAATTAGATCAAAATGGCAAGCTTATGCTCGGTCGTCTGATCACCAAAGGGGGAGATATACTCCCCCTAATTCATTTGAATCTTTAGAGAGCCATAGTCGATTGAGTGAGAGGGAGACATAGGAGCCATTTGCAAGTGATCCTAAGCTTCCTAGAGAGAGATCCAATTTCCATCTTCTCGATTTTTCTTAAGTAAAAATAGGGGAGCTCGATTGAATTTCCAACTTTATCCACACTCAAACTCCACTCAGTTCCTTCTTGAAGCTTCATCAGAGGACCAAGTAGAGTGCACCCATTCTCTTTCCCAAGCTTCAAAGGCAGAGGAGGAGTGCCCTTAACAAAAATTGAGCTCAAGCTAAGGAGGAGATGATCCATAGAAGGATCTACTCAACCTTAGCCCCTCAAATTTTCAGCAAAGCTTCGTCTCAACCAGATGAAGCTTCTCCATGGGAATCGAGCATTGGTGATCACCTCCGACAAGGTTAGCAATTTTTTGAGCATTAAACTTAATGTGGTGTGGAGATTTATGAAAGAAATGTTAATCTCATGGGATCTTGACCATTGGATGTAATCTCATGATGTTGAAAAGGGGATTGATTCGAGCTCAATTGAGCATGGATCATCTCCTTGAACATGGACAACCTCCATTGTTCATAAGAGATAATAGAGACAGATATCTGGTCATCCATTCGCACATTTTGGATGGACGATTGAGATTAAAATGCACGATATATTTTATTTTTAATCCTCTGAACTATGGCTTTAATCTCAGCCATCTGATCATTGATCGAATGATATAGGAGAAAATGCGTAGCACCGCCACCACGTGATGCTATGATGTGATGTTTTAAATTACCAATCAAATGATGACGCATCAACCGTGAGCGTGGCACCCATTGGATTAAAGATTTAATTAGGAATTTAAATAATTCTAATTAATCACCTAAGCTTCTAAAATTCATATCTCAACATATTAAAATAAAAAAATATGAAATAAATTGCATTAGAAAGATAATTGAACATAGAATATTTTAAAAGTAATTTTGATTGGTTTTAAATAGTCCTTTTCTCTGAATTTGGGTTTTATTTGGAATGCTAATTTATTAATTACTCCCTAATTAATTCACTGATTAATCTCAAACTTCTTGGGTATAATTAGAGGGATAACTTCTACCTCTCCTAATTTTTTTGGGATTTATTGGTGGCTTAATTAGGGTAATTGATAGTTCATTTCTTAATTACTCCCTTAATTTAATTAAGATTAATTAAGATTATAACTAATGGTTTAACACTCTAATTAAGTTGATCCAGGTCTGTTTAAATGAATAAGAGGTTTTGGGAATAATTTTGGGGCATTTCCCCTAAGCTATTCCTTAAACCCCCTATTTCATCATTAATCCATCCTTAGTTAAGAGTTAATTCACTAATTGCCCCCTTAATTAATTGCATAAAATTTTAAAACTTTCCAGAACTTAATTAATTCTTTTTGGGTAGATGCTTAGGTGTTCAGAAGCCTAAGTACAATTAACAAAATCAAGATTCAACTCATATAAATTTAAATTCAAGAAAATCAAGATTCAACTCATATAAATCAAGAAAATCAAGAAAATCAAGAAAATCAAGATTCAACTCATATAAATTGAAATTACTTAAGTTAAAATGCTTAACTTAGTTAATCATTAATTATGAGTTAAATTGCATTAGGCATTTTCTTTTCTAGGTGCATTATAAATTTAAATTCCTTGTGAGATTTTATGTCATCTCGTTGGCTCATAACTATTTGATTAACTATGCTAAGGTTGTGTAGGTAATTAACATGTTCATACCTTAACCTAATCAAGATATAAAATGAATCTAATCATCTAAAATTGAAAAAAATGTCAAACACATGTGGAATGGGTTAGAATAACAAACTTACCTCACATTTTCCAAATTAAATCAAATTCAAAATCAAACAAAAATCACATTAAACAAACTTTGATTAGCTTTAAGCTTTCTTATTTCATTATATTGTCTTTAAGAATTAATTAAGGTGAATGTGTTTACATGCTTTCATTACTTTAGTTCTTTTCCAACATACTAAATATGTGTGTCATATGATTTCATACATTCATGCTTTTCAAAGATCAAATTTAAAATGAAAATGTTTCCTTTATGTCAAATTGCGTGTTTTAAAAGTAAGAGAATATGACTATTATCAATAAATCCAAATTATTTTTTCAAAATATTTGAATCAATTACTAAAACTGAAAGTGTGTAACTTATATCTTACTTATAAGCTTGCATGTGAGTAAAATATAAGGATGTGCTTAGTGTCCTTCTCCTCTCTTTGGTTTTGAATAAGATTCGACAAAGTATATGGTTCATTTGAAAAGAACATAATACTTGCCTAATTCTATTTCATTTTCATTCATATGCTATGACTTAAGAAGGACACCTACACTTACATATACAAATTGCATAAGCAAACCAAAATAAAATAAATACAAACTTTTGCATTCTTCCTTTTCCATTCATTTCTTTTGTGCACATGCTTGTATTTAAGGAAAGTGGTATATTAGTCTGGACAACCTCGGGTTTGCGAGGATTTAAGTAGCCCTGAGTAGGTCTTGTACTTTATACCCTTGGTTAACAATGGCGTCGTATTCACTTATGCCTTTCATACATTCATATGTGCATGTGAAAATTGGATAAGAAACCCCTTTGCTACTTAATGAAAATCTTGCATCATAAACATTCGAATTTTCTTAAGTGAACTACTTAGCATGCATCATAAAGTGAGCTAAACATTCCCATTTGTATGTATAGATATGTTTAGGACTCATTCGTATGTATATTATATATGTTGGGAAAGAAATGAAGTAATGTATATTTTATGAATTTAGTTCATTTTACTTAATCTTAAAATGCCTTTCTTTTTCAATAGGTTTGTTTAAGAGCTCATCTAAACTTAAAATTAATTAAAACATATAATAAAATATTCACTAAATGAAACTAAAATATGAATCCACTTTAGAAATTACCTAGGTTAGGGAAGGAAAGAGAAGTTCTCTTCTCTTTCTCTCTCTTCATAACTTAGTAATTAATTGTAGGATTCATTTGAACCTAATCAAAACATAAAATAAAATCAACCCAAAACAACTAAACTAATTGAATGAAACCCTCCTCTAAGTTGAAAATTCTTCACACTTAGAAAATTCTAACTTAAGGCCATAGCTAGCCACATAAATCTAAAAGCACTTTACTAAGTCACCACTTCTAGATTTAGGTTAGGGTGCATGGTTTGATGTTGCTTTTATTTTGTGATATATGTTTTAGTCTGGATGATTAGAATGTATGTGCGTAGAATGAATGATAAGATGATTTAGTCTAATCATTATTTTTTTGCAGACGATTGTGCTTAAGGGGTGTTGTAATAAATATAAATATAAATACTTTTGCTGTGTAGGTGCTTATACCCCTAAGCATAATCCAATAGACCAGGTGGACTTAGTCAGCCAAGTGTGGGGTGATAAGTCCAATATATAAGCTTAGGATTTATATGGTTTGTTCAGCTAATCTCTATTTTACAAGTATTAGCTAGATTTACTTTTCCTTTTCATGAAATTTTTGCAATTAGGATTTTGGAATGATTGTTATGGGATTTAGGATGAACATTGGTCATAAGTTCTCATCTTATGTACCATGTGAAGCATTTGAAGCAATCACCTTCCAACCTTCTAAAAGAAGGAACCAAAGAAGAAAAAAGAAAAGAAGAAGAAGAAAGAAGAAAAGAAGAAGTGATGCTTGAAGACCCCCATAACAATGAGTTCCTTGCTTAATTATACTTAATTCATTTGTCATCCGGGTTGTATAAGGGTAGAGCTTGGCTACCCAATTTGTTTTTCGGATTTGTGCGGTGGACCCCAACCATAAATGGCCTCTTATTCTTTTGTGTTAGCTTTATACATTGATTGATAATTTGTTTAGCTTGTGCAATAAGATGACATCCTTTTCCTAGTTTCTTCCTTGCTTGATGTATGACCTGGATGTGGATTAGGCTCTTAAAAAAAAAATAAATCTTTTACCAAATTTAATAATTTAAAACTAAAAATAAAGATCTCATAACCTCATGTAAAACTTAGGCTAAAATCAAGATAAAATAATTAGTAATCCCTTAGCTGGATGAGTATTTCTTTTGAAACATCATGCACAAATAAATATTATTTTCACTCTTGATTGGAGGGATTCCTCCTTTGCCAGAGAAACTTGGCTTGACTTTGAGAGCCATAGTGGAAACTCACCTCCTCCCTTCTCGCTAATTTTGGCCAATAATCTCATTTCTCATACATTAGGCATATGAATCCTATTATCCTGAGTCAAAATGATTGACCAAAAATAAAAAATAAAAATAAAATGTAATATGATTTGCAGTAGATTTAGGTCATTTGAAGCATACCCTTACATGATCTAGTCTCTTTAGAGAGTTAGTTTAAGGACTTAGTCTCTTTCTAAATAAATAACAATCTAGCTATCTTGCATAAAGCATATGACTTACCTACATGAATTTACAATCATAGGAGGAGTTAGTTGGCACCCCAGTGATTGTAAGTTGCGGTGTGGTTTGTCCTCTGTGTGGACTAAATACCCATTTTTGACTTAGATTTAGGTTGTGCTTTTGGCCCTCACTAAAGCTCCCTAGATTTAGGTTCTGAGATTGCTTCTCCCTTCCATAGGCCATAAACATAAATCCTCACATCTTAGGCATTTCCACAATCTTGTGTTGAGGAATCATAAGTCCTAAATTTCTAATGAAAAACTCAACTCAAATAAATTGAATCAATTTTAAAAATATAAAGCCCAACTATAGGATAATTTGAGATGCTCGCTAGATTAGTTAGCATCGTGGGTATCTCCTACTTATCTTGGGTTACATTATTGCTCCTCTCTTTGATCAATCCTATTTGATCTTCCAAAATAAATTAATCGATTGATAGTCTTACCTATTGAAATCTTTGGTGATAATAATCATTTACCTTAATCGAGAGTATTTCTAAGGGATCTCAATCCTTAGGATATAATTAACTATGTGGGCTTGACCCTGTAGGAAACTTAACGAACTCGATTTAAAATATACCATACTTTACTTTTCTATGTAAAGTAGGGAAGAGTTTCTGGTACACATGCATACCCATTATCCTTAGGGGTCCTTATTGAGGTGATTAGATCCCTTGTAGGGTGGTGATTCCTATCTTTTGAGATAGTACACCTCTCCTCAATGTCGTACCCGATCACCCTCAATAAGAACATCTGCGGATCTACATGGTGTCAAAATTGCAAAAAATGAAGAGATGTATATTTCTATCCTCATTTTATCCCGCATAGAGTGAAGATGGAAGTATATATCTTATTCCTTAGAAATTCAACATATAAAATTTCACCACAGGGAGATATACTTCCCCTAATTCATTTGAATCTACACAGAGCACTAGTCGATTAAGTGAGAGGGAGTCATAGGAGCCATTTGCAAGTGATCCTAAGCTTCCTAGAGGGAGATTCAATTTCCATCTTCTCGATTTCCTTAAGCAAAAATAGGGGAGCTCGATTGAATTTCCAACTTTCTCCACACTCAAACTCCACTCAATTCCTTCTTCAAGCTTCATCAGAGAACCAAGTCGAGTACACCCATACTCTTTCCCAAGCTTCAAAGGCTGAGGAGGAGTGCCCTAGATTAAGCGAGCTCAAGGAGGAGGGTGATTTCTAATCCATTCAATTTCAAGCCTCAAACTCTTAGCAAAGCTTCGTCTCACCTGAAACTTCTCCAAGAATCGAGCAGTGATCACCTCCTCAGATGAGGTTAATAAGCAGCTTAATTCCATTGTGTGTTGGTACTTTGTGAAGGAAATATTCACCCCATGAAAATCTACCTATTGGATGTAATCTTCTATGCTTGTTAATGGTGTGGGTAAAATTTGGGATTAATTCGAGCTCAACTGAGCTCGGATCATGGCCTCAAACATGGAAGGTCTCCATGGCTCACAGGAAATTACAGAGATGGATCTCTGGCCGTCCATCCGTGCATTTTGGATGGACGATCGAGATTTTAATGCATAATATCCATGATTTATCCCCTTTGATCGGCGGTTTTAATCTCAGCAATTCGATCCTTGATCGGACGGCTAAGGAGAAAGCGTGTAGCGCCGCTGCCACGCGGTGCTATGATGTAATGTTTTAAAGAACCAATCAGGAGGCAACACATGTAAAGCGCATGCCGCGTCAGCCGCATGCATGGCGTCGTAGGATTGATGATATATTTAAGATTTATTTAATTTTAATTAATCACCTAAGCTTCTAAAATTTATATCTCAACATAGAAAAATCAAAAAAATATGAAATAAATTGCATTAGAAAGAAAATTGAACATATAATATTCTAAAATTGATTTTGAGTAATTTTGAATAGTTCTTTTCTTTGAATTTGAGTTTTATTAGGAATATTAATTTGCTAATTTCTCTCTAATTAATCTAATGATTAATCTCAAACTTCTTGGGTGTAATTAGAGGGATGACTTCTGTCTCTCCTAATTTTCTTAGGATTTATTGGTGGATTATTTAGGGGAATTTCTAATTCATTCCTTAATTACTCCCTTAATATAATTAAAATTAATTAAGGTTATAATTAGTGGTTTAACCCTCTGATTGAGTTAATTATGGTCTATTTAAATGAATATAATGTTTAGAGAATAATTTTGTGGCATTTCCCCTAAGCTATTCCTTAACCCCCTTTTTCTTCCTTAATCCATCCTTAATTAAGGGTTAATTCACTAATGCCCCCTTAATTAATTTCATAAAGTTCTAAAACTTTCCAGAACTCAATTAATTCTTCTTGGGTGGATGCTTAGGTGTTCAAGGACCTAAGTACAGGAAATCAAGATTCAACTCATATGTGTGAGGGGTGCTTTAAAATTACTTAAGTTAAACCCCTTAGCTTAATTAATCATTAATCATGAGCCAAATTGCCTTAGGTCATTTCCTTCCTAGGTGCATTACAAATTTGAATTCTTTGTGAGGTTTTATGTCATCTCATTAGCTCATAATTATTTGATTAACTATGCTAAGGTGGTATAAGTAAGGGGTAATTAACATGTTTAATTCATACCTTAACCTAATCAAAATATAAACTGAATCTAATCACCTAAAAATTGAACAAAAATTTCAAACACATGTGGGAATGAGTTAGGAACAACAAACACACCTCACATTTTCCAAATTAAATCTAACTCAAGATCAAATAAAAATCACATTAAACAAACTTTGATTTGCTTTAAGCTTTCTTATTTCATAAGATTGCCTTTAGGAATTAATTAAGGTGAATGTGTTTACATGTTTTTATTACTTTAGTTCTTTCCTAACATGCTAAATGTGTGTGTCATATGATTTCATACATTCATGCTTTTCAAAAAATCAAATTTAAAATGAAAATGTTTCCTTTATGTCAAATTGCATATTTTGGCTAAAGTAAGAATATGAGTGGCTATTATCACTATTAACTCCAAATTCTTTTCAATATATGAATCAATTATCAAAACTGAGAGTGTGTTACTTATATCTTACTTATAAGCTTGCATGTGAGTAAAAATATAAGGATATGCTTAGTATAGTTTTCCTTCTCCTCTCTTTTGGTATATTTTTTAATAGGATTTGGCAAAGTGTATAGTTCATTTGAAAAGAACCTAACACTTGCCTAATTCCATCTCCTATTCATTCCTATGCTATTTTTTAAGAAGGATACCTACACTTGTACATATAAATTGTATAAACAAAAAAATAAATCAATACACAAACTTTTGCATTCTTTCTTTTCCATTCATTTCTTTTGTACACATACTTGTATTTAAGGAAAGTGGTATATTAGTCCATAACTCTAGGTTGTGAGGCTTTAAGTACCTAAGTAGGTCTTGTACCTTACACCCGTTAACAATGGCATCATACTCACTTATGCCTTTCATACATTCATATGTGCATGTGAAAATTGGATAAGAAACCCTTTGCTACTTAATGAAAATCATGCATTATAAACATTCAAATTTTCTTAAATGAACTACTTAGCATGCATCATAAAGTGTTCTAAACATTCCCATTTGTATGTATAGATATGTTTAGGACTCATTTATATGCATGTTATACATGTTGGGAAAGGAATGAAGTGATGTATGTTTTGTGAATTTAGTTCATTTTACTTAATCTGAAAATGCCTTTCTTTTTGAATAAGTTTGTTTAGAGTTCACCTAAACTTAGAATTAATTAAAATATATAATAAACATTCACTAAATAAAACTAAAACATGAAACCACTTTAGAAATTACTTAGGTTAGAGAAGAAAAGAGAAGTTCTCTTCTCTTTCCCTCTCTTTATAACTTAATAATTAATTGTAGGATTTACTTGAACATAATCAAAACATAAAATAAAATCAACCCAAAACAACTAAAATATTTAAATGAAACCCTCCTCTAAGTTGAACATTCTTCACACTTAGAAAATTCTAACTTAAGACCATAGCTAAGCATACCACCCAAACTTCTAAAGCACACACATTAGGCTAAGTCACCACTTCTAGCTTTAGGTTAGGGGTGGGTGCATGATTGATTTGTTTTATTTTGATATACATTTTTTGTCGGATGATTAGGATATATGTGCATAAAAAAATGATAGGATGATTTAGTCTAATCAATATTTTATGTAGGGGATTGTGCTTAAGGGATGCTGTAATAAATAAAAATATAAATACTTTTATTGTGCAGGTGCTTATACCCCTAAGCATAATCCAATAGGTCAGGTGGACTTAGTTACCCATGTGTAGGGTGATAAGTCCAATATACATGCTAGGGATTTGTTTGCTTTGTTTAGCTAATATTTATTTTGCAGGTGTTAGCTAGATTTACTTTTCCTTTTCATGTACTTTTTGCAATTAGGATTTTGGAATGATTATTATGGGGATTAGGATGAGCATTGGTCATAAGATTACCTCTTATGTACCATGTGAAGCCATTGGAGCAACCACCTTTCAACCATCCAAAAGAAAGAACCAAAGAAGAAAGAAGAAAAGAAGAAGAAAGAAGAATTGAAGCTTGAAGACCCCTATAATAATGAGTTTCTTACTTAATTATATTTAATTCATTTGTAATCCAGGTTGAATAAAAGTATAGCTCAGTTACCCAATTTATTTTTGGGTTTATGTGGTGGTGCCTGACCACAAATGGTCTCTTATTCTTTTGTGTTAGCTTTATAGATTGATTGATGACTTGTTTAACTTGTGCATTAAGATGACATATTTTTTCTAGTTTCTTCCTTGCTTCATGTATGGCCTGGATGTGGATTAGGCTCTTAGGAAAGAATAAATCTTCTACCAAATTTAATAATTCAAAATTAAAAATAAATAACTCATAATCTCACCTAAAGTTTTGGCTAAAATCAAGATAAAAGAATTAACAACCCCTTTAGCTGGATGAGTACTTCTTTTATAACATCATGCACCAATGCATATTATTTTCACTCTTGATCGGAGGGCTTCCACCCTTGCTGAGAAACTAGGCTTGACTTTTGAGAGCCATGATAAAAATACTTCTCATGCATTAGGCATATGAATCCTATTAGCCCAAGTCAAATAATTATCCAAAAATAAAAATAAAATGAAATCTAAATTGCATTAGATTTAAGTCATTTGAAGCATACATTTACTTGATTTAGCCTCTTTAGGGAGTGAGTTTAAAGACTTAGTCTCCTTCTAAATAAATAACAGTTTAGCTATCTTGCATAAAGCATATGACTTGCCTACATGAATTTAAAATTGTAGGAGGAATTAGTTGGCAGCCACCCCATGCGGTTGTAAGTCCAAGCTATCGGGTCGTTTGTCCTCTCTTATGGAGGAAAACCAAATACTCATTTTTTGCCTTATATTTAGGTTGTGTTTTCAGCCCTCGTCGAAGCTCCCTAGATTTAGGTTCTGTGGTTACTTCTCCCCTTTGTGGGTCATAATCATAAATCCTTACCTCATAGGTATTTTCACAATCTTGTGTTGTGGAATCATAAGTTCTAAATTTCTAATGAAAAACTCAACTCAAATAAATTAAGTCAATTTCAAAAATATAAAGCCCAACTATAGGATAGTTTGAGATGCTTGTTATGTTCCCTAGCATCGTGGGCATCACCTACTTTTCTTTCTTTGGCTTCAATAATAACTCCCTCTCTTTGATCAATCCCATTTTATCTTCCAAAATAAACTAATCGATTGATAGTTCTACCTATTGAAATCTTTAGAGATAATGATCATTTATCTTAATCGAGAGTATGCTTAAGGAATCTCATTTCTTAGGATGTAATTAACTATGGGGGCTTGCCCCTATAGGAAATTTAATGAACTCAGTTTAAAATAAATCATACTTCATTTTTTTCATGTAAAGTAAGGGAAGAATCTTTGGTACACATGCAGACCCATTGTTCTTAGGAGTCCTTATTGAGGTGATTAGGTCCATTGTAGGGTGGTGACTTCTATCTTTAAGGATAGTACACCTCTCCTCAATGTCATACCCGATCACCCTACATAAGAATATCTGTGGATCTACATGGTGTCAAAATTTCATAAAAATAAGAGATGTATATTTCGATCTTCATTTTAACCCGCGTGGAGTGAAGATGGAAGTATATATCTTTTTCTTTAGAGAAACATTAAAAAAAATTCATCACAGATGTTTCTGGCGACTCCGCTAGGGATGGTTCATCTCTCCTTCTTTGATAAATAATCATTATTTTCAAGTATCGATAGTGGGTTTGTACTTTGGTATGAATCCAAGACTATCTTTCATTTTGTTGGCACTTAGCTTATTTCATTTTTAAGTTAAGCTAGCTAACATCTTTAGGTTTTAGGACCTCACCCCGTGTTGGTCTTAAAATCCCCCCGTTGGGTTCTCCTATGAGTACAAATAAAAAGATCTAATTAAAAAGAAAACATTTAAAGACTTCCTCCTTATCATTTCTATAATAAGGAAAGGTTCATTCTAAAATAATAAAGACAAAATAAATCCTTATCAAAATTCATGCTTTTCAAAAAGCACACTTTCAAAAAAAATGCACATAATAAAATATTTTGCACATAATTTTCCTAAATCATCTTCATCTAACAATCTTTATGATTGTTATATGTAAGATCATCTTTACAAAAATAAAATTCCAATGATCATATTTTCAAAAGCATAAAATTTGGGGATGGGCTTTTTCCATTCAATACATCTAAACGTGTTGAATGGGCATTACCTCTTCAAGCAAAATCATAACTTTGAACTTCCACCTAACACATTCCACATGTGTTAGGTTGGGATTTTTATATTTTCAAAAGCACATATGAAACCTCTCCATTCAATATAGCCACATTTATTGGGTGGAGGTCTCATTTTCAAACAAAACAAAAAATAGAAATTTTTTTTAACAAAAAAGCACATATGAACCTTTCCATTCAATATACCCACACCTATTGAATGGAAGTTTCATTTTCAAACAAGACTAAATTTTTCAAAAACACATATGAACATCTTCATTCAATATACTCAAATTTATTGAATAAAGATTTCATTCCCAAATAAAAATAACATCATTTGAAAATCCCACTTAAACATATCCCATATATGATTAAGTTGGAATTCCCTCTTTCAAAAAGTAATTATCACACACAAAACAAAATTTTCACATTTTGCAAAAATAAGATTGACTTCCATTTCTACATACCCAAATTTGTTAGATGGAAGTCTTCTTTTCAAAAATCAAAATTTAACAATCATATATTTAAAATTCAAAACTAATTTGGAACTTCATTTAGCCCACTCAAATTTGCTAAGTGAAATCTCCAAACTTGAAAAAAAAATTTTTAATTTCAAAATACATTTGAAACTTCATTCTAACATAGCCATTTTGCTAAAATGAAGTCTCTCTTTTTCCAAAAATAAAATTTGAAACTCATTTTTGGAAATTTCATTTAAAACTCAAATTTACTAAGTAAAATATCTATCCCACAAAAATTTTCAAAACATATTTGGAACTTCAATTTAGCATACCCCATTTGCTAAAATGAAGTCTTCCTTTTCAAAATTAAAAAAAAAAATTGAAACACCTTTGGAATTCCATTTAGCATACTCAAATTTGCTAAATGAAATTTCCACTTCACAAAAATTTCCAAAAAATACTTTTTGAACTCCACTCTTTAGCATACCAAATTTGCTAAAATGAAGCTTCCATTTTCAAAATAAAACCAAAACACAAAAAATTTGAACACATCTTTTGGAATTTGATTAGTATACTCAAATTTGCTAAGTGAAATTTCCATTTCACAAAATTAAGTGGAACTTCATCTTTAGCATACCATATTTGCTAAAGTAAAGTCTCCACTTTCAATCAAAAAACAAATCAAAACCAAAAAGGAAACACATTAGGATTCCCTTAGCATACTTAAATTTGCTTAAGGATCCTACTTTTCAAAAACAAATCAAAACCAAAAGGAAACACATTAGGATTTACTTAACATACCCAAATTTGCTAAGGATCCTACTTTTGCAAAAATCAAAATATACAAAACAAATGAAACACTTTAGGACTTCGTTACCATATTCAAATTTGCTAAAAATCCTATTTTCATAAAAAAAAATCTTTCAAAAAATAAAACACACTTGGGTTCTTCACTTAGCATACCTAAATTTGCTAAGTGGGAATTCCAATTTTCAAAATGACCAACAATTCACAAAAAGAAATAATTATTTTTAAACACTTCACTTAGCACACCCAAATTTGCTAAGTGAGTAAATTCCAAAATACCAATTCAAAAATAAAACCAATTGACCCTTACTTTAACATACCCAAATTTATTAAAGGAAAGGGTCCTCAAATCAAAATCTAATTTCAAACATGAACCTATGGATGCAACTTTCTAAAAATATTTGAATCCACTTTTAACTTACCCAAATTTGTTGAGGTTGGATTCATATTCAAAAATTTTCTCTTTCCAATCAAATCTCTAAATCTTCTCTAAATCCATTTCAACCCCACTTAACACTTCCAAGATGTTGGATGTGGGTTCAAATTTTAAATTCAAATTCAAAATCAACAAAAATCATCCAAGCTTAACACATTCTCGATTCGACATCGATTCATTCTGATTCCATCCTTTAGTTTTTAGTTGATTATAAATGGCAAGTTCACAGAAGTTTGGGTTCACTTTTCCCTATGGCATGGACTTGGCCTTGGATCAAGCCAATCTCCCTCGAGCTGAGAACACCCATCTCATCCATTTTGATAAAGGTTTTGAGGGGGTGAAGATCACCTGTGAGGGCACTCCCTCCATATGAGACTATGGTGGTCGGGTAGAAGTCGGTCGATTCGATTTGACGTTCATCCCCTCATTAAAGAGGAAAGCAGTGGTAGTTCCATCAGTCTCAGTAGTGCCAGTGATAATGACAGTGCCTGCACGCCCTGTGGTTTCCCGTGCTGCCCTAGTAAGGGCTAGCACCCACTCATTGACACCCTCTAAGGATAAGGCTCCTATGATCCCAAAGATTGCTTACCCAGCCTTTGAGGTTGAGTCTAGTTCATACACCACTCATCCTACCAGGGCTCGAAGGAGAAATAAAAACCACATGATTAAGCGGCATCATACCAGGATTGCTAGGGAGATGGAGGCTGTTATGCAGTCAGTTGTAGAGGAGGTTCCTACTCTGATCACCCTGCTGGTTATAGTGAACCAATTTCATCCTTTCTCTAGGTCTGACAGAGAGGATGCTAGGAGAATCCATACTTCACCTCCACTAGTGGTTTAGCATCAACCCCAGTTACGGCGGGAGGCCTCGATCAATCAATTTATCGAGGTTGGCGAGCTTGCGTTACGAGTCTAAAGCTTAGTTCGATTTGAGATTTGTCATTCCCTGTAGTATGGGGAAACACCTACGATAAGAGAGGGCCAGAAAGGCCTGCACTTCAGTGTAGGTCACTAGTAGAGAGAGATAGAGGTTTGGTCGGCAGTCAGCAGCCTCCGCACTCATTGATTTCCCTGGTCGATGTGTTACCCATGTCGATCATACATATAACATTTTACTTATAGGGATGACCCATCATAGGAAGAGGGTCCCTATCCTGAGAGAGTCGGTGGCGTCTCCACCACACCGCTCTACCCCTTGTCTGCCGTCACCTGTTCACATCGCATCATCTCTTATTCCATTGAAGGCCATGAAGGCCACATCCGGGGAGAAGCATACCTTGTTGGTGATCTAGCTACGGCCGAGGGATCTTATTCCATCTACACCGCCTACTGTAGTGAGGTTTAGCTCTTCTGGTCAACTTCTATCCCAATGGTGGTGCGGAGGGAATGGCGACCTCGAAGCATAGTGGTCATCCCTTCGCCAACACACCAGACCACGAAGATGGTGGCGATTGAATGAGCGGATGATAGCCCAGTTGCCGATGATAGTAAAACCTCCTTGGAGTGTCACCCTTTTCAGAGTCAGTGACAATCAGGAGTGTGTCTCTTCTAGTGAGTACAATCCTCATAAGATTGATTCTCTAGTAGCAGGGGAGGTCTGGTGCCTCTCAGTACATGATAGTGATCACACTGGTCAGCCAAAATCATTTGTGTCCATTTAGATTGATTGTTCTCTTGAGGAGATAGTGGCACATTATCTTGTAAAAAAGAAGGAAATTTTGGAGTATGACTGGTCTGATGAGAAGAATATCGGCTTTGATCCCAACAAAGATGATTTGTTGGGAGACTCAGCCGGGGTTTGCATGGTGGATACCAGGGGATCCCTCCTCATAGTGCAGTAGGCCATGGAAGGTGATGAGGTTGAGTAGGAATACACAGCCCAATCAGCCCAACACCTCCGATATCAGTTAAAGCATAAAGATGAACAAATAGATAGGATGGCAAGGCAGCTTGAGGACTTGTTAGTAGCAATCTCAATACTTTAGAAATAAGCCTCATCAGTTCATCCTACTACATCCGATATTAGTTAGCCAGAGTTTGTGCATGTCTTGGACCCAGCCAAGACTTTACCTCCCATTGAGCAAGGTAGCACTAGAATGTATAGGAAGGTTGTGGAAAGTACCTCCATATAAGAGAAATACATTAGATCCATGGTTGAGCAACAAATAAAGAAAGCATTGGCTCAAGCTTGGGGAGAATCATCAGTTCCAAAAGGTAGACCCTACCCGCAAGAATTTGATGCAATCCAATATCCCAAGGGTTTCGTGCCACCTTCCTTCAAGAGCTTTGATGGTAGTGGAAACCCCGAGGTAGTACATTGCACACTTCAGGGGCAGTTATTGCAACACCGGTGGCAGTGATGCTTTGTTATTCCACCTCTTCATTAGTAGCCTAGCAGAGATAGATTTCAATTAGTATGTCGAACTTCCCAACAATTTAGTAAAGACATTTACTGAGTTGGAGCAACTCTTTATTAAGGGAATTCCTAGAGCCCAACAAAGGGTTATTATTGGTGATCTCGTTGTAGCAAAACAACACCCTGGTGAGTTTCTTGTTGACTATGTTCTCATATAATGTAACCTAAGTATTAAATGTGAACCAAAGATGTCTGAACAGTATGCCATTGAGATTCTTCTAAAGAATATCCATGGCCCGGCTTCATTCAAAAAAATATTTGAGAAGCTAATCAACAAGATGACTAGTCTACAAGGAGAGGCCAAACAGTTGCCTTTTCAAGACTAGTTGCCCAAAGCAACGCTACAGAAGGTCTATGAGAATAAGTCGAGAACAGTGACAATAGTAGATAAGAGGAAGCAACCAGCTAGAGATCAGTCCAAGAGATCACGACCTCAGCAGCCTTCTCTTCCACATCTTTTACCACCACCAAGGCAGCCCTACTAGCCTCCATAGCATCCTCCATGGCCAGCATCACCACTTCCTTAACCATAACATCGCTCGATCACATTCCGCTAGGTATGGTCCACTACTCTTTTAAATAAGCTTAATATTTATTTAAGAGGGAGGTAATTAGGAAGATCTTTAAGAATCTCTTAAAGAAGCCTGATTTTTAGCTACCCAAGCTTAGGGGAATGGAGGAAGTGTGCAAAAATTATGATCCAAACTTTTTCCCTTACCACCATATGCTAGGTCATATTTTGGAGTATTGCTTCACATTTAAGGACTGACTTGAACATAGATTCAAGAACGGTGTTATTGTTATCCTGAAGGAATACCTTGTGGAACAACCATCCAGTTCCATTAGGATAATCTTTGGGGATACTTATGATCCTTCCAAAACTAAAGAAGGTTGGAATATTTCTTTATCCAAAACCTCTAAAAAGATCATCCAGAAGATCAAAAAACTTTTCTTGTAGGTGCCTGAGTTAGCTCAAACCTCCAACATCAAGGAAGGTTTGCAAGTTGCCAGTGCCAACTCAGGGAAAGGTGAAGTTCAGCGGCTGACGGCATAGCCCGATAGCCAGCAAGCACTACCAAGTCCGACCTCCGATGTATGGTTTGCGGCTACTTTCCTCTCTTGACTAATTCTTCTTCTACTACTAGTAGAACTCTTATATCAAGGGATAAGGGCATCAAATCCCTTACCCCACTCACTTTACTTGATTTCTACTTTGTGTCACCCATCAAATCCAAGAAATTGAAGAATAAAGCTATCTTGAATTACATCTGTGTCACTTCTGATGG
Source organism: Cymbidium sinense (assembly GCA_021442155.1). Classification (NCBI taxonomy): domain Eukaryota; kingdom Viridiplantae; phylum Streptophyta; class Magnoliopsida; order Asparagales; family Orchidaceae; genus Cymbidium; species Cymbidium sinense. The sequence continues at coordinate 94,592,026 of CM038220.1, read as the reverse complement.
GTTATCTACTTCTATTCTTAATGATAACTCTTCAAGTCAAAATAACTATAATAATTGATCTTCCTCTTTCTGATTTAGAGTTAGACTTTCCTACTCTGAATATTATGGGTTCACCTCTTGACATAGACTTGAAATCATTCAATTCTAAGGGTCCCATAGGAGAAGCTGTAGGCGAGCCTGATGTGCAGGTACAACCTTCCATTACCCTACCATAAGAGATCACCGAAGTCAACCTCCATAATGGCAAGGTTCTACCTCCTAGGGCAGCACCTCAAGATAGGGGGAAACAAGTTATTGGTACAGAGGATCGAGAAACTCCTCCCACAAGATGCTCCACCCATGGATATGCTTGTGGAGGACTAGCCCAAGGTGGAATATAATGTTCGCTCTCATCTAAGAAATTTTTCATCTAAGCTAAGCATATACGATGCCTTTGTCTAATCCAAATATATGAGGGAACCATTAATCAAGGCTCTTCTTGATCCTGAGATATGCTTAGCTCAGCTGACCACTATAGGTGAGGAGACACATTATAAAAAAAAAAGCCCAGGGGATTTCTTTCACAGATGAAAATCTTCTTCTGGGAGACTTGGAGCACAACCGTCCTCTCTACATCATAATTGATATGGGCAGATTCAGACTTGCTAGAGTTCTCATTGATCTAGGTGCATCAATGAACATTATAAGCCTAAAGACCTTTGTCTATTTGAGGATCAACATCTCCACACTCTGAGGAGATCAGATGATGTTGAGATGATTCAATGAACAAGGTGAGTGGGATTTAGGTTCCATAGTATTACCTTTGGAGATAGGTGACTGAAAGATTGAAGATAAGTTTTACATCATTGATTCGAATACTTTGTTCACTGCTTTGCTTGGTAGGCCTTGGATACATTAGAATAAGATAATTCTATCCTCCCTCCATCAGTGCATCAAGTACAAAAAAGATGGGATTGAATATCGTGTCAATGGGGATGAAAAGCCATTTTCAGTTAAAGAGGTTGAGATTTATGAGGATGCGGCCTACTATCTTCCTCAAAACACCCTTTCTCGAGAACTTGGACAAAACTCAAATTCAAAAAAAAGGAAAATGAAGAAAAAGAAAAGGCAGAAGAAAAAGAAAAGAAAATTTAAAATTCAAGTGAACAAGAAAGGGGAATTAAGAAAGAAATAGATCTGCATATCACATTCCACCCAAAGTTCATTCCATCATATGGACATGTGGGTAGGATGACTCAACCTCCACTAGGTAGAGGTAGAGGTAGAAATAGAGGTAGTTCCAGAGGTGGAAGACCCCCTAGTTGGCCATCAGCCAACAGAGGTTATGTTCCAGTTCAAAGGAGTACCCCTACTATTCACATAAACTTAAAATCTATCTCAGAAGATGAGTCTAATGTGATTAGTATACTAGCCAACCCCTCTCAGTTGGTTCCATTGGAGGTGACTTTCGATCCAGATGACGACGAAGACTGGGCTTCCAGACAAAGCAAAGTATTCGAATTAGGTTTATGTGAGAATATTAGACAGCAAGTGGGAACCTTAGCTCAAACCTCACTTTCATCTCAGAAAGTTAAAGGTTTAGTAGTTAAGGAAGCCCTTAATTCTTCTAGTGATGTCAAGCTAAAGAGATTCTTTTTGGGATCATCATCTTCAAGTCCTGAAGTTGATGTAAAACTTGAGGAGGATACACTTAAAGAATTAATGGAATTACCATTTGACTTTTACTCACCTTGTGCTCATAATCTTATACAGAAAGGTTTAGTTTCTTGTACATGGAATAATATAAGCAGGGAAGCGCAATCAAGAGTAGGACAAGGATCCGATACAGTGGGTCCAGTCGATGAGGATGATTATTGCTTAGTTGTTACCAATCATTTGGAGTCTGATAGGTTCTTTTCACACAACACCAACTCTTATGAGAATGTGCGGTTAGAAATCTTAGATGATCCAGATGATCTCCAAATCAAAGATGCACTGCCAGAATATGAAGAGGAGATTCATTCAATAATTGACAAGCTTAAAAAAAATCAACCTTGGGATAAATGAAAATTCACGCCTGACATACATAAGTTCATTGTTGAATGAAGAAGAAACCAATGGCTTAGTTAGGCTATTGACTGAGTTTAAAAATTGCTTTGCATGGAGTTATGAAGAGATGCCCAGATTATCTTCTAACATAGCAGTCCATAAACTAGCAATAGATACTAATGCTACCCCTATTAAGCAAGCTCCTAGACGCATGCGATTAGAAATCAAACAACGGGTCATTTCTGAAGTCAAGAAATAGATCAATGTTAATTTCATCAGCAAAGAAAAATACTCTATCTAGTTAGCCAGTGTCATCCTAGTTAAGAAAAAGAATGACCAAATTTGCATGTGCGTTAATTTCAGGGACTTAAATAAGACATATCCTAAGGATGAGTTTTCTCTTCCTATACCAGAGTTAATGGTGTACATCGCCTCATCTCATGCAATTTTCTCTTTCATGGATGGGCCATCTGGCTACAACCAAATCAAGATGTCTTCTGAAGATGAAAGAAACACTGCTTTCTAAACTCTGAACAGAATCTTTTATTATAGGGTCATGCCTTTCGACCTTAAAAATGCTGGTGCTACATACCAATGGGCCATGAGTCAAATCTTCAATGAACTCATATATCATCAGGTTGAGTGCTACGTTGATGATCTAGTAGTCAAGAAGCGGAAGGTCTCTCTTTGAGAGTAGTTTTCGAACGGTTAAGATAATATAACCTTAAAATGAATCCCCTGAAGTGTGCATTCAGAGTAGCTTCAAGGAAGTTCCTTTGGTTTGTTGTTCGACACCAGGAAATAGAAATAGATCCTGAAAAGATCAAAGCTATCTTAGAAATGCCACCTCCTAAGAGTTTAACTCAACTCAGATCCTTCTAAGGAATGCTGGGGTATCTAAGACGCTTTATCTCCAACCTATCGAGGAGATGAAAATCATTCTCAAGACTTGTTAAAAAGGATGCAAAACTCAAGTGGGATGACAAGTGTCAACATGCATTTGATAACATCAAGCAGTATTGGTGAAGCCGCCAGTTCTAGCAGCCCCTATCCCAGGTAGGCCACTCATTCTCTACACTACTGCATTAGACGACTCTCTCGGTACTCTGTTGGCCCAAGACAATGATGAAGGGAAGGAGAATGCTCTATACTACCTCATTCGTTGTCTTATTCCTGCTGAAGCAAACTATCCACCTATTGAGAAATATTGCCTTACTTTGATCTTTGCATCTCAAAGCTGAAACTACCCTCATGCGATAAAGGATAAACACTATTTCTTAGGCATACCCACTTTTTAATTCTCGCTTAGTGATGTCACGATGAACAAATCATGAACTTAGGGGAGGTTGACAACCGTCGATGGGAGATATATTTTGATAGCGCAACTTCTTCTCATAAAGGGGAAGCACCATGATCTACTATTCCCCGAAAGGCATGGGTAGGAATAGTCCTCCTAACTCCAGGCCGTCACGTGATGAGATTCTTATACTATCTTTCCAACTCCTGCACCAACAATGAAGCCGAGTACGAAGCTTTGATTGTCAGTCCAGAGTTAGCCATCACTATTAGTGTTAAGAGCATCAACATCTTTGGAGATTCTCAGTTGGTCATCAATCAGATTGTCGGGTCCTACAAGGTTCTCAAACCCAAGCTTCATCATTACCATGAACAGTATACCAAGAAATGTTGTTTAAATTCCCAAAGTCACCATCTATAAGGTTCCACAGGTAGAGAATGCTGCGGATGCTTTTGGCCAAACTTGCCAAAAAATTGGCATGTCCGGAAGATGAGTCCATTTCAATAAGGGTCTAAAATAGACAAGTCTTATCCCTTATCGATGTTCAACTCATTGAAAGACTTTCTCTTGAAGGGGAGGTTGTCGTTGCCTATAAGGATAAGGAGCAAGATTGGAGGCAACCATTCATAGACTATTTAAATATCGACAAATTATCTCAAGAAAAGTCACAAGCCCATCAGTTGAAATAGAGAGCGCACTTCTATGCTCTTGTTGATGGCACCCTGTACCATCGGTCCTTTGACCAAATGTGGTTACGCTGTTTAGAAAAATACGAATCCAATGGCATTATAATTGAGGTACATTCGTTCATCCGAAACATTAATCCAGTCTGAAGATGAAGATGAAGATCGAGACTAGGATACTCGTCATCGATAATTACGCGCATGGATATAGCTAGGATATGCCATCAGTGTGAGGTGCACAGTATGGTCCTCCACCAACCACCCAACATTCTACACCCTACATTGGCCTCATGGACATTGTGGGTCCGATCGATCCTCCTTCTTTCAAGGGTCATCGGTTCATCTTAGCTGCCACCGACTACTTTTTTAAGTGGGCGGAGGCAATCCCACTTAGAGAGGTCACAGCTCAACATATGCTTCAGTTTTTTAGGAACCATATCATATATAGGTTCGGGGTGCCTCGATGAATTATATTCGATAATTGTACTTTATTCAAAAGCACCAAGATCAACAGCTTCGCCAGAAGATATGGTATAGATTGAAGATACTACACCATCTACTACCCCAAAGAAAATGGCTTAGCGGGAGCTTTCAACAAAACTCTCATCTAAATATTAAAGAAGCTTCTTGACGATAACAAGTGGTAGTGGAACGAGCAGTTGGTTCTGAAGCTGTTGTGGGCCTACCGCACCATATGCCGAACTCAAACTCAGACTACCCCATTTTCCTTAGTGTATGGGTCTGAAGCTATTCTACCTTTAGAAGTTTAACTCTCATCACTAAAGATAGCATTAGGTAGCAAGATCACTACAGAGCAGAATGTAAAGTTGCTGTTAGAAGAGCTTGAAGATTTGAAGGAGAGTCGCCAACGGGCATGCCAAAATCTCGAGTTGTACGAGGATAAAATGATTCAAGCTCACAACAAGCTAGTCCGCCCTAGGTCTTTTCAAGTAGGAGAACTTGTGTTAGTCTTAAGGAGACCAATTGTTGCCCGTCAAAAGATGGGAGGAAAATTTGAACTACTTGGGAAGGCTCCTATGTCATAGAGAAGGCCTACCAAGGAGGATCTTATCAGCTCATTGATTGTAAAGGAGAACACCTGATGCTTCTAATTAATGGGCTTTATCTAAAGAAATATTACCCATGAAATAAATCATATTTGAAAATAATTCTATCAATCAACAAAAAATCTGATTGCATTTCATCAAAATCTTCTCTTCTTTCAAAGCATTATTTGTTTGTCTTGTGAATCCTCCATGACATGTCTAGGGTAGGTGTAAGAGTCTCCCAGTGGCATCCTATCCTTTTTTCACAACCCAAACACAATCTTCTGACACTATTAGAATAAGTGTAAGATAACCCGAGAGGCATCCTATTTTGATTAGTACAACCTAAGTTAGGTGTAAGAGAACCGAAGCAACATCCTTTCTTAATGGGAATTTCCATTTGCCATTCGTGGATCCATTTCATCAAATCCCCAAGTGCGTTTAGGGTAGGCATGAGAGTCCCCTAGAGACGTCATATTTCCTTTTAACACTAGCACAACAACACAAACACAAATATTTTTTCTCGGGCTATTTTGATGTGAGAACAAGCCCCTTTGTGGCACTTACTCATTAGCTGCTCTAAGTAGGATCTGCATGCTACCTCGCTAGTATGTTACCCCAGTGTTCACTTATTTTGAAGATGTGAGTCCCCTCACTTTCATACTAACTTGACCGTTCTAAACCCACGAGCGCCTTATTAGTATGGTAGACTTCACTGCCCAACTAGTAAGCTACGTCATGTTGATTTTATTTAAGAAGATATGAGTCCCCGTGCTTTCTTCTTGAACTAATCATTATGATCTAACTAGATCAAGTATATTTGAGGTTTAAGATGTCCCCCAGAGGCTTCTTTCCTCTTGACTATATTTGAGCTGATATAAGTCCCTTAGTGGTATTCACTCAATAGTCTCCCTAGAACGAATAGCACCTGTCTAGCCGAAGATAGACTATCCCAACAATCAGTTCTGCTATAGAAGGATGTGAGTCCCTGAGCTTTCTTCCTAGGTTGATTATTGCAAACTGACAGGCACCTTATGGAGGTTGATGTTCATTATGCTGACAGTGACTCACCCGGTGGATACACCACTCTTGGCAGATGTGAGTTCCCATGCTTTCTCCTTGAGTTGACCACCGAATACTTATTTGATATATGACTAGCCATTTCATCTTCTCCATGGTTTTGAATTAAGCCCTCAACGGACCCTCTCCCTAAGGACACTCTATTTATACCACGCCCTTTATGACCCCATTTAGACACAACCCTGGTTACTTTTGGATTGGACAGTGCCCCTTCCAAGTAGCCACCCTTGTGGTTGGATAATTTGTTCAGCATATATGAAGATTCTCCCTTGGTTCAGTAATCTGAGATAGGTCTAGGTTGATATAAGTTCCTTCTTAGTCTGATCCCATGCAATAGGATCCACGATAAACAAACTAAATAAAATAAACAAAATTAATTTGTTTGTGGATTAAGAATTTAAGCCCCCAAAGGGCCCCTTTTCCCAAGTAGACATTCTATCTTTAAGGCAGTGTCAGCAGAACTCCCTAAAAGAATTATCTGACTACCTGAGTTGAGATGAGTCCTCGGGTCAGCACTCACTCCGTAATTGCCCTTAGGTTGGGTTCAATCTATTTTGATTAAAATCAAGTCACTCTGCCATTCATTCTGCTTTGGAAGATGTAAGACTATGACGCATTCTCTCTAGCATGATCGTCGCAAACTAATGGGCAATCTTAGGTTGGATTTGATTTATTGCCCAAAGAAACTGATCACCCTAGTGGTCTTTTGTAGTGGATGATGTGAGTCCCTGAGCTTTCTTTCTTTCAATTGTTCATTGCAAACAAAAGGCACTCCTATGGTTGGAGAGTTCTCTCATCGGCTGGGAAGCTACTCCCTTTGGTTCGATAAATGCAGATAAGCCTGAGCGATATAAGCTCCTTCTGGTCCATGTAAACCAATGGAATCCATCAAAATAAATCTAAAAATGAAATTAATCTTGACTATCTTTGAGTTGATCTAAGTCCCCCCATTCACTCAATAGTCAACCCTAAGTTGATTCAATCTTGCCTTGCCAATAGATTACCCCGACGGTCCCTGTAGGATGTAAGCTACTATGCTTTCTTCTAGTACAAGCTGCTCATAGAAGGCATCCTTTGATTGGCTAGACCTACTATGTGTTTAGTAGGCTACCCCTTTGGATTGATAAATTTGAATTAGGTCTAGGCCTCCGTGGCTCCTACTCAGTGCTGTCCATCGCAAACCAATAGGACCCATCTCAAAATCCAAATTGAAATGAATTCAACCCTCTTCCCTAGTGGAACTTTCTCCCCAAAGAGACTCAAATCAAATCAAGCCTCTAATCCCCTTGTGGATGACTTGAACTTGCCTCTCTAGTGGAAGGTTCACATATTCTTTCCCTCTCTTATGTCCTTGACATAAGTAGAACCACATTGCATTAAGTTCTAGATTCCTTCTACACCACGGATTAGGAGTAGATCATCCCTATTAGTGCTTATGATTGTTTGATGTTGTTGATCATTTTGATCAACACCAATATGTGTGGTGTTCCTTGTTAGTCACACCACACCTATTGGGCGCCCTTTGTTGACCTCATTTTTAGGATAAGCTCTCAACCCCTCCATCTTAGATATAGGATTTATCTTAGAATTTAAGAGATCCTTAGTCTTAAGACACATCTAGTGATTAGGTGGACACTCAACCTAGACCTAGAGACTTAGAAGAGTTAGCCATAGGAAGAGGTCATGTCTTAGGGGTGTTAGGGAAAATCTGCCTACCCTATAGCTTGGATTACATTCCTTACTTCTTTCCTTCAAGTCAAACTCCAAATCAACATTAAACCTAAATCAATTCTAGCCTATTTGATTTTATCCAAACTCAAATTAATGTCATATGATTGAACCCAAGATTGAAATCCATGATTGAAATTCCAAATTCCAAATATTTCCTAAGTCCTTAATTTTCTCTCTTAAGGACTTAGCCTAAACCATCTTCAAATCAATTTAAACTTATGAGATTTTCTCATAACTCATTTATATTCTCATTTATATTCACATATATAAATTAAATATAAATTGAAATCAATCAAACTAAACTCAAAAAATCAAATCCAAATTCAAAATCCTTCTTAAGTCCTTAATTCCCTCTTAAGGACTTAGCCTAAATCATGTTCAAATCAATTCAAACTCATAAAATTTTCTCATAACTCATTTATATTCTCATTTATATTCACATATATAAATGAAATATAAATTCAAATCAATCAAACTAAGCTAAAAAGTAAAATCCAAAATTCAAATTCCTAATTCAAAATCCTTCTTAAGTCCTTAATTCCCTCTTAAGGATTTAGCCTAAGTCAAGTTCAAATCACTTCAAATTCATGAAATTTTATATAACCCATTTATATTCTCATTTATATTCACATATATAAATGAAATATAAATTCAAACAATCAAAATCACTTCCAAAAATCAAACTCAAACTCATTCAAAATCCAACCTAAGCCTTTCATGTCAAAATCTTGAACTTAGCCATCTCAATTTCAAATCAAGTCAAACTCTTAATTTTACTTCATGATTCAATCAATTCTTTAATCATGAATCCAAATATAAATACAAACTTCAATCAGTTAACCAAAACTCAATTCAAAAATCAAGCCAAAATCCATTTCATGTTCACCCTTTGAACTTGAAATTATCAAATGAATCAAACTCGTTTGACTTCAAATCACTTGTAAATGGATTTATATTTCAATCATAAGTCCATATATAAGTTCAATCAAGCTCAAATCAAGCTTTGACCAAGCCATTTGACCTACTTATGCTCACTTGACCCAAAGTGACCTAAAGTACCCTTATGAGCCAAATTCTAATCCTAACTAAATTGGATTGAATCAAACTCACCTAAGCCTCTCATCATGATCAACAATCTTCATGAGATGATCAATCACTTAAATTGGCTCAAACCAAGTCAAACCTAAGGGTTGACCAAGTCAACACATAGCCAAAATGAAACATAATCAAGCCAAAATCCACCATAGGCCAAATTGATTGAAACCAATGATCTAAGTTCATTCATGATCAATGTTTGAACTTAACCAAGTCAACATTTAAGCCTAACCTAGCCCATTTGGCCACTTAACCCAAGTTGACACAACTTGACCTAAAAAGTCAAAATATGTCAAAACTTGATCTAAGCCAAATTGATGGAAACCAATGGGTCGAGTTCATTCTAAATCACTTATTGAAATTGACCAAAGCCTCAATTGGCCAACTAGACCCAACCTAGCCCAATTGACCTTGAACCTAACTTGACCTCAAGGTTCATATTGAGCCAAATTCAAAGTTAATCAAAATTGATTGGAAATAAAGATACCAATCCACTTCATATGACTAACCAAACCTAAGCCTACTCATGATCTAGTTTAAATAGGTCAAATGGGTCAAATTGGTCAACTTTAACCATTTCACCTAAATGAAGTCATATGAACTAAATTCAAACCTAAACCAAATTGAATCAAACCAAATCCACAAAAATATTTCAAATGGTCATATGAACCCAACCCTTGGTTTGACCCAATTTGAACAATTGGTCAACTTGACCCATTTTGATCTAATTGGGTCAATATGAGCCAAACCATACCAAATGAACTCCAAATTCAATGAAACTTGGCCAAACCTATTTTCTCAACATACCAAATTCAAAAAAAATTAGCCAAATGACCATTTTACGCCTAGGTCATAGAGTAAATTTTGGCCAATTCCACTTGGAATTTGGTCAAATCCTCTTCATACCTACTTGATACTCACAAGATACATTGAGCGCATGGGTTTTGTGTCAACTTGACCCAATGGCCAAACTAACCTTTTGCATGGAAATGGCCACATGAGAATCTTCCTTACACTCAAATGGAGCACATGGGGAGTTCACCATTCAACTCCCTAGCCTAAAATGAACTCAAGGACAGTCTTGATAGCTCAAACAACCCACTGAATCAAGGTAATCGAATCAAAATGGCAAGCTTATGCTCAGTCGTCCGATGGCCAAAGGGGGAGATATACTCCCCCTAATTCATTTGAATATACACATAGCCATAGTTGATTGAGTGAGAGGGAGTCATAGGAGCCATTTGCAAGTGATCCTAAGATTCCTAGAGGGAGATCCAATTTCCATCTCCTCAGTTTTCCTTGAGCAAAAATAGCGGAGATTGATTGAATTTCCAACTTTCTCCACACTCAAACTCCACTCAATTCCTTCTTCAAGCTTCATCAAAGGACCAAGTCGAGTGCACCCACACTCTTTCCCAAGCTTCAAAGGCAGAGGAAGAGTGCCCTAGACCAAAGTCAAGATCAAGCTAAAGAGGAGTTGGCCTCTAGAATAATCCATTCAATTTTCAAGCCTCAAACTCTCAGGAAAGCTTCGTCTGAACCAGATGAAGCTTCTCCAAGGGAATCAAGCGCTGGTGATCACCTCTGGCGATGTTAGCCATTAAATTGAGCTTACTTCCATTGTGTCTTGGTCCTTTGTGATGGAAACCATTGGATGTAATCTTCTATGCATGTTGATGGTGTGGGTAAAATTTGGGATCAATCCAAGCTCAATCGAGCTCGGATCATTGCCTCAAACATGGACAGCGTACATGGTTCATAAGCAATTACAGGGATGGATCTTTGGCCATCCATCCGCACATTTTGGATGGATGGACAAGATTAAAATGCATAATATCCATGATTTATCCCCTCTAATTCATGGCTTTAATCTCAGCTGTCCGATCCTTTATCGGACTACTGAGGAGAAAGCGCGTAGCGCCGCCACCACGCGGTGTATTGATGCGACATTTTAAAGAACCAATTGGGAAGCAACGCGTGTAAAGCACATGCCACATCAGCCGCATGCGTGGCATCGTAGGATTAATGATATAATTAAGGATTTATTTAATTCCAATTAATCACCTAAGCTTCTAAAATTCATATCTCAACATAGAAAAATTTTAAAAATATGAAATAAATTGCATTAGAAAGATAATTGCACATAAAATATTCTAAAATTAATTTTGATTAATTTTGAATAGTTCTTTTCTCTGAATTTGAGTTTTATTGGGAATGTTAATCTGTTAATTACTCCCTAATTAATCCACTAATTAATCTCAAACTTTTTGAGTATAATAAGTGGGATGACTTCTGTCTCTTCTAATTTTGTTGGGATTTATTGGTGACTTAATTAGGAGAATTGCTAGTTCATTTCTTAATTACTCCCTTAATATAATTAAGATTAATTAAGGTTATAATTAGTGTTTTAATTCTCTAATTGAGTTGATTAAGGTCTGTTTAAATGTATAGGATGTTTAGGGAATAATTTTGGGGTATTTCCCCTAAGCTATTCCTTAAACCCCCTTTTTCTTCCTTAATCCATCCTTAATTAATGGTTAATTCACTAATTGCTCCCTTAATTAATTTCATAAAATTCTAAAACTTTCTAGAAATCAATTAATTCTTCTTGGTTAGATGCTTAGGTGTTCAAGAGCATAAGTACAATTAAGGAAATCAAGATTCACCTCATATGTGTGAGGGGCATTTTGAAATTACTTAAGTTAAACCCCTTAGCTTAATTAATCATTAATCATGAGCCAAATTGCATTAGACCTTTTCCTTCCTAGGTGGATTGCAAATTTAAATTCCTTGTGAGATTTTATGTCATCTCATTGGCTCATAATTATTTTATTAACTATGCTAAGGTGGTGTAGGTAAGGGGTAATTAACATGTTTAATTCATACCTTAACCTAATCAAAATATAAAATGAATCTAATCACCTAAAAATTGAACAAAACTATCAAACACATGTAGGAATGGGTTAAGAACAGCAAACTCACCTCACATTTTCCAAATTAAATCTAACTCAAGATCAAATAAAAATCACATTAAACAAACTTTGATTTGCTTTAAGGTTTCTAATTTATAAGATTGACTTTAGAAATTAATTAAGGTGAATGTGTTTACATACTTTTTTTACTTTAGTTCATTCCTAACACGCTAACTATGAGTGTCATATGATTTCATACATTCATGCTTTTCAAAAATCAAATTTAAAATTAAAATGTTTCCTTTATGTCAAATTGCATGTTTTGGCTAAAGTAAGAATATGAGTGGCTATTATCACTATTAAATCCAAATTATTTTCAAAATATATGAATCAATTATCAAAATTGAAAGTGTGTTACTTATATCTTACTTATAAGCTTGCATGTGAGCTCAAATATAAGGATGTGCTTAGTATAGTTTTCCTTCTCCTCTCTTTTGGTATAGTTTTTAATAGCATTTAGCAAAGTGTATAGTTCATTTGAAAAGAACCTAACACTTGCCTAATTCCATCTTCTATTCATTCATATGCTATTACTTAAGAAGGATACCTACACTTGTACATATAAATTGCATTAAAAAAAATAAATCAACCAACACAAGCTTTTGCATTCTTTCATTTTCATTCATTTCTTTTGTGCACATGCTTGTATTTAAGGAAAGTGATATATTAGTCTGGACAACCCCAAGGTTGTGAGGCTTTAAGTAGTCCTAAGTAGGGCTTGTACCTTACACCCCTGGTTAACAATGGCATCATACTCACTTTTGTCTTTCATACATTCATATGTGCATGTGAAAATTGGATAAGAAACCCCTTTGCTACTTAATAAAAATCTTGCATCATAAACATTCAAATTTTCTTAAATGAACTACTTAGCATGCATCATAAAGTGTGCTAAACATTCCCATTTGTATGTATAGATATATTTAGAACTCATTTATATGTATGTTATACATGTTGGGAAAGAAATGAAGTGATGTATGTTTTGTGAGTTTAGTTCATTTTATTTAATCTTAAAATGTCTTTCTTTTTTAATAGCTTTATTTAGAGTTCATCTAAACTTAGGATTAATTAAAACATATAATAAAATAATCACTAAGCAAAACTAAAACATGAATCCACTTTTGAAATTACTTAGGTTAGGGAAGGAAAGAGAAGTTCTCTTCTCTTCCCCCTCTCTTTATAACTTAGTAATTAATTATAGGCTTCACTTGAACCCAATCAAAACATAAAATAAAATCAACCCAAAATAACTAAACCATTTGAATGAAACTCTCTTCTAAGTTGAACATTCTTTAGACTTAGAAAATTCTAACTTAAGGCCATTGTTGACCTTATTTTTAGAATGAGCTCTCAACCCCTCCATCTTAGACATAGGACATCTCTTAGACTTTAAGATTTCCTTAGCCTTAATACACATCTAGTGGACATCTATCCTAGAAACTTAGAAGAGTTAGCCATAGGAATAGGTCATGCCTTGTAGGGTGTTACTTACTTGAACCACCACTCACCTTCCTTCCTTCAAAGTCAAACTCCAAATCAATCTTATTTGATTTTCTCCAAACTCAAATCAATGTCACATGATTGAAATTTATGATTGAAATCCATGATTGAAACCTATGAATGAAATTTCAAATTCCAAATCTTTTCTAAGTCTTTAATTTCCTTCTTAAGGACTCAAATTCAAATCAATTCAAAATCATGAGATTTTTTTAATTAATTTATATTCTCATTTATCAATTATACATATATTCAAAACCAATCAAACTAAACTCAAAATTCAAAATCAATTTATAAAAGTTTCTAAGTCTTTAATTTCCACCTTAAGTGCTTAAGCCTAAATCATGTTCAAAATCAATTCAAACTCATGAGATTTTCTCATAACTCATTTATATTCTCATTTATATTCACATATATAAATGAAATATAAATATAAATCAATCATATCAAATTCAAAATTCAAGCTCCAAACTCCAAAATTTCCTAAGTCCTTTTGAATTTCCTCTTAAAAGAATTAGCCTAAATCATGATCAAATCACTTCAAATCCATGAGATTTTCTCATAACTAATTTATATTCACATATATAAATGAAATATAAATATAAATCAATCAAATCAAATTCAAAATTCAAGCACCAAACTCTTTTAAAATTTTTTAAATTTTAAAGACTTAGTTTGATCAAATCACATCAAATCCATTTTATATATCATATATATATATATATATATATATATATATATATATATATATATATATATATATATATATATATATATATATATATATATATATATATATATATATATATATATATATATATATATATTCATCAATCAAATTAAATTCTTCAAAATTTTTTTTCAGTCCTTTTCTCTTAAGGACTTAGCTTAGATCATGATCAAATCATTCCAAATTCTTGAAATTTTTTATAATTCATATTATATTTTTATATTCACACACACACACACACACACACACACACATATATATATATATATATATATATATATAAAATCAAACAATCTTTCAAATCCAAAATCCACTTAAGTCAAATCAACTTATCAAATCAAGCCAAACTTTTGATTTTCCTTCATGATTCAATCAACCCTACAATCATGAATCCAAATATAAATACAAACTTCAATCACTAAACCAAAACTCAATTCAAAAAGCAAACCCCAAATCCTTTCATGTTCTTCCTTTGAATATGAAATTGTCAAATCAAAACTCATTTGATTTCAAACTACTTGCAAATGAATTTCTATTTCAATCATAAGTCCATGTACAAGCTCAATCAAACTCAAATCAAGCTTTGACCAAGCCATTTGACCCACTTAGGCTCAAGTGAGCTAAAGTATATATGAGCCAAATTCTAATCATAACCAAATTGGATTGAATCAAACTCACCTATGCATCTCATCATGATCAACAATCATCATGACCAATCAAACCAAGTAAAACCTAGGTTGAGTCAACTTAGCCAAAATGAAACCCAACATAGCCAAAATCCACCATAGGTCAAATTGATCATTGATTGAGTTCATTCATGACCAATGTTTGAACTTGACCAAGTCAACATTTGAGCCTAACTAACCTTTAACTTCTTGACTTAAGGGTCATGCAGCCAAATTCAAACTTAACCAAAATTGATTAGAAACAAAGATATCAATCCACCCATGACCTCAACCTAAATGGGTCAAATGGGTCAAATTGACATTTGACCTAAATGACCCATGACCTAAATGAACCTAATAATTGAATAAATTCAAACCTAAAAAATTGAATCAAGCCAAACCAAAATATTTTAAATGGTCATTGATTTATTGGTTTGACCAAATTGGTCAACTTGACCCAAGTCTAAATGGGTCAATATGAGCCAAACCATATCAAATGAACTCTAAATCCAATGAAACTTGGCCAAACCTATTTTCTTAACATACCCAACAAATCCAAATTCAAAAATCTACCAAATTACAATTCTACCTCTAGGCCATCGAACAAATTTTGGTCAAATCTATTGTGAATTTGGTCAAACCCTCTTCATATCTACTTAGTACATTCCTAATAGGTCAAGTAGACCCTATGGAGGGTGGTACACCCAACCCAATGGTTTTGGGTCAGCCCAACTTGACCCAAAGCCAAAATCGAGCACATGGCTCAAATTGGTCATATAGGAATAATGTTCCCACTCAATTTGAAGCACATGGGAGGTTACCACTCCACTCCTTAGCCCAAACTAACCATGTGCAAGCTTCTAACATATCAAACAACCTATTGCATAAGGTCAATTGGACCAAAATGGCAAGTTAAGCTTTGATCGTCTGATTGTCATCGGGGGAGATATACTCCCCCTAACTCCACTTGAATTCAATAGAGGCTAATTCAATTGAGTAAGGGAGAGTGTTAGGAGCCATTCTAGAGTGATCCTAAGCTTCCTAGAAGGATTTTGAATTTTTCATTCTCGATTTTCCTCAAGTGAAAATAGGGGAGATCCATTGATTTGCAAATTTTCTCCACACACCAAATCAACTCAATTCCCTTTGTACAATCCCTCAGGGGACCAAGTCGAGCTTGCCTAAGCTCTCTCTCAACTTCTAAGGGCAAGGGGAGATTTAATTCCATCAAAGCTGCAAGGAAGCTAAGAAGGGGTTGGTCCATAAAGCTATCCACTTAACCTCAAGAGCTAATACTTTTACCATAACTTCGTCTTAACCAGATGAAGCTCCTCCAAGGGAATCGAGCGTCGGTGAGGTATGGAATTTTTCGATCACTAAACTCAATGTGTATTGGTCCTTTGTGAAAGAAATTTTAATGGCATGAGATTTTTGACCATTAGATATGCTTGCCATTAGGGTTAGATGGTGTGTGCAAGATTTCATTCTAATCCAAGCTCGATCGAGCTCAGATCTTCCCTTTGAAAGCAGACGGTCTCCATTATTCCTCAGGGAAGAATAGGGATGATCTCTGGCCGTCCATCCGCACATTTTGGATGGACAGTCGAGATTAAATTCTATTTTATATCTGATTTTATCCCTTTAAAACCTTGGGTTAAATCCTAGCCATTCGATCCTTGATCAAATGGTTAATACTAAAGTGCGTAGCGCTGCCACCACGCAGTGTTACGATGCGATGTTTAAGTTAACATTTAACACTTGACGCACGTAAAGCATAACCGAGTCAGTGCTTACGTGTCACGCCGATTGGATTTAAGGATTAATTAGGGTTTATTTAATTCTAATTAATTGCTTAAGCTTCAAAAAATTCATATTTATCTAAAGAAAAATCAAAAAATATAAAATAAATTGCCATTGAAAGATAATTCAATCTAGAATATTCTAAAATTGGTTTTAATGGATTTTAAGTTGTATCTTTCTCTAATTTTATGTTTTATTGAAAATTTTAAATTGTTAATTACTCCCTAATTAATCCACTAATTAATCTCAAACTTTTTGATTATATTTTTGGGGATGACTTCTGCCACCCTTAATTTTCTTGGAATTTATTGGTGGCTTAATTGAGGGAATTGCTAATTCATTTTCTAATTACCCCCTTTATGTAATTAAGGATAATTAACAATTTGATTAGTGTTTTAATCTCTTATTTAAGTTGATTAAGATTTGATCTAGTGAATAGGATGTTTAGGGAATAATTTTGGGGCATTTCTTCGAAGCTATTCCTTAAACCCCCTTTTCCTTTCTTAATCTTCTCTTAATTAAGGGTTAATTCACTAATTACCCTCTTAATTAATTTCTTAAAATTCTAAAACTTCCTATAACTTAATTAATCTACTTTGGGTAGATGCTTAGGTGTTCAATAGCCTTAGTTTAATTAAAGAAATCAAAATTCAACTCATATGTGTGAGGGGTGTTTTGAAATTACTTAAGTTAAACCCTTTAGCTTAATTAACCATTAATCACGAGCCAAATTACATTAAGCCCTTTTCTTCCTCGGTGAATTGTAAATTTAAATTCTTTGTGAGGTTTTATGTCATCTCATTGGCTCATAATTATTTGGTTAATTATGCTAAGGTGGTGTAGGTAAGGGTTAATTAACATGTTTAACTCATACTTTAACCTAATCAAAATCTAAAATGAATCTAATCATATAAAAATTAAACAAAAATGCCAAACACATGTGGAAATGTGTTAGGAACAACCAACTCAACTCACATTTTCAAAATTCAATCAAATTCTAAATCAAACAAAAATCATATTAAATAAAATTTGATTTACTTTAAGCTTTATTATTTCATAAGATTATCTTTACGATTTAATTAAATTGAATGTGTTTACATACTTTCATTGCTTTAGTTCTTTCCCCAACATGTTAAATATGTATGTCATGTGGTTTCATGCATCCATGCTTTTCAAAAATCAAATTTAAGATGAAAATATTTCCTTTATGTCAATGTGTTGGCTAAGTAAGAATATGAGTGGCTATTATCACTATTAAATTCAAATTATTTTCAAAATATATGAATCAATTATCAAAACTGAAATTGTATTACTTATATCTTAATTATAAGCTTGCATATAAGTAAAATATAAGGATGTGCTTAGTGTAGGTTTTCCTTCTCTCCTCTCCTAATATAGTTTTGAATATGATTTGGCAAGGTGTATGGTTCATTTGAAAAGAACCTAACATTTGCCTACTTCCATATCCTATTCGTTCCTATACTATCACTTAAGAAGGATACCTATGCTTGTACATATAAATTTCATAAACAAAAATAAATCAACAAACACCAACTTTTGCATTCTTTCTTTTCCATTCATTTCTTTTGTACACATGCTTGTATTTAAGAAAAGTGGTATATTAGTTTGGAAAACCCTGAGGTTGCGAGGCTTTAAGTAGCCCTAAGTAGGTCTTGTACCTTACAACTTTGGTTAACAATGGCATCGTACTCACTTATGTCTTTCATTCATTCAAATGTGCATGTGAAAATTGGATAAGAAACCCCTTTGCTACTTAATGAAAATCATGCATCATAAACTTTCAAATTCTCTAAAATGAATTGCTTAGCATGCATCATAAAGTGTGTTAAACATTCTAATTTGTATGTATAGATATGCTTAGGACTCATTCATATGCATGTTATACATGTTGGGAAAGAAATAAAGTGATGTATATTTTGTGAATTTAGTTCATTTTATCTAAACTTAGGATTAATTAAAACACTTAATTAAAATATTTACTAAACAAAATCAAAACATGAATCTACCTTACAGAATTACTTAGGTTGGGAAAGGAAAGAGAAGTTCTTTTCTCTTTCTCTCTATTCATAACTTAGTAATTAATTGTAGGATTCAGTTGAACCTAATAAAAATATGAAATAAAATCAACCCAAAACAACTAAATCACTTAAATGAAACTCTCCTCTAAGTTGAACATGCTTCATACTTAGAAAATTCTAACTTAAAGCCATAGCTAAACATATCACACAAACTTCCAAAGCACATACATTAGGCTAAGTCACCACTTATAGCTTTAGGTTAGGGCAGTGCATGGTTTGATGCTTACTTTTATTTTATGATATATGTTTTAGTATAGATGTTAGGATATATGTGTGGAATGAATGGTAGGACAATCTTAATCTAACCATTATTTTTTGCAGAGGATTGTGCTTAAATGGTGTTGTAATAAAAATATAAATACTTTTGTTGTGCAGATGCTTATACCCCTAAGAAAAATCCAATAGACCAGGTGGACTTAGTCACCCATGTGTGGGGTGATAAGTCCAATATACATGCTTGAGATTTGTGTGATTTGTTTAGCTAACTTTTGTTTTACAGGTGTTAGCTAGATTTTTTTTTTTTTCATTTAATTTTTACAATTAGGATTTTGGAATGATTGTTATGAGGATTAGGATGAACATTGATCATAAGATTTCATCTTATGTATCATGTGAAGCCTTTTGGAGCATCCACCTTCCAACCATCCAAAAGAAGAAACCAAAGAAGAAAGAAAAAAAGATTAAGAAAGAAGAAAAGAATAATGAAGAAATGAAGCTTGAAGGCCCCCATAAAAATGAGTTCCTTGTTTAATTGTATTTAATTCATTTGTATAAAGGTAGAGCTCGACTATCCAATTTATTTTCGGGTTTGTGCGGTGGTACCCGACCACAATGGCCTATTATTCTTTTGTGATTAGCTTCATAAATTGATTGATGATTTATTTAACTTGTGCATTAATTGGCATCATTTTCCTAGTTTCTTCCTTGCTTTATGTATGACCTGGATGTAGATTAAGCTCTTAGGGAAAAATAAATCTTCTACCAAATTTAACAATTCAAAATTAAAATTAAAGAATTCATAACCTCACTTAAAGCTTAGGTTAAAATTAAGATAAAGGAATTAGCAACCCCTTAGATGGATGAGTACTTCTTTTATAACATCATGCACAAATGCATATTATTTTCACTCTTGATTGGAGGGCTTCCACCTTTACCAGAGAAACTGGGTTTGACCTTTGAGAGCTATGGTGGAAACATACCTCTTCCCTTCTCGTTGATTTTGGCCAATAATCTCATTTCTCATGCATTAGGCATATGAATCCTATTAGATCAAAATAATTGTCCAAAAAATAAAGTAAAATGAAATCTGAATTGCATTAGATTTAGGTCATTTGAAGCATACCCTTACATGATCTAGTCTCTTTAGGGAGTGAGTTTAAGGACTTAATATCTTTTTAAATAAATAATAGCCTAATCTTGCATAAACATCTTTTGACTTGGTTTGAATTTTCATATTTAGTTGGTGGCAAATGCCCTTTGGTTTAGGTTTTTTTGTGCTTTGCTTAAAAGCCTCCTAGATTTAGGTTATGAGGTTGCTTCTCCCTTTCATGGGCCATAAGCATAAATCCTCACCTCTTAGGCATTTCATTAATCTTGTGTTATGGAATCATAAGTACTAAATTTTTAATGAAAAATTTAACTCAAATAAATTAAATCAATTTCAAAAATATAAAGCCCAATCATAAGATAATTTAAGATATTTGCTAGGTTTCCTAGCATCGTGGTCATCTCCTACTTATCTTCCTTTTGGCTTCGATAATAACTCCCTCTTCTTGATCAATCCAATTTGATCTTCCAAAATAAGTTAATAGATTGATAGTCATACCCTATTAAAATCTTTGAAGACAATAATCGTTTATCTTAATCGAGAGTATTAACTATGAGGGCTTGCCCCTGTAGGGAACTTAATGAACATAGTTTAAAATAAGTTTGCTTTACAAAGTAGGGAAGAATCTTTGGTTCCATTATCCTTAGGAGTCTTTGTTGAGATGATTAGGTCCATTGTAGGGTGGTGACTTCTATCTTTTGAGAGTACACATCTCTTCATCTCTTCAATAAGAACATTTGCAGATCTATGTGGTGTCAAAATTGCATAAAAAAGAATGTATATTTCGATCTTCATTTTATCCTGCATGAAGTAAAGATGGAAGCATATATCTTATTCCTTAAAGAAACATTAAAAAAAGTTCACCACAGTCCTCTTCTATATCATCCATCAAAAATAAAAGAAGGAGAAATCAGTTTAGATTGAAGAATGGAAAACTGTAGTCTTTAAAAAGATCATGAAAATGTTGAAGCAGCTAAAAGATGTCCCAAGTGTTAAGTGAAAATCACCACTTGAACCTATATTGGACTTAAGAGAGATGCCTAAACCAAATATTTGGGCTTTTCAATGGCATTTTGATAAGGCTACTTCATCACAATTTGAGGAGCAGTCTACTAAATGCAATCCTCATAAATCAAAGAAGTCGGCTAAGAAAAAGAAGATCAAGAAGAGAACTATAACTCAAAAATTAAGGAGTATCAAAGAGGAGGCGACCATTTAGGTTTGCAGACTTTATTCCTAAACTTCACATTATTGAATTGAATGAAGAAGATAATGGTGAATCATATTGAGTAGAGATATGTCGAATCATCTATGTAATATCAGATGTTCATCATCATCAGTTACTCCAAAATGACAAGAGTAGTCGGACAAACTCAACCCCATCAAAATTCTTATCAGGAAAGAAAGAAGTGTCCGAAGAGTTAACATTTGAATTTTGTTTAATGACTCAACAAGAAGATAATAGTTCAGATGAAGATTTATGTTTTCCCAAAGGAGAAGAGTCAGACTCATCATCATATCATACTGTGTGTGTGAAAAATGAGTCTAACCTTTTTGATCCTCAGAATAAAGTGAATTTGAAGAAACTACTTCTTCAGAGGAATCTGAGCAAGGTAAGGTGATTCAAGTTCAGTTGAGAAGTGGTGAAGTTTTACCACCTTCGTTAAAGAAGGGAAATGTAAATAAAGATAAAGATAAATAAATCAAAGTCAATGAAGATATCAATCCCAAAAATCCTAAACTAAAGTATAAATCAAGTGAAAGATAGATTACAATATTCTATCACATCTGAGAAAGATCCCTGCACAACAGAGTGTGTATGAGGCTCTCTTGATATTAAAAGATCTCCGAAAAACTCTGATACATGCTCTCAAAGATCTGAAAAGTTACGAAGCTTACTTTGCTAAAAAATACATGACTAAAGTATTGCAAACTCAAGATCTCCCAGTAATCACTTTTTTTAAAGAAGATCTTTTATTGGGAATAGCATATCACAACCGTCCCATATATGTTACTACAGAGAGTCATGGCATCTCGATCAGCCGAATATTGATTGATCTAGGTTCTTTTATCAATCATATGAGTCTAAAGGTATTAAAAGGATTATCACTTGATATCCAACATCTTGGGAGAGATAAGTTGATGGTTCATAGTTTCAATGAGAAAGGGCAAAAAATTGTGGATTCTTTTATTCTCCCGCTCAGGTTTTAGGATTTATATACAGAAGTCAAGTTTCATGTAATCGAGGTCGATACATCATTTAGAGCTCTCTTGGGTCGACCATGGCTGCATGAGTATGACATGGTCCCATCAACTATGCATCAGTGTATGAAGTACCTGAAAGATGAAAATGAATTCATAATTCTTGGAAACTTATAATAATTCTTCATTCATGAAGCAAAGATCTATGAAGATGCAAAATATTTCATCCCTAAAGAGCCTAAGCCAATAGAGCCTCTTGAAGTGGTAGCATCCACTTCAGGAACTAAAAAACAATTTCACAAGGTGAAAGAGTAGAAGCAAAGAGGAAGAAAGAAGGCAATGTTGACTCTCCCTAAAGAACTTGATTCTACATCTAAATCAAGAAGATCAGTTCCACATTTAGGAAGTGACACACAAGAATAAGAAAATATTTCTGTCATACCCAAGAGAACTTATAAGCTTTCAAGAAAGGAAAAATATGAAATAAGTGATTCTGATTCGGACTATGACTTTGAATCTACTTATAGAAATAGAATTCAGATGGTTGCATCAAGAATGATAGCTCACTTAGCAGTAGGGGTGTAAACGAGCCGAGCTTGAGTGAACAGAACTCTTGTTCGTGTTCGGCTCATTTTAAATTTGTTTTGTTTGTGTTCGGCTCATTTATATATTGAGCTTGAAATGTCTGTTCGTGTTTAGCTCATTTAGTTAACAAAGCGAGAACACGAAGTTACAAACGAGCTTTTTTCGACACCTATATGAGGAGGATTCAATGGGCCAATCTTTTGATAAAAGTTTTAACCACTAAGCTATGCTTTATGATATAAATGTGTTCATATATATAATAATAATAATAATAATAATAATAACAAGAATAATAATAATAATAATAAATAATAAATAATAGTAATAAATAAAAATAATAGTAATAAAATAATAATAATAAATAATAAATAATAATAATAATAAAATAATAATAATAATAATAATATAATATATAATTTTTTATTTAATCATCAATTAACACGATTGAATAAATGATTGTTCATGTTCGGCTCATTTATATATCGAGCTTGAAATGTCTATTTGTGTTCGGTTTATTTAGTTAACGAACGAGCCAAACATGAGCTACATAATGAGCTAAACATGAGCTGTTCACGAACAACGAGCTTTCTTGATAGCCCTACTTGACAAAGTCAGATGACTCACTCAAAATTATACTCATCCCTCAACTGTGCTTCAAAGAAATCACTCCACTGGAGGTTCAATAATATTAAAAAATTAATAACATTCTATGCGCCGCCATTGAGTGAGAGTGGTGGAACAGGAACTCTATTTTCAAGTCTGAAGAGTCTCAGTCTCACAATTTTGATCGGCCTGCTCAACATGAAAATTCTAATGAGATAGTGCCAACACGAATACCAATATACTATCCACAGAAATTATAAAGAATGATGCATAAGCTTGAAATTTATATTAGAACTACTAGGCATAAAACTCAAATCTTTAATAGGATGTGGAGCCAAAGAAGTCCTCAAGCATCACAAAAAAGTAATAAGTTTATCACTAAAGGTCTTGGGTTCATCCACAAACCTCATCAGAATAAAGCTTATTATAATATAATAGAAGCTTAAATTGAAACTAATAGTGACGAAGAAGATGGCCTCCATAAAATTCTTCTTACAGGTGATGAAGAAGTAGAAGACAAGCCTGCACCTAAAGAACTTGAATATGGTGGACAAATAGCTACTATGGATGAACTTAAAAAAATTAACCTAGGAGCTGAGGATGATCCCCATCCAATTTTTGTCAGTGCCCTTCTACCTGATGAGAAAGTTGAAGAGCTAAAAATGCTACTTTGTGAATTTAAGGTTTATTTTGCCTGGACATATTCTGAAATGCTAGGCTTATCCTCTGATATAGAAGTTCATAAACTAGCTATTAAATCAGATGCAACACCTGTTAAGCAAGCTCCTAGGCAAATGAGATTAGAGATTGAAGAATAGATATTTGTAGAAACTAAGAAGCTGATCAAAGTAGGCTTCATCTAGGAGAAGTATGCAGATTAGATGGCCAACATTGTCCTAGTTAGAAAGAAGAATGGCCAAATCTATATCTAACCTCCGAGACCTAAATAAGGCATGCCCAAAAGATGACTTTCTGCTTCTAATATCAGAACTATTAGTGGACAATACTTCCAACTATGACATGTTCTCATTTATGGATGGATCATCGGGATATAATCAAATCAAGATGGTGCCTAAAGATGAAATATATACATTATTCAGAACACCTATTGGCATTTACTACTATGCAGTCATGCCTTTTGGTTTAAAAAATGCTGGAGCTACATACCAAAGAGCCATGACACATATTTTTGATGAGTTTATTCACCATAAGGTGGAATGTTATATTGACGATTTGATGGTGAAGAGCTTAAATCATGAGAATCACTTTGAAGACTTGAGAAATGTATTGGAGAGAATCAGAAAATATGATCTCAAGATGAATCCTCTAAAATGTCCATTTGGGCTATCCTCCAAAAAATTCCTTAGGTATATTGTACGTCATAGAGAATTGAAATTGATCATGCTTAAATCAAGGATATTGTGGAGATGCCTCCACTGAAGAGTTTACGTTAGCTTCATTCTTTACAAGGACATCTCGCATTCATCCGTCGATTTATATCAAACCTATCAGGATGCTATCAACCATTTGCAAGGTTGATGAAGAAGGATGTTTCATTTAAATAGAACAAGGAGTACCAAGAAGCCTTCAATAGCATTAAAAGCTATCTGTTAAATCTACCAATCCTTGCAACGCCTACTCCTGAAAAGCCCCTCATTCTATACACAGCTGCATTAGAAGAGTACCTTGGAGAATTATTGGTACAACACAATGAAGAAAGCAAAGAGAATGCTCTTTATTATATCAATCAAAGATTAATAAGAGCATAAATAAGACTCTCTGATAGAGAAGCATTATTTGGCATTGATCTTTGCAGTCCAAAATCTGTGTCACTATAAGTTATCTCACAAGATTACCCTCATCTCAAGGATCGATCTGCTGAAGTACTTGATGATAGACCAGCATTGATGGTTGCTTGGCAAGATGGGCAGTATTACTTTTACAATTTGATATTATATATGTTTTGCAGAAACCAGTAAAGGGATAAGTATTAGTAGATTTCCTAGCTGTACATCCCATCCTTGTAGACTCTTCTCTTAATGATGATTTTCTCGATGAGCAAATTATGCTCATTCATAAAAGAGAAAAATTACTAATTTAAGAACTATACTTTGATGGAGACTCATCAATCAAACAAGTCAAACCTCTAAATTTCCCAAGGGCAAGAGTAGGAATCGGCATCATCTTCATAACACTAGAAGGAGGAATAAAGAGATGATCATATGGGCTGACTGAGCCAAGAACTAATAATGAAGCCAAGTATGAAGCATTAGTGACAAGTATTGAAGAAGCTATTTTCATAGGCATTCAAAACTTGCATATTTTTGGCGATTCTCAGCTTATTATAAATTAAGTACTTGGCATCTATAGAATCAATAAGCTTGAGTTATCTTTCTATCACAAGCAAGTTCTTGAGCTTATGAAATAGATATTAAGGGCCCATTTGGGGCCCCATTTCATCCACGATGTGGCTCAAATTATGCCGCTTGGCTGTTTGTTTCCATAATATTTAGGGAAGCTGTCGCGAAGCTCGAACACGGATCGAAGGGAGCTGATGCAACGGGTGAAAAAAGTTTATCTAAACTACCTGCGTGCACGTGAAAGATCACTGCGCCCGTCATGCTCTTTACGTTCTCTGTGTTCTGGATCTTAGCTTCGATCTCATCCTTCTCTTCACCAGGGCATTGACGGATCTGAACGTCTAGGGCTTCGATCTCCTCCTTCTGTATCCATCTTTTGACGTCTTCTTTCTAATCTCTCTTTTGCCGTCTTCTATCGTATGTGAAGGTAAGCATACATTTTTGACAGATCTTTGAAGCTCGTCGTATTTGATTTCTCCTTTGAGCATTTGTTATTTGAATGGGTGATTTCTCCCGGTTCCAACCTCTCTTCAAGCTATTTCTAAATTCAGGGAGATTATTTTGTGTTAAGTGCCCATAAGGTAGAGAGGAAATTCTGTGAAAAATTGGATCTTCGGTTATAATGTGGCAGAAATTGGATCTTCGGTTATAATCATACTCCTCCCCAAGATTTGCAACATCCATCATAGTAAAAGGCTATAAAGTGGCAACTAAACATAGCTTCAATTTTTTAACTATTACTGCTTTCATCGACATGTCTATAATATTCTAGGTTGTGCATACTTTCATCAATGACAATTAACCATCTACTAGGAGTAAATGAATGAAATGATATCTTAGCTAGATGTGCATCATCACATGAAATGCAATAGATGCATAACACTTATTCTATCAAAATGAAGATTGCCATTTTGTTGGCCCTTGACAAGTTTTGCGAAGAAGTTTTGTAACCTAATCATTTTCTTTGTAGCTTCGATGATAGTAATATACTAAATTTCTATGGTCAAGAGAGCAACAATCTTCTATAATTTGGACATAAAGCATACTCTCAGTAATATGAAGAATTTTTAATACATTACTTACATACATTATCTGAAGACATATAAATTTGCATGAGAAATACTAAAGTAAAATTATTTATTCGTTATAAATCATGTTATATGTTTAGCATTGCCTAAACAAATTAAATAATTGCAATCCTTTGTTGTTTGATTCATCTGGGTTTCACTGCTTGTGTGATATTGATAGGATCTTTAAATGGGAAACCTAAGGGGAGGTGGAGCCGGTGCTACTTGGGAGAGAGATGTGAAAATAATATTTTGTGATCTTTGTCTAAAGGAGATATACTTGGGTAATAGACCGATGACCTATTTTAATAAAGAGGGTTGGAGTAATTTAACCAAAAAATATAAGGAGAAAATTGGAAGGGAGTACAACAGGACACAACTTAAAAATAAATGGGATCAGTTGAAGAAGGATTGGAAATTGTGGAAAGAGTTGAAACATGGATCAACTAGTTTGGGATGGGATCCGACAAAGAAGACGATTGACGCATCAGACGATTGGTGGCAAGAAAAGATACTGGTAAATATCGTATACATACTTTTCCATTCTAATAACTCAACAAAGAGTTCATATGAACATAACATTTAAACATAATGTATAAATTATCACGGAATTGGAGACACGGGATGGAGAAGAAGCTGAGAAGATGAAAGAGTTACGAGAGCAAATTACAGATGCCTTAGAGAATATAGAATGAGGTATAAATTATGGCTCTAAGATATTATTCTGAAAATGGAGAACTCTCATAATTATTCATTGTTTCTATCTTACTAAAATAGAAAATTTAAATCCTCATTCATCTTATTAAAACCAAAAAAAGTCATAATTCTTCACAACTATTGGTTAGGTCATTTGTATTACTTTTCCTTAAAGAGGTTGTCCTTTTACATGTAAGCACATCATATCAATGTGATTTGCTAGTTATTTATGAAAAATTTGTGGAACTAAATTAATGTTAATTTTAAAAATTGTTATAGTGTATGCTTGCTTTATGAAGGATAAAAATATTTTTACATTATTATTGCATGTATCATATGAGTTAGATTTTTATAAATGTGCATTGGAGATATGTGGAATTCAGATCAGTGAAAAGAATATAGTTTATTTAAATCATAAAAAATTTTCAACAAGAATTCTTTTGAATTTAATTGCTAAAAAAAATAAGAATATATAAAGTTACGCACATGTTAAGAAAAATGCTTATAAGTTATAAATCTTAGAAAATTTCATTTAAAGTCTATTTTTTAATGTATATACTTATATACTTTGCTTCATATCACGACTATCATCCATTCATATCATGGATCATATCTTACTGAATACTTAGGTAGAATCGGATGATCATATCGGGAAAATTCTTTAGAAATTTTAGTTTATAATCAAAAACACAAGATGTGTGTAAGATTAATAACCTGAAAGATCAATTAACATTTCAATTTACAATCAGAAACTATGTTGTTCTCTATTATGAGAATGTCATATTACATTTTGAAATCATTATTGTTCACTTGATTGTGATCTAGAGTATTGGAGTTATTTAGTCTATAGTTGTGAATTCATTGGAAGTATCATTGTTGATGTGCAATTGGCTTAGATTTGTTGTTGGATTTACATGGGTGATTTTTCAGCATATTGTAGCATATTATTGGATTTATATGGATTTTGTATATAGTAGAATATGAACTCAAGATTTATGGCCTTTTTTTGGTTTCAGTAAGATGGTATGCAGGTTGGTTTCGCTCTTTCATTTACATGTCTTACTCATGTATTATCTAACACCCCTCCTCCCTTCCCTGCTCTCCGTCTCTTTATCTACATGTGTCGGCTATTATTATTGGCTTTGGCTGGGTGGCTTTCAAAGCTGTTGTTATTGCTATACCTAGGTTGGCTGTTGTTATTGCTGATCATGTTGTTGTTGTAATTGGCTTTACCTAGGTTGATTGTTGTTATTACTGATCTTGTTGTTTTCTTGTGTTCTTTGGTAATTGGATTGGTGGTGCCTTGGCTTTGGTGGGTGACTTTCAGAGATGTTATTATTGCTGTTGGTGATAAGATTGGGTTGGCTGTTGTTATTACTGCTCCTGTTATTTTCTTTGTGTTCTCCGATAATTGGATTGGTGGTGCCTTAGCTTTGGCTGGGTGGCTTCCTTAGCTGATTTTTTTGTTCTCTATTTGTTATATGGTTGGGTTGGCTATTGTTATTGCTGCTCCTATTCTTTTCTTTGTGTTCTCAGGTAATTGGATTGATGGTGCCTTGGCTTTGGCTGGGTGGCTTTCAAAGCTAGTTTTCTACACTCTATTGGTGATAGGATTAGGTTGGCTATTGTTATTGCTGCTCCTGTTATTTTCTGTGTTCTCTGGTAATTAGATTGGTTTGGCGGGTGGCTTTCATAGAATTTTTGTTCTTCTCTATTGGTGATAATTGGGTTGGCTATTATTTATTATTTTACATTTATTTTCTTTGTCTTTTCTGGTAATTGGATGGGTGGTGCCTTGGTTTTGGTTGGGTGGCTTCCATAGCCAATTTTTCGTTCTCTATTAGTGATAGGATTGGTTGGCTGTGCTGGCTGGTTGGGTTGGTTGGCTATGTTGGCTAGTTGGGTTGGTTGGTTGTGTTGGCTGGCTGGGTTGGTTGGCTGTGTTGGTTGGTTGGGTTGGTTGGCTGTGTTGGCTAGCAGGGTTGGTTGGTTGTGTTGTCTTATTTTTCCTCTTCTATTAGTTGCAGTTTACTAGTGGGTTGGGTGCCTTTTTTGGCTATTTGCTTCTATTTTGTTCCTGGTGAGCTCTTGTGGGTTTTTTGGTCATGATTTTGGGTTTGTTGTTGTTTTGGTTTGGCTGGTAGAAAGCTATTTAGTGGCTGCTATTTTACCTGGGCTGGTGGTAACTTGGTTTGATATCTTGGAGTTTATTTTGGCTCTTTGTGGGATGCTCTTTTGGTATTGCTATTTATATGTCTTGGTGGAGGTGTTGCTGCCCTTTTATCTCTTACTTGTCATCATACACAATATATTTGGAAACTCTTTATTTGGTTGGTTGTATTATTGTTCCTGTTTATGTGGTATCTAGAACTGCTGCTTGGTGGTTGATTCTCTCTGATAGTGAAGGAAAGGGCTATGATGGCATTGATGTTTTTTTTTTATCGTTAAGACTGGTAGCATTTTATGTGATTGTAACCCTTTTTTGAAGTTTGGATGCTCACATACAATGCTGCTCCTTGAGATAGACTTTCGAGCACATTATAATTTACTTTAATGTATCTTTTATGTTTGTTTGATTTTTTTGCGGTATTTGTATCTGGTAGACCTACTAGTTAAGTAATTTTACTTAGCCAAATTACTATCTTTTTTGTTAATAATTATAACCCTTCTATTTTTGTTAATGAAATATCTATCACTTTTCGGGGAAATAAATATTTTGCTATTTCATTTTCATTTTAAAACTATTTTGTAATGTGATCAGTCCTCATATTAATATTTTAATTGCTTACATAATTTACTTTATCAGAAAATATGAGTTCAATGAGCTCTACTGAGTCTAGAGTTATGAATTGCAACTGTGGTTTGCAATATTATGTATTCACTTCACATAGGAAAGGAAATTATGGGAGAAGATTTTTCAGGTGTCCAAGAAATAGAACAAGAAATGATTACAACTATTTTAGATGGATTGACAAATACGAGAATGACACATCAAACAGTGATCATGCTAAGAGGGTAGCAATGGAAAAAAAATTTAAAAAAGATTTGATCAATAGGATATTAGGCTTAATATTCTCATCGTACTAGTTGCTATATTTCTACTTTTAATATTAGTGTTATTAATTAGGTAGTATTATTTATTAAGTGATGTGCAATATGTTAATATAATTTATTAGTTGACCTCTGACTACATATGAGTATTATTATCATATTTGTATTCATTCTGTTTAAATTTATTCAGCTTATATAGCCATAGGGATATTTCAGTCATTTCTGTACAAACAACTACAGCACAGTAGATTCTAAACAGAGTTTTCAAACAGAATCACAGCTTCAATAACAGCAGCTTCTTGTCACCAGGTTCTTCTATAGCAGCTTCTGAAAAAGCTATAGTTGCCCCAAACAGGCCCTCATCTCAAGGATCGATCCATTGAAGTACTTGATGGCACAACCAGCATTGACAGTTGCTTAGCAAGATGGGTAATATTGCTTTTACAATTTGATATTACATACATTCCGCAGAAAGAATTGAAGGGACATGTCTTAGCAGATTTTCTAGTTGTGCATCCTATCCCTGTGGACTCTTCTCTTAATGATGATTTGCCCGATGAGCAAATTATGCTCATTCATGGATGAGAAAAATCACAAATTTAGAAACTGTACTTTAATGGAGCCTCATCGATCAAACAAGTCCAACCTCTAAATTTTTCAAGTGCAAGAGTAGGAATCGACATCGTCTTCATAACACTAGAAGGAGGAATAATGAGATGATCATATGGGATGATCGAGCCAAGAACTAATAATGAAGTCGAGTATGAAGCATTAGTGGCAAGTCTTGAAGATGCTATTTTCATAGGCATTCAAAACTTGCATATTTTTGAAGATTCCTAGCTTATTAAAAATCAAGTATTTGGCATCTATAGAATCAACAAGCTTGAGTTAGCTTTCTATCACAAGCGAGTTCTCAAGCTTATGAAATAGATACCAAATGTTACACTAACTCGAGTCTCTCGATCTGAGAATAGTAAAGTAGATTGCTTAGCAAAATTAGCTAAGAAAATGACAAGTATGAATAGTGATTATATCATGATCGACATATTTACTCAATTAGTTCTAGAGCCAGCAAAATATCAATCCCCACAAGTAAAGGGGTTATCAAATTTGACCTAGTAGGATGCAACTCAGGCTGCTCCTCATACTCTCCAAAATTAAAAAAAAGTTGTACCGAGAAGAGCTAAGCTTGACATTGCTTCAGAAAAGCAAAGGGAAGCCTTTATTGTAGAAGAGCCACGTGATTGAAGGCAACCCTTCATCAACTACTTTAAAGAAGGCAAATTATTAAATAATAAATCACTAGTAACTCAAATCGAGAAGAGAATGTTGCGCTATGCTTTCTTCAACAACACTTTATATCGTAGATCCTTTGAATAAATGTGACTACGATGTCTAAATACAGATGAAGGCACCAAAGTGATGGTTGAAGTTCATGAAGGACTTTGTGGTACATATCAGTCAGATCTCAAGATGGCACTAAAGATCAAAATGATGGGCTATTATTTGCCATCTATGGTGAGAGATTGTATTAATCATGCTAAGAGGTGTCATAAATGTCAAGTGCATGGGAATATAATCCATCAACCCTCAAACTAACTAAACCCAACAATAGCATATTGGCCATTCGAATGCTGGGGTAAGGATGTAATTGGCTTAATTGATCCACCGCCATCAGCTGGTCACCACTTCATCTTAGTAGTGTCTGATTATTTTTCTAAGTGAGCTGAAGCTACCCCATTTAAAGAAGTTACAGCTAACCGAGTGATCAACTTCTTCATGAATAATGTGGTCTATAGATTTGGAATATCGTGTCAAATACTTTTTGATAATGGTACAGCTTTTAAAAGTGCAAAGATTCATAGATTTGTCAATCGACACAAAATTGATTGGCGATACTCTTCAATATACAATCCAAGAGCAAACAGTTGGCAAAATCCTTCAACAAGACATTTGTCATACTGCTCAAGAAGATCCTTACTAAAAATAAGAGAGAATGGCATACTAAACTGATAGAGACATTATGGGCATATCGAACCACCTACAAGATGCCAACAAAAGCCACTCCTTATTTATTAGTATTTGGAACTAAAGTAATTCTTTCGCTCGAAGCTGAGTTGCCTTCATTTCGAATAGCAATCCAATACAATCTAACTTAAGATCAAAATGCTCGTCTGAGGATGGAGGAACTCAGCGCGCTTGATGAAGTTAGATTGCAAGCTCATCAAAATCTAGAGGTTTATTGAGCAAAGATGTCCAGGGCTTTTAACCATAAGGCACGGCCTCGAACATTCCAAAAAGGAGAATTAGTCTTGGTGCTGAGAAGACCAATTTTTCCCAATTAAAAATTTGGTAGTAAATTTGAGCCAAATTGGGAGGATCCTTTTGTCATTGAAAAAGTGCACCAATGATGGACATACCAACTCATTGACTTAAAAGATGAAAGACCAATACCATCAATTAATGGTCGATACATGAAAAATTATTATACATGATGACTACATTCTTGAAGTAAAATAGAAATCTCCATGCAAGACAGGGGGCATTTTTTTTAGTATATCTATTTAGGTCGACATTGTGCTTCATGCTGAGATCCCTAAATAAATATACTCACTCAAGATGAAAAAATCTTTTTCGTAAAAATTCCTTATTATATAGGAAGAATTTTTAGATTTATATACATAGATGAAATCAATGTTACATGTTAAGGCCCTCTTAAGAGCATATCAATTCAAATATTAATGTATTTGCTTAATTTACATCTTAAAAGTTCTTCTAAAAGTGCTTTAGAATTTCCCTTGCAATACAAGGGCATTTTTTTAGTTTATGTCAAGTTTATTTGAGTTGATGTCTTGTTATAAGACAAGATTCTCGAATATCTCTGATTCAAGTTGACATCGAGCTTTACGCCAAAATTCCTGAATATACTCATAATAATTACTGTTAAGTTACAGGTTCTTACAGGAACAAAAAGAATCTATGTCTACGCAAGCAAAGATAACCATAAATGTCATGAAAAATTTTCTCCCAGATTCGACAAATGTCGAAGATCAAGTCAAAAGAACTCTTAATTTTGGAAGTTTCAATCAACTGAGTTGAAAGAAACATCAACCTCTACATCCTAAAGTCTAGGACACGAATGGCTTTTAAAGGTCGAACTCAACAAACTCACAAATAGCTGAGTTGCTGACGCTCTTCTCACTCAACAAGCCACAAGAAAAGGCCACCGTGAAAGAGCCCCTGTTTGTCAGTCTGATAATAAAACCACCAACTCACTATAGCTTAAGTCGAAGACTCGAGTAGGTTTTATAGGTTGAACTCAACAAGCCCAAATGTGTTCGAGTTGCTGACGCTCTCCTCACTCAACAAGCCATAAGAAAAGGTCATAGTGAAAGATCCCCTGCTCGTCAGTCCAATGACGATAGTCATTTAATCTCAAATTGAATCCAACTTAGTGATTACAATCAATCAAAATCCAAGAGATCTTCCTACTTGATCGACAGATCAAGATAATCTAAGAAAACCCTCAATTTAAGGCTGCCTTAAATCAATCTATATATTGCCAATAGGGTGATATTTTAATTTATTCTCAAATGATCTGATCAAGATCAAAGCACAGATCAAAGCCAATCTCTTCATCAAGTCCGTCAAAGCAGAAAGCACATGACCGAGGAAGCAATTCCATAGTTCATACAAAGCCAATGGCCGAACTAAAGGAATTTTATGATTATTTAGTCTTTTAAAGCACACATTGCTAGACTGATAACTCAACATCTGTACGCACCCTTCAATGAATCCATCAAAGCAGCAAACATAGAATTCATGATGTACATACACTTTCTGATAAGTCAATATGGATAAATCAGGTCAGTCATTCATCAAGTTCGTTAAGTTTAAAGCTAGGACAAAAGGAATTTCAAATCTGACCAAGCATGGATTAACCCATTCCCCATCAGAGTCCTTCATCAAAATAAATAAGCCAATTCCTCTAACAAACCCAATCAAGCACGAAACTAGGATTGGAGGAAACTCAAATCTACAAGGACATAAAAGAAATGGATCTTCAGCAAAGTCATTGAAGCAGGGAGTAGATGGTGTAAGAACTCTTATCTATCCGACAAGTCAATTCTGATAAATCCGTCAAGCTCGTTATTTAGCATGTCCTAAATAAGGCATCAATCTAATGAAAAATTCTATCAAAGCTCTGTAAGCAATTGCAATCAAAGTTGAAATGATCTAAGTTCTGTAGCCAGCCCAAAGGGTCAACCAATTTTCAACAAATGCGAGTCGCTTCATGCGTGAATCACATTTATTGGGGGCATTTTTTAACCTCCATATATCTGTCATAAGTCGAGTCAAGCCTACAACTCAAATTTGACAGACTTTAAAAGTGACAGTGCACAAATCGGAGATCAAAATGCACTGGACGTCACTGAAAATGATTGAAATGACCTTCGATCGATGAACAGACTTCACCGTCGCATTCAAAATATCAAAATTCATCAGAATATAAATGTTGTACAATCTAACGATTGACCAATCAAGCAATTAAGCTATCAATGTATTGATGCACATATCAGAGTTGGGAAGCTGTGATGATGTCCAAATAATCTCCGTTCAGAAAATTGATCATGTCATTAGATTCAAAATATCAAAAACTACCAAATGAGAGAGTCCACGATCAATTCAGAAAATTCTTTGCAAATGTTGAATGATCGGAAGTGACAGCGCGTGAATTGAGATTGAAATGCACTGGACGTCGCCAAAATCAACCCAAATATCCTCCGATCGATGAACGGACTTTTTCATCGCATTCAGAATGTCAAAACTAATCAGAATATAAATATTACACAACTTGATGATCAAGGTCAATCGATGCACACTACACATGTATCGAGGAGGAGCGGCAAACCAAACGACCTCCATTCATGAACTTGATTATGTTGTTAGCTTTGAAACATCAAAATCTATCAATTAAGACTATTCACACTCAATTTGAATAAGTATGCATGAAAATTGAGTGGTTGGAAATGAGAACACACATTTTGAGTTGAAATTGACCTAATTTGACGTTGACTTGAACCAAATGACCTCCGATTGTGAAACAGACTATGTCGTTGCATCCGAAACATCGAAATAAGTCAAGTTGTATATATATATATTAAATATGCAATTTTATCGATGTGAAATTTATATTAAGGCTGATTAGACATTTAAAATGTTAGTAAAAAAACCTAAATCTAATCCTAATGCCCTAAATCCCTATTCCTATTCCCCTAACCCGGTCAGCTCAGCATTTGCACGCACGGCTTGCATGACTCCTTCTCCTCATTCACACATGATTAGTTCATCCCTCTCCCTCAGACGAACGTACGAGAGCCGAACGAGCTCCCCTCTTCCGATGGGCTTGAGCCCTCTTCCGTTCGAATTCTCATCACCTCCCGTTCTCGGCTCCTGCACAGACCCCCCTTCACGCATGAATGACAACTGATCCCACGCGTCTCCATCTTCCAAACCATTCCCTCTTCCTTCATCCCTTCAAATCAAAAAAGAGCTCCTGCTCCCTCCCTCATCCAAACCAAAAAAGGCAAAGGCTCCCTCTCATTTTTTTTTCTCTCCTCTCCAACTACAAGCAAGGTAGGTTTCTTCTCAATTTCTTTCTTCCCTTTCTTCTTCCTCCTTTCTCCAAAAAAATTGCAAGAAAATCTTCTTTCTCTTCTCTCCAAGATGCAAACAAAGGTAGGGTAGCTTTCCTTCTTCTTCTTCTCTTCTTTCTCTTCTCAATTTGTTTTTCTTTCTCACCCTTCCATTCCGAATTTTCCCTCATTTCCACCAAACCAAAAATACCCCTTTCATTTTCTTTCATTTTCCCCAAAACCAAAATTCCATTTCTTTTTGCCGCAATCGGAGAAGAACACCATCATTAGGTGGGTTCTTCTACCGGTCTCTAGCATCTCTCTCTTCCCTCCTTTCTTCTAAACTGAAATTTTCAATTCCATTTTTCTGCAATCGAAGAGGAACACCGTCATTAGGCTAGCTTCTTCTCTCAATTTTCAGCATCACCATTTCCATTTCGACATTCCTTTTCCTCAAGAAGAATGCGTGTGGCATGTGGGTTCTTCTCTTAAGCATTTCTCTTCCTCGACCATTTCTCTTCAGAGAAAACATCAGTTTGGTTCTTCTCTTAGTTTCTATCATCTCCAACTCCATCTCTTTATTGATCATTGCAATGCACAAAAAAATGAGTTTAAACTTGTGGGATAAATATGTGAATGTGTATATGTATCTGCTTGTGTTTCTTTATAGGTTCGAAGGCCTCGTCATGCTCATTAGGGCGTGATGAGATGAAAAATAAGTTGTGGTATCACAAGAAACTGTTCTCCATGCTCATTAGGGCATATCGAGTAAGCCAGCATCTGTTAGATGTCACTCCCCTAGCCGAAATACTACCGAAATTTCATCGAATTTCTGGACTTAGAAAAAAAAGAAATGAATATATATATTGCTTTGCATTTGTCTTCTTTCAGGTTTAAAGGCCTTGTCATGCTCATTAGGGCGTGATGAGATGAAAATCAGTTGTGGTGTTGCAATACACCACTCGCTACGCTCATTAGGGTGCATCGAGTAAGCCAAAATACTCCCGATGTAGCCCCCCCTATGCGGGGATGATGCCGGGAGGCTACCAAAATTTTATCAAATTTTAAGACTTAAATTTAAAATAAATTGGATATTAAATTAATGGTGAAGTATAAAGTCTTAAAACAAAATAAAATGAAAAGAGAATGTGGAGTTCACATGTAACTTGAAGTAATAATTGAGGGTGGGGTGCTCGATAAACATTATTACCCTATGAAAATGTACTAAGTGAAGGTGAATTTAGTCACTTAATTTGTTATTAAATGAATGCTTAACCCATTGTTTATATGTTCAAACAAATGAGGATACTCAAGTTGAATACAAGTGAAACTTAGTGTGCAAATGCCAAACTCATAAGAGACTAACAATAAATTTGAAATCTAGTTTTTAAATAAATATGGAACTTGATGTGAAGTTAAGGAGGAATCCAGATTGGGCTTAATAGCTCTTATATGAATATGAATGTGACTACGATGCTAACCAATAAACATGAATATGACTAAAGTAGTAGACACTAGGGTTATTAAAACTTATTCCAAGTGAATTAAAAATAATTTCAGTTGAACACAATTGAATATGGAGAACTTATATGAAACTTGATAGCTTATTTCATAGCAAGGGTAGGTTCTGGCATCTCACAAATTAACATGAATAAGATTTTATTGACTATTTAAAGTGTCAAATTCATGAATAAATAGCAAGCATGAAATATAATCAATTGAACACCGAGATAACTACATTTAATATTGAATGAAATGAAGATCTCAACTTAATGTAGAACATCATGTGATTGGGGATGGACCAGAAAGTCAATTCTAAATTGAGAATGAGAGTTCATAAGAAGTTCGATAGCTTGGTTCTAAGCACCAGTTTAATTAAAGAGCTCGCTAATGAGTATGAACCTACCATTAAAGTTCAGAGATTCAATAAATAAATTTAATACAAGCAAAGATGCAATATTTTGAATTGTAAATAGAAACTTAGTTCTACTCTACATATGCCACCAGATTCATAACACATCATACAAGAGAACATAAGGCATTAATTAAGGCATTCTTAAATACACTCGCATGTGCCTCGACATTATAATAAATACTTAAATTCAAGTGTCTGACAATGCTGCACTGGTTTCTTCCTAGTTTAGTCTTAGGACTAAGTCCGAGTTAACAAAATCTAAAAAAATCTATTATAAGAATTTTAACTAAGTAAATTATCTGAGAAGCTAATTTTGTCATGTGATGGCAGATCTGATCTCTGTTAGGAGCTAAATAGAGTTGATAGAATCTGAAGTTCTCAAATATATTAAATTCAATCAATTAACTATCCTGATGATGGTTGTGTTGAATGGTGATTTCAATCGAAAGGGATACTTCCATCAAAATGTGATTCTAATTTCAAATCAAATTAACTAAAATTGAGTATCAATCTAAAAACTATTTAAATAAAATTCAATCATTAAAAGCTTAAAGTAAAACTCAATCCATCCACCTTCCGTAATTGTTTGTCAAAGGTAACAAATTAAGAAAACTCTAGCTCACAAAGGAGCCAATGGCAAATCAAGTGTTCTACTATGTTCACTCTCAATCAATCTCTTGCCAATAAGGATGTGGTCCATGTCCTCTAACTACGTGGCTTGACCAGTAGGCTCCATAAATAAAGTAGTTATGACCAGAGTCCTTTGATCGGGTGGTTTGGCCAATAAGGCTCCATTATATTAAAACCACGACTGTAGCCCGTATACTCCCCAATGGCTCTACCCTTTGAGTTGTGAATCATAAGGTATACTTGATAGGAAAAAAATCTCTTTGTCAACTAAGGTAGACTTAAGTCTGTCTCCTTAGACAAACATTACCCTAGGTCTATAAGAATTTCTTGGACGACGTAACCCATGTGTTACTGATAAGAACCCTTCGGTTAGGTTAGGTCAACTACCTCCTCTAACTAAGTAGACTAGGGACCAAAATAGCCTGGGATGACGGAACCATGGGATCTAGATCAGGCACGTCATCATTCCCCCAACCATCCAGTTTAAGCTAAAATGATGAATTTTATAATTTTAAATTCTAAAATTCCATATGATGCTACTATACGCTACACATTTAGCGATCTAACAACTAGCCTTAATCGAAAGTTCCCTCTCATCATTGAGAGGGGTAATTAACTATAAGTGCTTGCGCCTATAGGAAACCTGGAACCAGATCTAAAGTCCTCACCAAATGAGGATGAAATCTCTGGATAGTTTTTTATTTACTATTCTATCTGCCTTCTGAAAATTACATCGACACATTTAAATCATACTCTCTTCAATTTAATATGTCGAGAGGTCGGTGGTGAATTTTTGGAGCCCATAGAGACGTATCCAAAAAGTGTAATTATACAAACCTTTCATTAGATTATGTCATACTTCAATAAATCGTATAACTCAAACCTCTTTATTCATATAGATAATTGGATAAATGTATGTACTATCCTAAATTTTATTTATGATCCTAGATCATATGTATTATCTTATATCATATGCGGTATTATCCAAAGGATGTTTTTATGGACACTATGATATGTTCAAGAAGCTTCACATTAATAATCATAATGATCAATCATGAATACATGTGAAGTTGGTTTCATTGGAAAAATAATAGATGCATGTGAACACTCAATTCAAGTATGTGTTGGGTCATTATGTTGATATATTGTTTCATTGACATGGTTTGTATTACAATAGAATGCTTGATGGACATATCCTTTCTACTACAAAGAAAACATGTTAAATGATATATACCCTATAGTTGTTACTTTCTTGAAAGTAAGTAAAGCGGGGAAGATCTCAAATTATTCTAATAGTCTCATAAAACTTGAATACATAGCCAATAACAAGTTTGAGACTATTCAACAACCAATTGAGCAAGGCATAATCATCGGCTTTGTATTTGGAGAGCTTGATTGTAGCATTATTAATAGGATGGGTGCATCAAGATGATAGAGTGTCATGACACTAATGAAAAAATAATAGGCTCTTAACCACAATAAATAATTAAAATCATTAAACTTTTAAGAAGTGCCAATTATGAAAGAGGGTTTTACATCTTATAAATGAGTTGTGGAGGCCTTGATGTTGTAAACGATAAAGACAAAGAAGAAAAAATGACATCAAAATATTGTTGGCAAATCATCAAGACGTGGGAAGAAAATATGAAGGGTTGGGAGCAATGAGCAAAGCAAGCATGCAAGGTAGCTTTAAGTGTTGTGCAATCACATGTGAGAATAACTCTTACAGGCACATGGATTACCATTTGTTGCATGTGCTTGGTGGTGTGAGTGAGCCTCTAACAAGTGTGTGATAATAGATGCATGGGAGAGTGATAGATTGTATGTGACAATGGTGTATAGGTGAGCTACAAACTGCATGCACGTGCACAAGTAGGCTGTAGATCACGAGAGGGAATGGGTACATGTGAGAGTAGAGTGCATCTTCATTAGATGCCTATATGAAATAGAAAAGCAAGCAATAATGTATGAGCGAGCACGTTGTGGGTTATGGATGGGTTCAACAGGGTCATGT
This sequence comes from Cymbidium sinense, assembly GCA_021442155.1. Classification (NCBI taxonomy): domain Eukaryota; kingdom Viridiplantae; phylum Streptophyta; class Magnoliopsida; order Asparagales; family Orchidaceae; genus Cymbidium; species Cymbidium sinense. The sequence continues at coordinate 94,551,217 of CM038220.1, read as the reverse complement.
GAGAGCTAATTAGGGATTGGATTAGAGGATTCATATGGGTTCAATCAAGAGGTTGGCTAGGGTTTTTGTTTTGATATTATGTTGAGAGAAAAGGAAATTTATGTACTATTGATTAAATATTTTAGGCCTCTCAATAAACATGCAATGAGATATAATAAGAAAATAACTCAATAGAATAATATTACTACTCATGATAATATTAAGATTTAAGAACATTTCTTCCACAATTTTTTTTTCATTGTCTAATAAAAATTATATGATCAAAGAAAATCAACTGTCAGCCAAAAAATCTAGATAGTATGATGTTTGACTAAATCCACTCATCCATGCATACTAATGATTAAAAGTATAAAATATAATATTAAAAAAAAGAAAATAAATCACCAAAAATAATAATTTGGGTCTTAAGCTGAAACAAGGAGGTAGTTCCTCCCAAAAATTTGTACTCGCCACCTCTACCATATTAAAAAGACTCACATCCAATAATCACTCAAGCACAAGGAGGAAAAAATACTAAATTAAAATAACAAAGCAAATACTCAAATAAAGTCCACACATGGATAAGGCTTATGATGGACATGCAATAAGGCTAAGGAATGATAGCTCGTGGATTTCATGCACATGATTCATACAGAGAAGGTTCAAATCACATCATTCTATACATTCCACTGACCCAACAAGATAGTTAAATCTAAAGTGAGCAAAATAGCTGAGTCAACTGGCCATCTTCTAGGGTAAATATCAACCCAACACATAGCAAGGAACAAAGAATCATGCCTCATAGCCAAGCAACTATGCCCAAATAGAAATGGACAAGAGCCAGTTGCTACTAAGGAATCACACCTTGATATGACACTTAAAATACTACTAGTCGTAGCACAAATCTTGATGTTAAAAGCAGGCTGATCCGAAGTTGAAACTGGTTGAGATCAAGCTCTTAAAATATCCTTGGAAACTTTGGGATATCAATTAAATCCCTAAATAGCTCTCAAATATGAAGTGTTTATAGTCAAATCGATCATCTCGACGAGCCGAATCCAATAAGTCCAAGATCTTACAATTCCAACTTTATTTAAGCATTCAAATACTTAAAATACATCAATTGATCAAAGGAATCATTCTGAGCCGTCCGATGAAGTGGAGTGGTTCGGATTTTGCATGTATTTACAGAGACTCCACTCCTCCAATCTATAAATAGTCCCTCATTCTTCATATGAGGGAGGAGAGAGGAGAGAGCCCTAAAGCTTAAAGATCCTCCAAGCACATAATTGCCACCACTACGATCGTCAACCACCGCCGTGCGCCGATCCGCCGTCGTCGACCACTATTTCCAGTCATTATCGCCGACCACTACCGCCGGTCATCATCGTCAACATCGTCGTCAACATCATCATCAACATCATCGTCAATATTGTCGTCAACATCATCATCAACATCATTGTCAACATCGTCGTCAACATCGTCATCAACATCATCGTCAACATCGTCTATTACTAGCAACTATTGTTCCCTTCTCACATACTATTATGTACCCATCATCGGGAAGATCTTGTACTCTAAAAGAAATACAAAGAGGAAGATTTTTGCTGGGCTAGGCCCCGTGATTTTTCGTTCTTTTCGAGATTTTTCACGTAAAAATTCTGGAGTTTTTTTATTTGCTCTTTAAATACCTGTGTGGACTCCCCAAAGTTAAAGTAAACTTTTACTCTGAATCGGTTTTCTAGCGCGCAGCTTGGCACGTCTGTAGGAACAGAACCCATCAATCATAATTTCTATAAACACCTGCATTATGGCCAATAGGCGCAATACCCGTCACAATGGAGCCTCCTGCTCCAACTCCCGTCACTCTCAAAATCAATCCTTGAACCAAGGATGCTAAGGTTCTGCCTCACTCCCCCCTAATAGACATGACCCTGTCGGTGAAGGCGCAACAGGGATCTCTTTAGAAGATCGTGTCCGCCAAATGGAAGAGTCTCAAAATGAGATGATCCAACTTTTGAGAGAAACACAATGACCATTACCACGGCAAACACACCTCCCCCAAGATCGATCGTTAGCCGCGGGAGGTCAAAATGCCGATCTCCTTAACAATGAAGTTCCTCGCTTCCTGACCGTGATGCTGATCTCCTTGACACTGCTAGTTCTACTCATCCATCATGTGCTAATCCACCAATTATTCGGTAGCTTGACACATTCTCGTCCTGTTGACCCCACTCGTCATGTTATATGTGTAGAATTATGATGCTTAATGCAAGACAAATTTCACCTTCAAGATAGAAATCATCTTCCCCCTCACCACGGCTATGAGGAATCCTCACCTTTAGCTAAAGCTATTCTTCAACATCCTATTCCCGTGGGTTTCAAGCTTCCGAACATTGATTCCTATGATGGGGTGACTGACCCACATGAACACATCTACCATTACAGGACTATCATGCATATCCAACGAGCTCCTGACACACTGCTTTGTTAGGTCTTTTCAATTACCCTCAAGGGACAAGCTCGTACTTCATTCTACTCCCTTCTAAGGGAATCCATCCATACCTTTGACGAACTCGCCAAGATTTTTGTGGAACAGTTCATTGCAAACCAGAGGATCATTAAAGATTCCTCCCATCTCTCCGGCATTTGTCAAAATGATGGTGAATCACTTAAAGAATACTTCCAGAGATTCTCCTCAAAAGCTCGCCAAATACCTGGAGTAGACCCTGAATTACTAAGAGGAGTTTTCCTTGGAGAACTCTGTCCTGGATCTTTCTACTCGTCACTAATGCGAGATATAGTCCACTCATACGCCGACTTAGTTCACCCTGTGGAAGCACAAATTTCTGCTGATGATGCTATTAATACCCACCAAAAATAATTTGAACGATCCACAGGAAAATGTAAGAGTGCTCTAGGAAACACAGATCAACAATCCCATCAGAAGAACCAATAAGACAGTCGTGATTTCCCCTACATCATCAGCGATTGGAATACACGCGAACACATCTGTTAACATCTTGATGACCATTCGAGATGAAGAGACCATTAAGTAGACACATCCACTGAAACCAACTTCAGAAAATCAGAAGCAATATTGTCGCTTCCATCGAAATCTTGGACATACTACAGAGGCGTGTAAACAACTTAAAGAAGAGATTGAGAGGCTTATTCAATAGAGATATCTGCGTTAATTTGTGCAAAACCAACCAACTCAAGCAAGCATAGCTCCAACTGGGGGGCAACCGAGAAAATCATCACAAAAACATCATAATAGTCGTCAAATAGTTGGAGAAATTGAAACAATTGCAAGTGGGCCACTTCTATCTAATCAAGTCTTCATCGCCGCCTTTGAAGAGCCGGAGTTAAAAAAATCTTATATTAATCATCCCATCACTTTTAATAACTCAGACTTGGAAGGAGTCCAAGTCCCAGATCAAGATCTTCATCATGCGAGATTGGTGATGTTATTGTTAAGAGAATTTTGATTGATAATGGGAGTTCCGTTGATGTTTTATTTTACTCCACCTTTCTTAGCATGGGTAAGGGAAAACTTCAACCCACTCAGACCGTTATATGGGTTTGATAATCGCCTGCATAGGTGGAGGGGACAATCACCTTCCCGTTATTCTCGAGAATTTCAACAAGTCACTCACTCGTTCAATTTATAGTGGTCAAGTCAAATTCAGCATACAACACTATATTTGGAAGACCCCTCCAATCAATCTTCGGTGCTGTGACTTCGGTACCTCATCTTAAGATAAAATTTCAAACTCTCATTGGGGTTGGAGTGGTTTGTGAAAATCAACAAATAGCACAATCATGTTACCTCAAACAAGCTCAACCACGCCCTTCGATGACCTTTAACATCGAGAAGTTTATTCTTCAAGATAAAGAAGTACCTCAGAGGGTTTTGCTAAAAGACTCCCACTTCATTATCGATGACCAACCAAGCTGTGACCAACGATCCAGAGGAAAAAATATTTCTTAAAACTTAAAACATGGAGGGTCTCTGAAAAGTGTTATATGTAATCATTGGTGTATAAATATTGTAGTCTTTAATTTATCCCGTTTGTCCTTTCCTCTCCACCACTTGTTCTTTGTTAACTCTCTCTAAAAATGTATCTCGTCCCTTTTGTTAAGTTATCTTATGACAATATTGTATCACTGACATTATCAAAGTAATGAGTTTATGAATTTTTTTTATAAGCTTATTTCTTCTTCATTTAATCCTCCCACTTGAGAAATACACAACTCACATTGTATCTCAATCGGGCATGATCAATTCAAAGGGGACTTGATCGGACCTCTTCCATACAGGTAAGAAATCAAGTAACACTTTGGCTGATATCTAGTATAGGTCAAAAAGTCCTTAATGGACATCTCGCGATCTCTTCCGTACAGGTTAACGTCATCAGGTAACACCCTGACAAACAACCTCGGATATGTCAAAATCCTCAGCGGATTCAATTCGACCTCTTCCATACAGGTTAATGTCATCGGATAACACTCTGACAAACAACCTCAGATGGGTCAAAATTCTCAGCGGATTCAATTCACCCTCTTCCACACAAGTTAATGTCATTGGGTTAACATCATTGAGCAAACACTCTGACAAACAACCTCGAATAGGTCAAAAATTCTTAGCGGATTCAATGCAACCTCTTCCATATAGGTTAACGTCATCGGGTTAAAATCATCAAGTCACACTCTGACAAATAACCTCGGATAGGTCAAAGAAAAATCGCCGACCATCGCTGATAATCTTCGCCGGTCACCACCATCGTCGTCGGTCATCCCCGCCAACTACACGACGCCGCACCATCATCATTGCCGCGCTGGTTGCTGACCACCCAACCCGCGCAACCACTGCTGCCACAGACAGTACCAACTATCGATAATTTTGCTACCACCACCATCATTGCCATCTCGCTGATTACTGACGCTGCCGCATCATCACACTTCGCCGCTACCATTCCGCTGACCACCCCCACACCAACCATCGGCTGATCATTGCTGTATTATCATCGACATTCGATAATCCCGGTCACCACCATCATCGGTTATCTCACCCACCACCATCGCAGTCACCGCCAACCACCGTTTCGCCACCATCACGCATCTTCATCAACGTCACGGATCGCCTTCCAAACCCGGCCGATCCGACGAGGTCATTGACACCTCTTCGAGGGAAAATCGGAGTCTTGCTGACTACGGGTCTTGATCGCCTCCAAACCCGATCGATCCGACGAGGTCAGTTGACACCTCTTTCGAGGGAAAACTGGAGCCTTACCGTATGAACTACGGATTTGATCGCCTCCAAACCCGATCGATCCGACGAGGTCAGTTGACACCTCTTTCGAGAGAAAATTGGAGCCTTGCCGTATGAACTACGGGTCTTGATCGCCGGAAACGAGTGGGAATTGACACCTCTTTCGAGGGAAAACTGGAGACTTGCCGTATAAACTATGGGTCTTGATCGCCTCCAAACCCGGTCGGTCTGACGAGGTCAGTTGACACCTCTTTCGAGAAAAAACTGGAGCCTTACCGTATGAACTATGGGCCTTGACGCCTGAACGACCTCACTCAAGAAGAGAAGCACTAGAGCGTTGAAGAAGTGTGCCTTCTCCTGGCTGGGAGACCCTTTAGGGGCAAAAGGGTAAAAATCATCTAAAATTTCCCAAAACCAAACCGCCTCAAACCACAAAATCACCGTTTGGACCACGCCACCTCACAGACGCCATGGTGGCCAGATACGCCACCGCACCACACCCGAAGCACGGCCACGCCAAGCCAGCGCACAGCCACATAGCGCGCCCTCGCCCATCGCTATCATGCGGCACCCTCATGAGCTCTTCATGGAAGCCTGCTCGTACCTGATGAGTCTCAGAAATCTGACTCCAAGATACACTCTCGCCTCAGATTCGCTTCCAGTCATAATCTTGTGCTCTATGAAGATATGTTCTCTTAAAATGTGTAGTTAATGGACCCTCAAATTTCATGAATTTGCTATTTCATATTTGACGATATTTTGAGATAATGTCATCCAAAAATAGGGAGACAATGATATAACACTTAAAATACTACTACCAAGCACGAATCTTGATGTTAAAAGGTGCCGATCCGGTTGAATTGGTAAAATATCTTTGGAAACTTTGGGATATCAAAAATCCCTAAATAGCTCTCAAATATGAAGTGTTTATAGTCAAATTGAGCGTCTGAGAATCCAACAAGCCCAAGATCTTACACCGACTTCATTTGAGCATTCAAATGCTTAAAATACATCAAATGATCAAAGGAATCATTAGCCCAATGAAGTGGAGTAATTGGATTTTGCATGTATTTACGACGCCACTTAATAAATAGTTTATTCTTCATATGAGGGCAGAGAGGAGAGAGCCTAAAGCGAAGATCCTCCAAGCACAATCGTACACCACTCAACGGCCGCCAACCACGGCCGCCACCGATCCTCGCCATCATCGCTGTTTTGCCATCATCACCACTATCATCCATCATCGTTAACATCGTTAAACATCATAACATCATCGATTATCAACATCGTTGCCAACATCGCCAACATCGTTATTAAAGAATCGTTGTTCCCTTCTCACATACTATTCTGTAATCCCATCATCGGGAAGATCCTGTACTCTAAAAGAAATACAAAGTGGAAGATTTTCGCTGGGCTAGGCCCCGTGATTTTTCCCTCTTTTCAAGATTTTCACGTAAAAATTCTGGAGTTTTCTTGTTCGCTCTTTAAATACCTGTGTGTGTGATGGACTCCCCAAAGAAGCTAAGGCGTAAACTTTTACTCTACCGCAACTGATTTTCTAGCACGCAACACACCTCATAGCCAAACAACTAGGACCAAATAACAATGGACAAGAACCACTTTCTATTACCAATAGAAGACAAAAGCAATAACCAAATCAGGGAAGAGAATACAGGCCTTCCTTTATAGGTGATTACCATAGGCATGCTTACCAAGTTTACCAAGAAAACGCTAAACTACTAAATAAAATCACCTAATAAAATAAGATTACACAAACGAAAGAAAGTCTATGCTCAAACTGTGAATTCAACGAGTATAAGCTTTTCATCTACAATTTCAAAATATTCTAATGAAAGACAATATTATGTTATTTCATGCCTGTCATTATTGTTGATACTGAATGCATTTCCTCTCCCATTTTTAGAATATGTTCCAATACAGTGTCATTGAGGAGTCACTGTATTTGAGAATATCATCGTACTGAGGGTCAGCTTAGTAATGGAGGATCACAGAGAAAGATAAACTTGGTACACCAACTTACTATGAATTCAAATTCTTTTTGAATTCTATGTTCTTTATCAATATAAATGAATTCTTGCTTACGCAACCTTCAACCCAGCAATTGTGACAATTTGTTCTCTTTTCAATGTACTGAAGATACCATCCATGAGCTGCATCATGATATATGATGCATATTGCTGATGTTTGCGAAACACTTCTAAGAAATTGATCCAGTTATGCTTCTGCAACACAACAATGTTGATTCAGTACTGCATTTGTAGTGCTGATTATAAGACCATTTTCTAAAAGAATTTTTTTTACTTTTAGGTTTCATTTAATTTTTCTGAGAATTTACTTTTGTAAAACTGCTTTTAAAAATCAGGATAGAAATTTTTTTTAAAAAAAGTAACTTTAAAAAGGTTTGGACAACAACCAAAAAGAAAATGCCTCAAAATTTTGATGCCTTATTGTTGCGTTCCATCTACTTTGGAGTTATCTACAAATCAAAGTGATGCGTGTCTGTTAAATTCATTGATTTTACGAATGTATGTAGATATCTGTATTCACTTTCTCATTTTGGAGTTATGCATTTTGTGGCAAAAATGTGTCAGGTGCTTCTGTGCATTTTTGTGTCAAGTTTGTAAGACAAATGATCAAAATAAAATGATAATTAATGAAAAATACAAGACAATATGCTTTTATTTTAGGATAAAAAATGAATTTTAGTGTTGTTTTGCATTCATTACCGAAAATGTGATCATTTGTGCTGCACTGCTAATGTAAAAAAGTATTAGGAGCTTGTTCCCAACAGTAGTTTTTCCCCCATTTATTGAACTTTCTTTCGGTTTCCTGAATCAATTTAACTGCAGCAAGAACTATTGTTGCTGAAATTTCTATTGTATAAAGCTCACCTAGCTTAACTGTTTAGTAGGGACAAGTTGAATCTCTGAGTTATTCCTCTTTGTGTTGGACTTGTTCTAGGTCAAGTGAGGGCCCAAACTCACAGATCTTTATTTAATGTCTCTGTAGAATGCTCCTCACCTTTTTCTCTCTGTTTTTTGAGCTTTCTTTTTACCAGTCACGGATTGCTATACTAGGTACATCAACAGTAAAACATTTTTGAAATGGATCCACTGTAGATTTTAAAGCAACTTTTGCCTCTCAACTGTGCTGTTTGGATCTTTCTTGCTTCGGGATTTCCCACTCCAGGCTATCAGAATTTCACTATCTCAGTTGTTAAAACTATGTGATAATGGTTCCATGGTTTAGGTTTATGCATGCATATATATGAAGTTATTTAAATAACTATGTGATTATTGCCTTTGAATTTTGAAGTCTGCTTTTAGTCCTTTTTTGTTCATTGTGTATGGAGGGGAGTGGAGAGGGGAGGCTTTCATCTGTTGCAGGCAGAATTTAATAACCCAAGACGTTTGCTTTTGTCTAATAAAGAATGCAGGCATGTGCCCAACTAGCTGAGGTTTGCCACACTTTTTAGTGCTCAGGTGAGACCAAACCACCCTTTTGACTACATTTATTTCATGATTAAGCATTATAAGAGTTTCAAAAATTGATATGTAAAGAGTTGGGTCTTAAAGAATTCGGTAATGTAGGATATTGGCCGTCCTCTAATCAAGAATGGGGTCATGCGTCCATGGATCAAGTGGGGTTCCATTTGATGTAGGCGAAAATTTATAACCTAGGACCATGGCCATTGTGTAATCAAGAATGGGAGCATATGCCAAACTATAGCTCAGGTCTATGTCACATTTGAGTCACATTTGAGCTAATTTAACCGCATACTCATATTTAACACATATGCAAGGCATTGAATGTAAGATCTCTTGATTGAAAGCTTAAGTTCTCAGCCACTAAATCAAAGTCACATTTAAGCTAATTTAACCGCATACTCACGTTTAACATGTATGCAAGGCTTTGAATGTAAGATTTCTTGATTGAAAGCTCGAGCTCTTAGCCACTAAGCTTAAATGGCTTGAAAAGGTCTAACCTATTTACTCACTTCCTTTTGACTTCCTCTATTCCAAAAATTGACATATAAAACATTGGAGGTTAACGAGAGTGTATGTAAATGCATATTATTCGAGGAGCGGTTGCGAACTTTTTCTTCGAACAAATCTATATGATATAACAGAGATGAAGGATTTATATAACCGATCTCATGTAGTGAGATAAACGTCTGTTGTTGTTGAAAATATCATTGATCAAAGTAATAAAGCAAATATCATTGATCAAAATAATAAGATCATTCTTTTTCCAAGGAGCTAGTTATTATTTTTTTTTGGAAAAGTTGAGGGCGAAGCCCAAATTTCATTCCAAAAGAGAGTTACACTATAACAGCTTGAAAGAAATAAGCTAAGGGTTAAATTGAAATAACAACATCAAAAACATGTATATAAACAGGTGCATGACTCAGGGATGAATTAGCGATTCAGCAAAAACACCCAGCCGACAGATTGAGCTTCTCACAGTTGGTAAACGTTGCCATCCAATTGAGGAAGAACTGAAGGATCAGCAGAGCCACAAAACCACAAAACCACCCAATCCATACCCCACAAAAACAGCCACAGAAACCTCCAGTATATGATTCAAAAAGAAGAAATTCAGCAACAGAATACAATTAGGCAGACCACAGTGATAACGGCATCTCAGATAACCAAACCTCCACAAGGGAATAAAAAACCAAAAGGCAGAAACAGCTGGATCGAACAGGATCCTCAGGTTGCAACCACTTAACAACGATGGAGGAGCTCATAAATCGCAATAGGAGAAGAAGAAATTCCATAAGGAACTTAGTCTCATCATAGTCCTGTTGTATCACCACAAAAAACCGCCAACTTATGCAAAAAAACCAGCTTTGAAACATCATTAAGGGCAAGCGAACAGCAAGCTGGAAGCCCGGCAACCATCATACGCACTTGAGTGGGAAGAGCTCCACACAAAATCATACCAAAAAACAGATTAGTAAGTCACCCAGGAACTAAAAAAAAAAAAATAGAAAGGATCAAAAGCCAGACAACAACATAGACCCTCTAGGGAGGCTTGAATAAAAAGGAGTTCATCCCTATGTTTTTCCATGTGTTTATGATATTCAGCATCGATTGCAGCCAAGTCTCCTTGATAGTCCACTTACTAATTTTAGTAGCAACTCTGAATTTGATATTAGATGAGATAGACTCAGCAGAACAAGAGACTTTAGAGAATAACCTTTTATTTCTCTCGATCCAGATAGAGTAAACAGCCACTGCAGTAATGAGGAGGGAAAGTCTCTTTATAGAAAAATGTACCTGGAGTGTGGAAGCCGAGAGAACCATATGGAGAGTAGGTTGAAGAAGGAAAAATCTCCCGTTAGGAAGCAAGTCTCTAATGATTTTATGCGAGAAGGGGCAGCTGAAGAAGAGATGAATATGGGATTATTTTTCAGTTAAACAAAGGGGCAATCCAGGTTAGTTCCAAGCCCTCTACGACTAAGCATATCTGATGTTTTAAGACCTCCCAAGTATGCCATCCAACAGAATAAAGCGTGATTGAGTGCAGCTCCTTTAAATCAGATTTCTTTAAAACCTTCCACAGAGGGGTATTGTTCAAAGAGAGAGGAGAGAATGTTGTTACTGTTAATTGAAGCTTGTCCATTCCAGAGAATTGTATCATTGCCAGCATACAGATTAATTTTCATAATAGCAAGGGTGCACGCCGGGAATCGAGCAGCAAAAGGATTTGGAAGATTCCATCTACCTTGTCTAATTATAGCATTGAGAAGGGAATTTGTAGGACTATTAATCAACGGAATACATTTAGCTCCACAAATGTCTAACAAAGATCTACCATGGCACCAAGGATCGTGATATAAGGAGAATAAAGACCCGTCACCAACTGAATATTCAAATTTCCTTTTAAATCTAGAAGCACAAACCTGTAACTCTTTCCATAATGGAGAAGATTTTAAGGGTTTTTGCCAAATAGAACCATATTTCTGAGTAATCCAATCAGCAAGAGTAGATGTTTGAGTAAGAACTTTCCATAAAATTTTTGTCTTGCAAAGGGTATTTAGAGTACTAATAGAGTAGAGCCCCATACCACCTTTTTCCCTCGGAAGAGTTGTTTTGTTCCACGATATAGGAAGCATTTTTCCAAATGCATCGCCATGGTAAAAAAATTTAGCAGTTAAGGACTTAATCTTTTTAATGATGCATTTAGGAAGCCAAGCCAAAGTAAGTTAATAGAGGAACGAATAAGCTGAAATCTTCCTCCATAGGAGAGCCATTTAGATTTCCAACCAGCCAACCATCTATAAATTTTGTCAATAAGTGGGGTGAAATGAATATATTTGATTTGTCCAGCAACTAGTGGTAGGCCCAGATATTTAATAAAGAAATCACCCGGGATAATGTTTAGAAGAGGGATGAGAATGTGAGAGTTTTCAGTGTTCTTTGTAAAGCAGATTAGGGATTTCTGACGGTTGACTTCCAAGCCTGTTAGAGAGGAGAAGGTAGCTAGCACATCATTTAGATTAGAAACAGATTGGTGATCAGCCACCTCAACTACAAGAATATCATCGGCAAATAAGAGATGAGAAATGGAGGAGTTGCCATGTGTGATCGCTTTGAATTGGTTGGCTTTCTCCAATTTTTCCAGCAAACAAGAAAAGACATCCATAATAATTGAAAAAAGAAATGGAGACAAGGGGCATCCTTGTCTCAATCCTTTTGATGATTTAAAATACCCTTCTGTTTGTCCATTTAATACAATAAAGAAAGGGATTTCAGAAATACAAGCTCTTATCCAATCAACAAAAATCTTTGGGAATCCTTTTTGAGTAAGTCTGAGAAGGACCATATCACAGTTCACACTGTCAAATGCTTTATAAAGGTCAAGCTTAGCACAGAAGAGTTTAGGAGAACCTCTCTTATTGAATTCCAAGCAAAGTTCCTGTGCTACTGAAATATTGTCAGCTATATCTCTATTTTTTATAAAAGCGGATTGAGCAGGATGTATAAGTGTTGGTAAAATAGGTTTGAGTCTATTAGCAAGGATCTTTGCAATTACTTTGTAGAAGGTATTACAAAGGGATATGGGACGGTAATCAGCAATACAATTTGCATGCTTAATTTTGGGGATCAAGGTGATAAGAGTGTGCTTGAAAATCTCAGGGAGACGCTTAGTTTTGAAGAAATGATGGATTGCTAACATGAATTGAGCCCCAATTATTTCCCAGGAGGATGTGAAGAATTTGGAGGTGAAACCGTCAGGCCTCGGAGTTTTATCCTCATTTATACTATTGAGGGCTAAAATAATTTCTGAATCCATGATTGGAGAGCATAACATCTCAGTTTGGGTGTTGGTAATGGGAGTACCAATAGGTATATCCGTTGGGAATGACCCATTGGATGTAGATTTGTTGAGAAGAGATGAGTAGTACTCACAAATAGCCTTGGCAATATCATCATTTTTTGAAATAACATTACCAAGTTCCTTTATCGAGGTATGCCTCTCCTTAATATAGTAGAGAAATTTAAGATCGTCATCGAATGAGAAAGCCAATAGTTTGGCTCTTTGTTTTTCCCATGTGCTCTCTTTCTTGACCACTTCCCACCGCATTAATATCTTTCAAGTTTTGGAGGTAGATTGGATTGGAGGGGTCTTTTTCAAGGTTTTCCATATGATATTCCTGATCTTCTTTCAGCATTCTAATTTGTTGCTCAAGGGAACTAGATTCCTATTTTTTGTGCTTGAGATGGTCTTTTACAATTTTAAGTTTCTTGAAAAGTACAAGAATGGGATCCCCACTGACATAGACCTGCCATGCTTTGGAAATAGTGTCAAGAAAATTTTGGTTCAGCACCCAATAATTTCTGAAAATAAACCTGTGATTCTTTTGCTGTAAGTCCTGAAAGGAGACAATCAAAGGGGAGTGGTCTGAGGTTAAAGGGGAGAGAGCCTTATAAGAGGAGGTAGGGAAGATATCAAGCCAGTGAGCATTGCACAAAGCCCTGTCTATTCTTGTCTTTATATGATTGTCCAATCTGAGATTTGACCAAGTGAAGAAGAGTCCTGAGCTAGGTAGATCAAGAAGTCCTGAATCATGAACACAATCCTTAAAATCAATGTGCCGGTTTGGGGGAATAAGATTACCACCCAATTTCTCATTAGAAAATAAGACACAGTTGAAGTCACCAATCACCAACCAAGGTTCAGTCATAGTGGAAGAAATCTGCCGAAGAAAAGTCCATAGCTCCCTTCTATCTCTAGCATCATTATGTGCATAAATCCAGGTGATAAAATATCTGGGGCAGGTAGGGGTAAAAATTATCCCATGGATAAACTTAGCATTTATGTAAGTAGGGGTAAAGGATAGGGAATGGGAGTTCCATTTAAGCCATATTCTTCCACCGGAACAAACATCAAAATTATGGCAGTATTCTTCATTAGGAAAAAGAGATAATTTTCTAATAAAAAGGGGATCATTGCTACTTTCAAAGCTTATTTTGGTTTCCAGGATACAAAACATATCAAGTTGATTGTCTTTTATAGTTTGGGCACAGTCATGGATCCGGCCTTCCGCAAGAAGGCCTCTCACATTCCAGCAACCAAACTTAGGAGGATGCATGGAGACAGCAAATCACTGGTTCTTGCCTTTCTTCTTAGGCTTGTGGCCTAAGTGGGCAAGAGAGTTAGGGGACTTGGATTTTTCATTATCTGAATTCAGATTCCTAGAGTTTTTGGGAATAGAATCTAGAGGACGATATGAAGATGATGTCGTTGGAGAGTTAGCAGCTGACCTAGTGACAATTGTATAACTAGGTTGAGAGTTGGATTGGATTTCAGCCTCCCCGATAAAAACAGGATTTGTTTCTTCTTGGGTAGAATTTGAGTGGGATTGAGATGGGAGTTGGTTTAGATCATTTAGGGAGGTGATGGGGTAGGAAGGAAGGGTAGCAGCTGCGGCGTCATCACTAGTAGTCTCAGGAGGGGTCATAGGTACATTGGATTGGGGAGGGAGGAATGAGAATGAGGGAGTGTCTCCTTAGAGGTTTGAGGATTCCCAAGGATTCGAGAGGTCGCATGCAATTCAAGCTTCTTCCCCTGGTTGGTGGGCGAACAGATGGGTTAAGAGGACAGTTCTTCTTATCATGTGAAAAGGTCATACATTTTGGACAAGCTCTGGGCTTCCAGTCGTAGTGAACCGCTTGCTCAACTTTTAAGCCATTAAGATTTAAAGGGATGGAATTAGGGACGTGTGATGAGGGACATACCTAAACACAAACCCGTGCAAAAGTCAATCGCACTTTAGAGGCGGTAAGATTATCCACTGCTATAGGTATACCAATTTTACTAGCCACTTTAGAGAGCCTATCTTCATTCCAACAACATAAGGGGAGGTTTGGGAGCTTTACCCATAGAGGAATGTCCGAGAAATTTTCTTTGATCGGATGGAAGTCCCATGACCATTCACGAAAGATAAAGGGTCTCCCATTTAGAAAGCAAGGTCCATCGTTCCACACCATGTCATAATCTTCTTTGCATGAGAACCGAAAGAGAAAAAAATCTCCCTCTAGAGTTAACAGGTCCAGGTGACCTTTAAATGCCCATTTACGTTTGACCGCTGCGAGAAGAGATCCATAAAAAGGTCGTTTTCCGATAGCGTGCCCAACCAGTGAGAGCTCCCATTCCTTCTGACCTATTTCCAATTCGGCTTCCGAGAATGAGACTTCTTCCTCAGCCGAAGGTTTGAAGGAAAGAGACAGGGTATTTTTGTTTTCCTTCTGAGAAGTTAACAGAGCCTTCCAATTCCAGGAAAGAGGAGGTGAGGGATTCGGGAGGTGTTGATCGAGGTTTCTAGCGACCCCCGTTCTAGAAGCCAGATGCGGAAAGGAGGAGGTCGAGGCGATGTCCATAACGCACCAAAAGGAGAACTAGACAATGCTAGAGAGTGAAAATGAAAATCAGGCCCCCAGCCACAGCCGGAGGCCTCCTACCCGAGGAGAGAAGAAGGGTCAGACCAGGTAGAAGATCCGTTAGAGGAGAAGGGGGTGGAGGAGTACCTTTTACGCCGACGGAGGGAGGAGAAACCTAACCGCGCTCATAACCAGCCTCGATAGTCAATCTCAATGTTAAAAGTTATTGTTAACTTACCATCATCACCAATCTAGTATCAAAATTATTGAGGATGAACTTTTGATTTCCTTTAACAAAATTATATAAAGAAAAATAAAGTCTAAATCCAGCTCCTGACTCTCACAACAACTTGTAAAATACTCAAGAACAAAATTAGTCGGTACCACAATTAAGTTATAGCTGTCGATTACAACAAGAAAGCAAAGCATCAGCAGCAGGACTTTTCCTCCCACCGCAGCAGCAGAGGATGATCTCATCGAGATAGTGACAAATATTGAAAAATGGGGCTCTGATCGGCACTGCAAATGTTTGTCATTTCAGGTCAGTCGATTCATTTCCTTTCCTGTAGAGTGGATGTAAGCCAAAGTCTTCCATGAAAAACCATTACTTTCTCTGCTCAGTTTCAGGGCATAAATTTCATGAGCTGAATTGGCTTCTCAACGGGTGGCAGGTGTAGTGAATGCTTAATGAAGTGGCCTCACCTTCCAGCATCAGAAAGGTAATAAAAGTTATTTTATTTTATTTTTGTTTGGGGCCGTGGGGACCTTTCCATATATATATATATATATATATATATATATATATATATATATATATATATATATATATACACATTTATTATATATTTATATAAATATCATTCAAATTGTTGATATTTTATCAAAAATAATACTATTATTAATTTTTTTAATATAAAATATATCTTTTTTATACATAAAAAAATATTAAATATATAAATACATAAAACTTTATGTTATATATATATATATATATATATATATATATATATATGTGGGTACAAAGGCAAGGATGCTAATAAATGCACTACCCTTTCTCACTCACCTCAATGACAGCTGGTGACAATAGGTGTAAATGGACCTGCCTCATTGTTTATTTCTGGCGGATCTTAGCTTTATTTACACCTGTCGCTTCATGATTGGTGCATATTTTTGTTTTTTTTTTCCTTAAAGAAATATTTGTGTGCATTAAAAAAATTATATGAGGCATGAATTTCTTGTAATAGGACTAATCTTTACATTTCATATAAATATATTCGAATTTTATTATTTTATCTTCAACGTGATTCTAAATATCTTCATTTATTTTTTCAGGGTCCTATGTTAAAATCAATATCTTTTAGGGAATAAATATTCTAAATTTTTTATATAAATGTTTGAAATTTTAATATTTTGTATTCTCTTCTTTTTTTTTTAAAATAAATTATTGATTTTTTTTCTCACTTGTAAAATTAGATTTTATTTATGATATAATCATTTTCGAATTGAAAATTTTGATTCTAATTTTAAAGATATTTATCAATCAATTTTATTGACACCTATGTTTATAAATTATTGATCGAATAGGAATTTTTTAAACTTATGATTTCAATTTTTAATTTAAAATTATATATATTGATATAGTTTTTTATCTCTCTCTCTCTCTCTATATATATATATATATATATTATTCTTCCCTCATGGATGGTTTCATTTTCAAAGCGATACAAATTGCTTGAAGTCTCATCAATGGATGGTGCCTATTTTGGAATCCTGACTTTGCCAACTTAGGTTTGACTATTTTTTAAATGCATTTTACGTGAGGCGTAATTTTTAACCCAGAATAATAGTGCTTTTGATACATATATATAATATTATTTTAATGTATGATAAATATTATTTTATTTTAAAAGATTAATGGTAATATTATTTTTAACATGTTATTAAAAATATTGATGTTATGTAAATAAAAAATTTTAAATATTAGAGATGTAAATGCTCCTAATTTACAATTGTTCTTGCTTGCTTGCATTCTGTGCGCATAAGCGTGTGGACTTATTAATGGCATCATCTGACACATGCCTAAGCCTTTTCTTTTCAAGCTTTTCGGCATTAAATAGAGATATTTTCGATCAGATTTTATTGTCAAATTTATTTTATAAAATTGATTTTATTTTATAAAATTATTGACATTATTCTAATTTATATTTATTATGTAGCACGTGGATTCATTTTAAGGCACTTTATCATATTTATAATTTATTTTAAAAAAATTATTATTGTTGCCTGCTAGAAAACCAGTTGCGGTAGAGTGAAAGTTTATTACATAAGTTCAAAGACACATAATTAAAAGAAATAAGTACACTCTAATTTTAACAAAACCTCAAAAGAGGGAAACCACTAAATAAGAAAGCTTCCACTGATCGTTTGAGTACAAAATCTTCCGATAACGGATTACGAATCGTATATGAGAGACAACAATAGAATAACGATCGTTAGAATCATTCGATGAGATGAGAACTTTCACGGAATGTGATAATTAAGGATTTACAATAATGGTGATGATGGTTGATTTATTCTGAATGGGAGATTCTCTCGAGCGATCTGCTGAGGTTCTTCCTCCTTCTGACTCTTCTTCTTGACTCTTCTTTCTTCCTTGCTTGACTCTCTTGCTTTGATTGATCAGATCTTGATGGCAAGCAGGTTGACGACCACCGAGGTGGCCCTCTTCTTCACTCTTTCAGCCCTCCACTCCCTTATTTGTTCTTCACTTGCCTCCCATGTAGGAGGAAAGGCCCATTTATAGATGGGAGATTCTAAGAAATTCACGTAAGGCCCGCACTCTCGATCGGACGGGATGATTCCTTCGATCATTTGATGTATTTTGAGCATTTGGATGCTCAAAAGTCGAATTATGAGATCTTAGGCTCGTTAGATCCTCGTCGATTCGATTATAAACACTCCATATTTGAGATGTTTTGAGATTTAATCACGCCCCAAAGATGATATTTCAGTCTTCGAGATCGAATTCAAAATCATCGGTTTCGACATCAAGATTTGTGCTTTGACTAGTGGTATTTTGAGAGCCATATCAATTATGTTGTTTGCGATGAGTGCATTTATCTGTAAAAAAAATGAAATAATTGTTATTAAAAATATCATTTTTAAAAATTAATGTCATTATTATAATTTTTTTCTTTAAAAAAATTGGATAACAATTTTTAAATACTCATACTCTAATAAATCTAATTATGTGAAGTTAATTCTCTAAATAAATTTTTTTTGGAAAATATAAAAAATTAATAATTAAACAAAAGTATAAGTTTATCAAAAAGATCATAACAATTTAAAAATGAAAATAATTTAAAAATAACTCGAGTAAATATATTAATAATTATTTAAATTTTATATTACATTTAAATTAAAATAAATTTAAAAGTTATAAAATTTATTTTAATTTAAATAATTTGACCCAAATTTCATATTCACTATTTTTACATGACCCATCACCAAAAATATATCGGTCTTCTTTAATATTCAAGATATCTAATAAATTCAGGTATTAAATATCTGTTGACTTTGAAATTGTCAAAATTATTGCGCATTGCATATGAAATTAAATATCGTGTAAAATTTTGCAATTATAAATGTGAGAATTGCAGATATGCCTTAAATAATTAATTTAATTTAATAATTTAATTTTTTTTTTATTTTTAAATTTATATATATATATAGATATATATATTATTATAACATCTTCTCAAAATTATGTCAATTATCTCATACTTTTAATAATAAAAATATCTTTTTAGATTAATAATTTCTATTTTAAATATTTTTTTTCAAATAATAAAATCCAATTTTTTTTGTTATCCAACATTCAGAAGCAATTATTAATATATTTATTTTAATATTATTAATTCCAATCTGTTCTTTGATTATAAAAGCCTAGACTTGATCTATTGTTTTAATATGCTGCTTAAATTTTATTTTAAGGCTTAGTGGAGCGCATGTTATTATCTACATAAATAATATTTTTATATGCCTGGGTGAACTCAACTGGCCATGTGGTAGTTTTATTACTGTTTGTCTCATGGGTAAACTATTAATTTTTTTTTTTTTTTTTTCTGTTTGTCTTGTATTAATTTCTATTTAAAATAATTAGTTTAATATGATATTTATTCAAATTAAAATTAATAATATATATATATATATATATATATATATATATATATATATATATATATATATATATATGAATGAAAATAATTATGTGAGAAATAACTAAAAAAATATTTTGAGGGATCTTTAGATAAGCACTAACTAAAATGTTATCTAAATTGATAAATTTAAAATTTGAAATATTATTTTGATTAAATAAAAATATATTAAAAAAGTAAATAAAAATAAATGAATTTTATATAATAAAATAGTGAGAATAAAGCCTCAGAGAAAAATGCAAGACTCCCATAAAGATAAAACAGGGGAAATTCATATATAAATACCTCTTATATTTAAGTTATTAAAAAAAAATTAAAACTCTCACATCTTCATTTTTTTTTTAATTTTCATTCAAATATTAAAAATTCATACTACAATTTCAACAATTATTTTTATTTATCATAAATTTAAACAAATAGATAAAAATATTGATGACATATAGAATTAAAAAATATTTATATACATAACACATAATTTTATATATTTACATATTTAACATCAAAATTTAATAATATATAAAAATACAATAAAAATTAGTACATGCATGTCAAGTCCGATTGATCACTGAAATTATTCTCGATTTGGGGGCCCACAATTTTTTTTTCCAAAAAAAAATTTATTTATGTGGGGCCCACACTAAATAAAATTGGGACGGTAAAAAAGCACATCGGCGATTGCCCAATCTTCGTTGTTTTACGAATAAAAAAGAACTTTCTAATTGACATTTCTAAGGCTCCTGTTTGTTTAAGCTTATCTGATGCTTTTTATTTTTGGGAGTGAGTATAATTTTTTTTTTTATAAGTGTTTGAATAGTGATTTTAGTAAACTCCGTTTAATTAAAAACGGAGTTTACGCTTTTAAAATGAACGCTTTACCGTTTCGACAGACCGTCATTTTAAAACCTAGTGAATCATTCTCTCACTCCTCTCACGATCCTTATCACTTTCTTCCCGCTACCTATGAGGTCGACGCCAGATCACGCTGAAGATCACCCGAGAATCGCCGAGCAAATCGCGAGCATCGCCGAAAGAGCATTCCGAGAGCACCTACTCTACGGTATCCAAGGTCTGCTCCTCATCGCTATGTTTGCGGAAAACCCTATCCCAAGTACTATGTGTTCCGGTATTTTTCCTTGTTGCAAAGCTTGTCGGTGACTCTTTCTCCTCCATAACTGCAGAATAAAGAATTCTTAAAAATTTCTTTTCCCTGTTTCTCTTGTTGTCATCTCACACGGTTCACATTGTTCGGGCGAGTCTCCTTTGTGTTCGTTTAAGGTGTTTCTGCATAGTCTGGGTATACAATACTCATGGAGCTTAAAATAGTGTTCTTTGGTGTCCTTGATATTTGCAATGGGTGAAATACGAGTGATCTTTCTTGATCATTCGGTCAGGTTGAGATTTGAATGTACACGTAATGTTTATAGTAACAAATGCATTTCATTCTCTTGTTAATATTGGACATTTGCTATTTATTGCTTCTCTTCTTGGAAAAGTAAAGAGAATACTGGGCTAATGGAGGTATTGGCTCCATGAGTAAGATCTACCCTTGCACTTGAGCAAATGATTCGTGAGTCCCATGAGAAGGGACATCTACTTGATGCTGTGTGTTGAGTTATTGTTCACCACTGACTTTTTTTTGTTGCTTTTGCGAAATTTATGTGATGTAAATTATTTATTTACAATTACATTTGTTAGAGTGCAACAATGCAAGAATGTTTAATGTATATCTGCAATCTACAAAATATATATAATATTCACAATAAATTTTGCATTTGGAAGGAATAATTTAGATGTCATGCGGTGAATATTTTATGAGTTTTCATAGTATGTGAAGTCCATACTATCAAAATGAGTTGTTTAGTGTAATCATTCTTCCACTACAAACTGATCAGCCCTTTGCGGTTGTCTACTTTAGAAATCTAAAATGCTTCTTTAAGCTCGCGGTTATTAATTAGACAGAAAGTAGATTAGGTAAAGAATGTAAGTTGGTGAGATCAGATGCTTGGTTTCAATCTTGAATACCATAATATTTAGTTTTAGGTTCTGACACTAATATGAAAACATATGAGAAACCAGAAAGTTTTAGCTTTCAAGTTTTCCTCTCCTTTGGTTTCAAACCAGCTGCAAGAAAGATATCACGGGTTCTGGCATTTTACGATGAAATTCATTATAAAATTCTTTTATTACTTTCTCACTAATCGGAAAATCACTACTACTAGTTTCTCAATTTAAGGTTTTACTTTGTTTTGACTGATTTTCTTCAAGAGAGCTCCAAGTAAACCTTTCATGTTCAAGTTCAATTTTGTTTTCTTCAATAATTGTTACAAATGCAGTCATTCTAAAATTGTTTCTCAGATGTCTCTGAGAGAAATATTTCTAATTGTAAAGATAATTATGTTTACTTCTGGGTTCCTTTACTTGCTGGTAAAGACATCGTAGAAGTCTTGAGTTTTCCTGCTACCATTATCTTACTGGAGTTTGTTTTTGCATCCCAATTGGGACTTAAATCTTACTGCAAATGCATTTTCAGGTTTGACCAAATTAACATCAGATCCAAGGACAACGATTAGAAAGGGTGCTTTGGAGGTATTGTTTCACATTTTAAAGGATCATGGACACCTCTTTTAAAGCACCTTCTTGATCAACATTTTTACATCTGCCGTATACCCAATTTTTAAGAACCTCAAATGTATGATGATCATCCAGTCTCATCTGAAGATACTTATGAGCAACAGGGGGAAGAACCTTCTAACGCTGAAATAAGAACCTTCTAACAGGGGGAAGAACCTTATGAGCAACATTTTTACATCTGCCGTATACCCAATTTTTTTCCTTAGTTTTTATTATTTTATTTTTATTAGTTGGAGGATTTTTTCTAAACCAAGCAAAAGTATCTATTTGATAAATAGTATAAGAGAAGTATTCTCATGTGGAATTTATGTAAAATTCATTCATAGTAGTATAGTTTGAAATATAGTTGATTCTCATTAATATTACAAAAATCAATTAATATGCATTCGATTTTTTTTTTTTGCTTAATTAAGTAGTTAGTTAAAAAAATTTGGTCCTTTCACTTAAGAGTAAATTTTTTAGGATTTGTTATTATTTTTTGAGGCATTTTGGAAATTAATATTAGCATAAGTTGGTACATATATTAATTATTTATTCAAGATTCGAATGAGGTTGAATTTATAATAGATTTTAAGAGGTTTAATATGATTATAAAATTATAATTTACCAATTTCATAATAAAAATTTTGCATGACTATGATTGCTATTATTTAAAGTCTGTTTAAATAGTTTATAATTATGAAATCTTAATTTATGTAGAAATTGTCAAATAATTATGATATTTAATACACTTTTACAAACTAATTAAATATTATGATATTTATATGTAAGTATTGACATAAATAAATTTTAAATCTGAATGGTGTAATACTTTTAAAAATATGTTAATGGAAAATATATCATATTTGTCTATATCATATTTCGTAAATTTATGATAAGCAATTTGATATTTGAAGATAATAGTATTGTTTGTAATTAATATATATTTATGTTTATTTTTGGTAAATTTTGTTTAAACAATAACATGTTTGTTAGATATACTAAACTTTATTCTACAATTACATAAATATATATATATATATATATATATATATATATATATATATATATATATATATATATATATATATATATATATAGTAAACTAAAAATAAATATGCTAGAAGACATTGGGGTTCATATATTAATTTAAAAAAATTGAAGAAAAAAAAATTAATTTGAGATTGATTAAAATATTTTTTTTAAATTGATATATTATTATGATCATATATTTTTGAATTACCATCTAAAATTTAATTCTTTTAGGAATATTTCTCATAAAGAGATGAAGGCGTTTTGTCGTTTCCATTCTGATATCAATCTGACCGTCTACGTTTTAAAAAGTATTTTTATTCAAACAGTTATCTCAAGCATAATTGAATAGCTTTTTTCGGTAAGTATTTTAAAATTTATTTTTAATAATCATAACTTAGCCAAATAAATTAGAAAATAGTACTCTTTTTTCATTCAATTCAATTTTTTTTTTTTTTAATTTAAGCCTAACGAAATTAATATACATTAAAAATTTTAGTTTGAGATAAACATAACATATTATTAATAAATTAAACTATAAATTATATTTAATTTAAAATAAAATTAATATTTATAACAATTGTTTAATCAAATTTAAGTTGAAATATTCTTAGCCAATTTACTCAATAATGTTAAGTTCAATTTATTAGTGATGACAGCAGAATGCCTTTTAATTATATAAATTATAATATAAATATAATATCTTATGGCTATTTGTTTATTTTTATTA
Source organism: Cymbidium sinense (assembly GCA_021442155.1). NCBI lineage: Eukaryota > Viridiplantae > Streptophyta > Magnoliopsida > Asparagales > Orchidaceae > Cymbidium > Cymbidium sinense. The sequence goes on along the minus strand of CM038220.1, from coordinate 94,527,463 downwards.
CTATATTATTATATTTATTTAGTATCTCAGCATAAAATATTTTATACCATATATGCATTACATTTGCATCAATCAGTCTCGAAGATATGTGGGTCCCATCGCTTTGAGGCGAAGATAAATAATCAAATATTTAATTTTATATCGAATATATCAATGATATTTTTTTTTCTCTAATCAGTTTAACTGCAAATTATTTTAATTTTAATTTTGATTTCAGTTTATGTTATGATTTATCATAAGCGATCCTAATCATCAAATCATAAATTAAATATTTTATCTAATTTATTTAAAGAAATTTATAAATTAATCATCTAATATCTATGTATTTATAATTTAACTACTCTTTTTAAAAAAAAAATATTAGATTTATGTATTTGTATGTGTCAAATTTTGTTATGAGTTGCAATATTTGAAATGTAATTTGAAAAATTAAAATTGAAGATGATTGTTTTATAAATATAAAAAAAATATGATAATTATGTATTGAAGCAATTCCAATCATCAAATTATAAATTAAATATTTTCTCTAATTTATTTAAAAAAATTTATAAATCAATCACTTAATATATGTATATTTATAATTTAACTATTCTATTTATTTATTTTATAAATATTAGATTCATGTATTTGCAAGTATCACAATCAAATTATTTAAAAATTTATAAAAATGAAAAATATGGGTTAAACTTTTGTTATGAATTGCAATATTTGAAATGTAATTTGAAAAATTAAAATTAAAGATAATAAATTTATAAATATATAAGTATATAATAATTATGTATGTAAAATCTCTTATTTTTTATTAGGTTCTTCTTAACAGCTTAGATATTTTACTCATATATATATATATATATATATATATATATATATATATATATATATATATATATATATATATATATATATATAATCAATAAGAAATTTTATTTAAATATTTAGAGGTGGAAAATATTCTTATATTGAACTTTTAAAAAAATTTCAGTTATTTAAAATTAGTTTTTTTATATATATAAATATGCTTATTAAAACATAATAAAAAGTGTGAGCAAACAGCCTTATAATATAAACCCACATGCCTTCCACTACACGGACCTCTATTCTATTTAATTTTTTTATTTAAAAAAATATATAAACAATTATTGTTAAAGTTATGCCACCTTATTAAATATGATATTTATAATAATACGATCCAACAGAAGATATTAATCAACAAATTACGACAAAGCTTCAATGCTATGCGCCACGCTACTAAAAGTTTCTTCAGGGGATTATTACATTATTTTATATGGTTGTAATTTATATTTACTAAAATATATAACTAAAGTTTTATTTCATATATAATATTAATAAAATTAAATTCATAAATAAAGTTAAATAGTAAAAAAATTTTAAAAACAGTTTTATTTGATGGCATGATCCCAAAAATTTTAAAACATTTTCTAAATTTAAATAATTATATTATTTGACTTGTGACACATTTATTAGGATGAATGGCCTCAAAATAATATATATTATGATTAAAAAAAATTCAATCATTTGATAAAAGTCATCTAATCTAGTATTTGAAAGCTTAAAAATACTTTGGAATTAATTATAAAATGTCGAAGAAATAATGAAGTGAGAAATAATTCTTAAGAATGAAGGGATATAGTCGATTCGTAAGCTTTTCATGATAAATAGTAAGTTAATCTGGTATGCTCAGCATGATTCTTTAATAATCTGATCATATCCTCTAAATCTGCTTATCAGATTTAAAATCTTGTATTAAATTTTAAAATATATAAAAATGATGATTAATATAATATATTTAGTCTTGCCAAATTAGTGCAACTAACTGTCTTGATAAGCTAGATTTATTTAAGATTTTCATGAATTTTAATAAATTTGCTTAAAAAATCCAACCTTCATTAAGCCAATACAGCAGATGTCCAACTTTTTTTTGTCCTAAATATTTAAAAAAATTAAGAAATAAAATTTTTGTGGACCCTCGTTTTCACAAGGCTACAAGATGAAGAACGTGAAAATGAAATCAAAATATTTAAATATTTTAGATAATATTATTTCATCAAATTTTTTTTATTTGATTGTAAAATTCCCACTTTACCATCCGTTGTCACTTTTCCCCCTATTTTTCCTCTGGTTTGGTTGGGTTTGGTGGCTTCTCTTCCTCCGCCTGATCTCTCTCTCTCTCTCTCTCTCTTCACACTTCCACGCATCTTTTTCATCCTATGGTGCTCAAGCAGGTTCGAAAGGACTCCAACATTCTTCCTCCTTGTTTATATTGCTTCGGATCCCCTTTCTTTTTTTCTCAGCCAGTCTCTGTGCATCAAAGGCGACGCCTTTTCTGAATCATTAGCCAAGACTGAGCTTTGTTCTTTCTCCAACGAGGCTACAATCGCCTGCAGATCTTAATCGCTCAATCTCCTCGGATCGCTTCCCATTTTTGGCTCTCTTTGAGCTTTTAATGAGTTTAAGCTCATGGGTTGGGCTTGATCTCCTCAAAGATTTGATTTCTGCGTTTATTTTTTATTTTTTATTTTTCCGTCAGTGGATCGGTGGATCGAAAGTGGAATGTTCTACTTTCGCTTTCCGATCATTAATCTGTGTGTTGTCTGAAAACTGCCTCTGTATTTGCCATTTGGGTTCTTTTCCCTCTGCCATTTCTTTCACGCGCGCTTTAATTGCTTCCCACCCACCCTTTCAAATTTGCCCAATCTGAGTTATTTTAGTGCAGCTTATTTTGATTTCATCCAGGTCTGTATCTTGATTAATCCCTCTTCTTCGTTTTCTTTTTGTTTTGATCCTTCTGTATTATTTTGATTCTGTATCCCTATCGCCGTTCTTCAACAGGAAGCATGGGGGAGTTCGCGGAATTCCGGGCATGGGAGGAGCTGATCCCAGATGCCCTGGGATTGATCTTCCGCAATCTTCCTCTAAAGGAGATTCTTTCAGTGGTGCCCAGGGTTTGCAAGTCGTGGAGTCGGGCGGTGTCCGGCCCTTATTGCTGGCAAGAGATCGATCTCGAGGAGTGGAGCCGCAGGGTCGATCCCGAACAGATCGAACGAATGCTCCACCTTCTCGTCCGGCGGAGCTCCGGCTACTGTCGCCGGATCGCCGTTTCCGGCGTGCCCAACGATTCCCTCTTCTCCTTCATCGCCGATTAGTAAGTGAACTGTTCCCGTCATCAAAATCCATTATTTATGCCTTAACTCATAGATCCTCTGCAATCATTCTGAAATCTGGTTTCCTATAATTACATTTGCCATTTTGATGCTTTCATAGTTATGTTGGAAACATAATGGAGAGTGTTTCATATCATCACCTATTATTGATGGTTAACCATCCCTGATTCTATTAGCTCTTGTGTTATGCAAGTGCTGGTTCTCTCCAGTCCCTCGAGATGCCGAGGAGCGAGATGAGCGATGCCATCGTCGAGCAAGTTGCAGAGAAGCTCTGTAACATCACCTTCTTAGATATCAGCTCCTGCAAGAACATCGGTGCTCGGGCTCTAAAATCATTAGGCATGCACTGCAAATCTCTAGTCAGCCTCCGGCGCACAATGCATCCTCTCGAGGTCGCCGGCAAGGTCTGCCAGGACGACGAAGCTCTCGCCATTGCCCTCACAATGCCCAAGCTCCGCCACCTCGAACTGGCCTACCTCCTCCTCACAACACAAGGCGTTCTTCAAATACTCTCCCATTGTCAAGAGCTTCGGTTCCTTGACATAAGGGGGTGTTGGGATGTGAAGCTTGATGAGAAACTGGTGAAGGAGAAGTACGCAGAGCTGAAGATTCTCGGCCCCGACATCGTCGATTCCTACGAGAGGAGCTTCTGGGACGAATGCTCGGATTACTCTGACGCTTCAGAGTATTCATGGGGGTTCATGGAAGATGGTGATGGCGTCTACGAAGATATGAGCGATGAAGAGATTGTTTGGGACGATGATGATATTGATGAGCAGAATGTGGAGCGGTTGCAGGTCAGGTTCTATGGTGGTGGATTCAATGAAGCCTTTGCTGGTTTTGAATGGCCCCTTTCTCCATAGAACCAAAAAAAAAAAAAAAAAAAACCATTTTTGTGACGTTAAAGGTCTGCAGCTGCTTTTTTCCTAAAATGTTTATCTTTATGTTCCTTTATATATATAATGTTGATGTAAACTTTATGTTTGCATGGAAGCAATATGTGAGTAATGAATATCCTCTTTTTTTTCTGCAGAATTTCGAGTCTGATTCAGAATTGTGGTTTGGTTTTGATTAGTCTGTGGAAATACATTTTAATTATTCTAAATTTCTATAATTCGTTCATTTTAAAAACATTTATCACTTTAATATAAAATTAGCAAATTACAGCATCCTAATTAATTATAAATTATTTAAAAATAGTCTGTTAAACAGTACCTAAAGTAATCCAACCAAATCCGTCTTTTGTCATTAACAGCAATTTGATTCTAATTTTAAACTTTGTTAATTAATTCCATTAAATTTAATTTTAAATGCTAATCCATTGGATATCAATTAACAAACCCCTATCCATGCTTAGATTTGTTTCTAATAGAAGGTTAGAGCTCACTAATCACGTTTAGTTCTTAAAAAAAATGGATCATGATATTCTTATTATTTTTTTATAAGAATATAGTTTTAAAATATTATATTTATATTAAAATTAGAGTCCATTTAGGGCGGCGTTTTGCAACGAGATCGTGTTTTGAAGCATCTTCAACTTCAATGAGATCGTATCTGCAACGAGAAAGTCGCATTTTCAATTTTCAACCTGATCTGATCAAGTGAAGTGATTGTCAAAAAGTTACGATTTTTTTTTTTTTGAAAATAAAAAAAAATTATAATACTTATCTCAATTTATTCACATTAATTTTATCATTATTTTTTTATAAAGTTATAACTGTTTCAAATAGAATTTTATTGACTTTCAAATTTTGATTTATAATGCTTATATTTCACTTAATTTAGAATAATGTTGATATTTTAAAATATATTTTTTATTATTTGATAATAAGAATATTCACATTTAAAATGTTTTACTTAGTTATGGTGGGAAAGGGAACAATAGGGTTTAATAGCAGATCTACTTTTTGGTGGAAGAGACAAAAAAAAAATTTAATTAAAAAAAAAAAAGCATCACATGTGGTGGTGGTGATGGAGTTCAGTAAATGCCAATTTCAATTCTATTCTCTACAGTAAAGCTTGTTGGGATGTTTTTTTTTTTTAAACAAAAAAAAATTTAAATTTTAAATAAAATATATTCAACTATCTTCATTTTTCAAATAATATTATTCAAATATTATATAGCATAAAAAAAATTCTCAACTCTTATTTTTTATTTTTAATGAAAATGTACAAATACATAAATTTATTACATATATTATATATTTTTTTAAAATATATTTTCTTATTGTTTCAATAATATTAGAGGACATATTTTTATATTTTATTGTTTAACATTTTAGGAAAATAATCTATTATATTAATCTATTATCTTCTCATATTATATCTCTTCATATATAAAATAAACTCTACAAATAAATATATTAATTTTATAAATATTAAAAAAAACTAGTTAATTAATAGATAATCAAGGGCTTGATTGGACCTTTTTGGTTGCATCTGCACAACCCAAGTCCACCAAATCCCATTATTTAGCTATCCACCATACCAGCCAAGCACACTAATTGGTACTTAATTATCACATTAATTGGATTAGTGGAAATTAATTAATGCTAATCACTCATTATAATTTTATATTCATACGTGTGATCAGCACAGCCTCTGTGGGAAATTCAGTTACTAAATATGGCAAATTTTTTATATTATTAGAAATAAATTTTAGGGGGATTTACATACATGTCTCTTATGTATTTACGTATTTTACTGGCTTGAATATTTCTTAAATAACACTTAAATCTTTATTATTACATCAAAATATCACCTTATTTTTTTCCAAATGAAATCTTTTTTACGTAGGAAAAGTGGTAGTTTTGTAAATATTAAGTTTGGGTGTGAAATATATAAATGTATAAAAATTACGTGGTATGTATGTAAATTTTCCTAAATTTTAATATCCATTTTTATAGCTAAAAGGTGTGCTTTATAGTTGACTTATGTTCCATCAACTCGAATATTTAAAAGAGTGGATAATATTAGCTTTTTTATAATGAAAGGAAAATTGGATAAAGTAGAAAAAAAAAGAATCATTTTTTTTTTGTCTGAGAGGTCAAATTGTATTCAGAGAACAGTCCATTGGTTTATAAAACCCAAAAACCACGCATGAAACTATTCAATTTATAGTTTTTTTTTAATATAAATTTAGGCTCCTTTTGGTCAAGTTTTATTACTATGGTGCTATTTAGGTGACCCTTGAAAAATTATATTTTGGTAAAATTATGATAAAAATTTACTTTTTTAATACGATCAGATATAATGCGATGACTCTCAAAAAATTATGATCATATATATATATATATATATATATATATATATATATATATATATATATATATATATATAGATAATAATAATAAATTATAATACTTATCATAATTTTTTCGACAGTTATTTCTGCATAAGTTTTATCATTATTTTTTTTAGATAACTATAACTGCCAGAAAGAGACTCTTCATTGATGAAAGATATTTTTTGTTTTATATGAGACAAATGCTAAAGAGCTTGAATAAAATTCACAAATTTTCTAGAATTAGAATTTTTTTAAAATAAACCATCTAATATATATATATATATATATATATATATATATATATATATATATATATATATATATATATATATATAATTTTTTCGATAATAATTTCTGCATCAACTCTATTACTATTTTTTTAGACAATTACAGCTGCGAGAAAGAGACTCTTCGTTGATGAAAGATGTTTTTTGTTTTATATGAGACAAATGCTAAAGAGCTTGAATAAAATTCAAAAAATTTCTAGAATTAGAATTTTTTATTAAATAAATCACCTAATATATATGTCTTGACAAATTAATCATTCTTTATTTTTTTGAACCATCGGATTCATATATTTGTGTGTGTAGTGATCAAATTATTGAAAATTTTATAAAATAAAAAATATGTGTTGATTTTTTTTCTAAATCTCAACATTTGATTATTAATTTAAAAAATTAAGATTGAATATAGTTGATTTGTAAATATAGAAGAATAGGATGCTGCGTGTGTAAAAGCCCTAATGATTTATTGAGTATTAGTGATATAGAATATTAGTAGAAGTTTGTTTATTGTATATAAAATAAGAAATTAAAAGAATAGAGCAAAAATTCATTTTAGTGTATAGACTTATTCAAGGAGAATAACTTTACTCTATAAAATTTTATTTTTCTAGCTATTTTTCTAGCTTATTCAAGGAAGACGTACTTTGGTGTATATTTTTTGCTGATGATATTCTCCTTGTTGATAACACTAGAGAGGGAGTCCAAGAGAAACTTCAATTATGGGGGTCAACATTAGAGTCTAAAGGTTTTCATTTAAGTAGATCTAAAACTGAATATATGGAGTGTAATTTTAGTTGTAGAAGTTCTAGTGGTAGTGTTGTGACATTAGATGAACAAGTCATTAATAAGAGTAAGCGATTTAGATATTTAGGCTCTATTGTTCAAAATGATGGTGAAATAGATAGAGATGGTAGAATTCAAGTTGGATGGTTGAAGTGGAGGAATGCATCTCGCCTGTTGTGTGATAGAAAAGTTCCACTTAAACTTAAGGGAAAATTTTATAAGATGGTGGTAAAACCGAATGACTTATGATGTAGAATGTCGCCAATAAAGAAGCATAAGACTAAGTTAAGTGTTACGAAGATGAGGATGCTTGGATGAGTGGCTTTACTCTTAGAGATAAAATCGAAATGAGTATGTTCGGGAAAAAGTTGGAGTAGTTCCGTGGCGAGATAAGATCGAGAGAGAGTCGCTTTAGATGGTTTAACATAAAAGCGTCGTCCGTCTTGCTTAGGAGAGTAGATGCATTTGATTTCTTTATGTTAAAGAAAGGTAGAGGAAAAAAAACTTTGGTTAAGATGTATAAAAAATGGCCTTAGTATCTTGAATTAAATGAGAATTTGACAATGGGACAATGATGGAGAATGATTCATATAACCGACCCCACTTAGTGGGATAAAGGCTTGTTGTTGTTGTTGTTGTTGTTGTTGTTGTAGCTATTTTGAAGCAAGTGTAAAAAAAAATCATTAAAAATTAGATTAAAAATAATTTTAATCCTAATTACGCTCATGTTCTATTAACAAAAAGAGGGTCAATGTATAACATAATTTTTATATATTTATAAACCTAACATCTAAATTTTGATATTTATTTATATAACCTTAGTGCTATAATGATATCAAAAATGCATGAAAAAATATATTTTGTTTAAAAATTAATATTAGAATTTAGTATTAGATATTTAAATTAAAAAAAATTGTGATGTGAATGTAAATCCATTAAAAAACAAAAAAGGCTAAATCAGTACTTAAGGATTTTCATTTATAGAATAATGCTACACAAGAGTTCACATCCGATTTAATGAAAATATCAATTTTATTACAATTTTTGCTCCATTTTTTAAACAAAATATTATAATATCATTTTTTTTCAGTATCGCATTATATATATATATATATATAATTTCTTTAAAGTGGCATATTGTCATTAGATATATGAAAAAAAAATAAAAATTAATATTGATAATAACTTTGATGGGATATAAAATTTTTTACTATTATATAAATAAATATTAAATTTTAAATATAAGACATCAATTTAAAATATATAACGTCACAATCGATCATTTTTTAATTAAATCGTCAAATTTATTACAGCTTTTAGTCTATTTTTTTAACAGAAAACTATATTATCATATTTATTTCGTCAAACAATAATTATAATAACATTTCATTTCCCATTAAAAAAATAATGAATGTTAAATTGTTTTTTTTTTTAATAAAAAGAAATCCCATAATAAGTCTATAAAAAAAAAAAATAGTTACAACAGACAATCTAACTGAAAAGGGAAGTTTAACCAATCATATAATCCTTTGACTTACTTTTTAACACAAATCCAATCTTTCTTTAGCTTCTCAATTGATCTTTTGGTTGGCCCTATTCTCACCTACTGTCTTTCCCAAGCAATCAACATCAATTTTTTTTAATAGTATTGTTTGTCACTCTAATTAAATAATTAAAATCCCAAATGTAATTATAAATAATGCATTTTTATAATTATTAGATATCTAAATGAACAATATAAAACTTAAAAAACATTCATAAAGATTAATCCATTGCATTAGTATAAAACAAAAATATTTATTCTTGGAGGGTAAATAAGAGGATTTATTTGCACACCACATAATTCTAATATATTAATATATCTAATACCAAAATTTTGATATTTTTCTTACAAAATAATCTAATCTTCAAACTTCATCATAAATGTTATTATATTAATTTTTTAAAATAAAATACTTTTAAACATTTATTCTCATTTAAACAAAATAATTCTAATTTACAAACATAACAAAATTCTTATTATCTAACATCTAAAATTTAATATTTACAAAAAACAATACTTTCCATATGCCTAAAAATATATATATATTTCACTTTTAAAAAACAATTATAACGCTATTTTTAATATAATAATAAAATTTTAACTATTATTTAAATAAATATAATTATTTAAGTGTTAGATATATAAATATATAAAACTTGTATACTACTATTTATATAAATGTCTCTAAAAAAATTACATATATAAATATAACACATAATTTTTATGCTTTGATATATCTAACATTTAAATTTTAATATTAATAAATATAACATTTTTATGCATAAAAAAATACTTCACCTTCAGAAAATAATGATAGTATTATTTTTAATATAATATAAAATTTTAGATATTAGATATATAAATATATAAGAATTATTTGTCATGTATATAAATGACTTAAGATATTATAATTGAAATTTCAGATGAGAGAAGATAATATTTTTTTATAATATAGATAATTATTAAATGGTCATTAAACATAAATTCAAAATCAAGAAGTATTAATTTTTTACATTGTTAGCAAAGGCCTGCAATCTGAAGGATTCCTCGTCCACAATAATTGAAGGAATGGTCCATCTTCCGACAGCATGCCCCAAATTCGAACATCCTAATAAATTTTTTTTGCAAATAATTTCATATAAAAATAAGGATTATAATGCAAAATATAGAAAATAAAAAAATATTAATTAATTAAAACCTTCACTGGTAGCTTCTTCATATCTTCTCCAATAGTTGAAGGAGAGTTCTGGATCGATGTCCCTCGACAAACGAGCGTAATTCTCTTCAGCCTTAGTTATGCATTTTGCCTGAAAAAATATAAATAAATAAATATACAGCCACTGGTGATTAATTTACATATGGCAAAATTGCATGTTCGAGCTTTTTTATTTGGTAAATGTTGTTATGAAGAACGATTGAATGTAATTATTACTTAGAAAATAATATTGATTTCAAAATTCATAAATAATGATGCCATTTTCACACTCAAAATAAATGAAAAATAAATTGTCATTATAAATATATATTATTTTGAGGAAGATGAAACTTATTAAATTCATAATTTAATTAGGTATAATAAAAATTAGAAAGATTTACATACATACAATACAATTCTTTTATACATTTACATATCTAATACCTAAAATTTAATATTTACAAATATAACACTTTTCTGCCTTCAAAAAAATTAGTGACGGTGATATTTTCGATATGATATCAAAAATTTTGTTATATATATATATATATATATATATATATATATATATATATATATATATATATATATATAGTTGTTAGATATATAAATACATAGAAATTATGTGCCATGTAAGTAAATCATTATTTTATAAACATATTTTCTATTTACAGCAAGCAAATGATCCCCAATGAAAACAAAAAAAGAGAAGTTTTGGTAGTTGAACTGACCAGCAAAACAGGAGCCTTTGAGGGTCCATATATCCCAACAAACATTCGCAAGATGTTGAAAGTGTTATCAATCACATCTTCCTGTTAATCCCAATAAACAAAAAGGAACAATTTTTCAGATTTTATACAAATATCTCAACATAAATTCTTCTTAATATAATCAAAGCAAAATAATGCTAAGATAATGACAGACCTCATAATCATACCTGGAGCATTTATCATTAATGATGGCCAATCATCAACAAGAGACAGAAACATTAAGTGGTTAGTAAACTAATCTGCATATAATTAAGTTTATTTATTTCAAATGTATGAGTTGCAAGTTATATAACTTACAAGTCATCCGAAACCTCAACTAAGAATTCCGAGACTGAAAGGAACTCCATATGCAATTCATTGACCTTTAAAGGAAAGTGTTATATATAAGCTTTGGTTTGGAACAAGCTATAAATCCTGATGATTGCTATCAGAAGTATAATTGTAACGCATAAAAAAAACAAACAAGCATTTGAGGAATTTTGTTTACTAAAACCTTACAAATGATCGAAATAACATATAATAAAAGGTTAGTGAAACACAGTTTCTGAAGAGGAATAACCCTAGTTAGGTTTTTTTTTTATGTTATATTTTCAACTATCTTGATTTCTTTACATTGCATTGAGTTGTCAATTGCATGTGCGGCTTTATGACCCTTAATTTTTCAGCCATTGATTTAAAGTAGAATGGCATAAATATTTATTCATAAATGAATTTTAGCTTTATACATTTTTGTGCTCATAAGAAATATTTTCTATCATCTGAAGTTAGTGAAGCTTTAAAGAAAATGAAATGTGAAAAAGCAGTAGGACCGGATAATATTCCAATAGAAGTGTGGAAATGTTTAGGAGATCGAATTTCTTCTACAAATCTTTTAATGTCATTTTAAAACTAAAAGATGTCGATGAGTGGAGAGAAAGAATTTGTTGGTTCCCATATTTAAGAATAAAGGTGATGCACAAGAGTGTATAAATTATAGAAGAATTAAGTTAATGTGTAATACATTAAAATTATGGGAGAGAGTAATTGAGCATAGGTTACGATGTGATACAGAAATTTCTCATAATCAGTTTGGTTTCATGCCAAGTAGATCTACTATGGATGTTATACATTTGTTAAGGGGTTTGGTGGAGAAGCATAGAGAAAGTAAGGAGGATCTACATATGATATTTATTAATTTAGAGAAAGCTTATGATAAAGTTTCAAGAGATGTTCTTTGGAGAGTTCTAGAACAGAAATGAGTTAATATTGGTTATATTCAAGTCATTAAGGATATGTGTACTAGAATTATTACTTGTGTCCAAACACAAGGAGGATTAACAAAATATTTTCCTATTTCAGTTGGATTACATCAAGGATCAGCTTTAAGCCCTTATCTTTTTACTTTAGTTATGGATGTTCTTACTAAGCATTTACAAGATGTACCTTGGTATATGCTTTTTGCTGATGACATTCTTCTTGTTGATAAGACTAGAGAGAGAGTCCAACAGAAACTTGAATTATGGAAGTCAACTCTAGAGTCTAAAGGTTTTTGTTTAAGTAGATCTAAAACTGAATATATGGAGTATAATTTTAGTTGTAGAAGTTCTAGTAGTAGGGTTGTGACATTAGGTGAACAAGTCATTAATAAGAGTGAGCGTTTCAAATATTTAGGCTCTATTGTTCAAAATGATGGTGAAATAGATGGAGATGTTATTAGTAGAATTCAAGTTGGATGGTTGAAGTGGAGGAATGCATCTGGCCTATTATGTGATAGAAAAGTTCCACTTAAACTTAAGGAAAAATTTTATAAGATGGTGGTAGCGAGCCACTGGGACACGACCCCCGTCTGAACCCTATTTCCAAACCCTCGCAGTCGCCTGCTCTTCTCCCGTCCATCTCCTACTTCAAACGCGCCTCCTCCTTTAAGCTTTCCCCGTGAGCGGCTCCACTCTCTCACCCTCAAGTCCGTCTTCTCGCTCCAACCTCTTCACAAATGCCCTTATCTACATCTACGCCCGCTGTGGCCGTCTTTTCTGCGTCAGCTCTTTCTCTCAGCTCCTCAACACGGCCTCCGGAGGAGGATGGGAGAATCACGGTGTGAGGATCCGAGAATGGATTGGATGCGATGCCCTAACTTGTTCTTCTTTCCTTTTAAAACAACATGATTATTTGAGAACTAGATGACTGCAAGAGGATTTGACATTCAAAACAAAGTGTCATTAGGGTTTCCTTGCTTCATTGGGATGATTGGATGTAGAACAATTGTTTCTTTCGGAAGTGGGCTTGTTTAGATCATTAATAGGAAGTATCGTAGTAGATGTTCAAAAGGGGATATTTAAATTTCTCGAACGTTCATGTAAGCTATGTGCAGAAATTTTAGAAATATGCCTCTGTTTTTTATTGTTTGTAATTTGTATGTGTGTCTCTTTTCTAATGCCAAATAAGTTTCTATTGTATATTTCACACTTGTTTTAAGAATCATAGAAATAGGTCAGATCTCTTCTAATATATTTGTGAATTTTACTTTTGTGGCATTCTAATCTTATTTTATCCTAACTATTTATATTTATTTATAGGGATTTACATACTTAGCACACAATTCTTATGCATTTACATTGCAGGCATGAAAAGATATACTTGAGTATTTTACTTATATATATGTGATATAGGGATTAAGATGTTAGGTAAATAAATATAAAGTTTAAGGACATAATATACGAAGGGGGATTTATATATATATGTATTTACATATCTCACACTTCAAACCTTATATTTACTTATATAGCACCCAAAACTTTTTTTAATAACTCATAGGTGAGATTTGTAAATCAGCTCTATTGAGTCATCAAAGAAGTTTGGGTGCTATAAAGTAAATATAAGGTTTTAGATGTAAATATATGTATTGCTATGTCTCTAAATCCCCCATATATGAATATATAAGAATGTAAATCTTTTTTTTTTTTTTAAATTGAACAACAAGAAGTAAATATATTAAACTAAGTTTTCTTAGCCCACTCTTTCAGGTTTTTGAGCCATCATCGTCTTCAATGCCATTCGTTCTCTGCGTTTTTTTTTTTTCTTACGCTTCTCTCGAATTCGTGAGGCCGTGACTCGGTAGTGATTCATGAAGGAGTTTGAGAGGTAAAGCGAAGATTACTCCATTCGGTTCCGCCTTTTATTCGAATTTGCCGTCGAGCTACCGTCGTCATGTAGATGAAAGTTTCAGCTATCTAAGGGTTACATTGAGTTATAGCGGTTCCTTGTGCTTCTCTTTTTCTTTTTTCTTCTGTTTTCATTTCAAATTTTGATATATATAGTTTTCATTTTCTATTTTTCTTCCTCCCACGATTTTAGGTAAACGTAATGCCCTGAAGATCCTATTTTGATTATTTGATTAATTTTAAATGCCTATAAAGTATAAAATGAACATCTATTTGGTTGGACATTATAGCATTGCATATGTTATATGCCCTAAGATGCACATCAAAACTATTGACGCATAATTATGTTACAATTTTGATACTTCCTTCTTGCTTATCAGTGTGTATATTCTTGTATTATGATTTTAAATCTCATGTTTGTAGAATTAGAGGCATTCATCATCTACAGAAAGCAAGACCTATTAGAATACTTCAAGATGTCATGATTGTGTTATTAGTCTTGTATTCTTCTCAGCAGGTAGAAGAATAAGTCTCACCTGACTCAATTAATCACTTGATCGATGTTGAGTCTTGCTTTCTCATCTATATCAAGGTTGATATATTTTTCTGGGTTTTTTGAGTCTATTATCAGCATTTTCCTCTAATTGCTTAAGGAATTGTATGTTTCCTCGGTATCGATGTGGTTTGAATGGAATTGGTTTCACGATCAAATTTGAATTTGAAATGGTAGTCGGGAGCTTTAGAACAATGGTTAAAAGGTAATCTTGAACATGAATATCAACTTTTAAGTCTTTGAACTTCGAATAAGAGATGTAACTTCAATCTTTGTTATATATTTTTGGCCCGTCAATGGGTGGTAAGAAAAGCTTCTTTAATGATCTATTGTCATGTGATTCTGATAAGTTTCATCATGTATCACTTTATTATTCTTGTCCTTTTCGACAATTCACTTAATTGCTTTACTAGCTAGTTTTAGGGTCTCTTTATATGCCCTTTTGTCCAAAATTCATATAACACCTTATTGTTGTTAGTATAGGTTGAGGATCTTCAATGAATAGGGGTGTAAATGGTGAGCTTGAGCGAGTTGAACCCTTGTTTGTGAAAATTGTTTTATTCTTTCCTTTGAATGCAATTCTATTTTAATCATTACTTATATCTTTTATGTTTTATGATTTTAGAAGAAACATTCGAAATATTTCTACGTGGAGCGGTCTTGATTAATTAATGTATGTGAATATTTTTTATTTAATAAAGGCCGAAAGTGTGCCTTTTTTTAAAAATTTATTGATTTATTATTTCTTAATAAAGGCCAACGGTGTGTCTTTATTAAAAAATATTATTGATTTATTTTTTAAGTCTGACCGGTATTGCCTTTATTTTGGAAATTATTTTTTAGAAAAGGCCGAAAGTGTGCCTTTATTTTGTTTTGAAATATGTTCAAAAGCGTGTCTTCTCATTTTTATGCGTAATCTTTAAGACTTTATATCGGATTTTAATCATTCTTTTAATTAGATATGTTCAAAATTTATGTTATTCTGAGGTTTGATTTCTTTATTTTGTTATATGAAAACTTTGATTTTAATTTTATATAAAAGTAAATTATTCATTATTTTATGTATGAAAAAAATTTACGGATCCTGGTGGTAAGACCTACAATGACTTATGGTGCGAATGTTGGCCAATAAAAGAAAGCATAAGACTAAGTTAAGTGTTACAGATAAGGATGCTTAGGTGGATGAGTGGCTTTATGCTTAGAGATAGAATGCAAAATGAGTATATTCGGAAAAAAGTTGGAGTAGCTCAGGTGGTAGATAAGATTAGGGAGAGTCGCCTTAGATGGTTTACATAAAGCGTCGGTCGTGACCGATTAGGGAGTAAATGCATTAGATTTGCCTTATGTTAAGAAAGGTAGAGGTAGACCTAAAAAGATTTGGTTAAGATGTATAAAAAATGATCTTAGTATACTTGATTTAAATGAGAATTTGACACATAATAGGACACAATGGAGACGAAGGATTCATGTAGCTGACCCCACCTAGTGGGATTAAGGCTTGTTGTTGTATCTTGATTTATTTTCGTTGCATGAATTTTAACTCTTAATCTCCAATCATTAATTCGTGGCAGAATGTCAAAAAAATTTCTTCAGAATTGGATTTTAAATTTTATTGCTGTTATAAAAAAAAAAAAATTTAAGGAATAAAGTTGATGGTTCGTGTCCAGTAAAATTTTACGATTTATTGTATGGGTTTCTACATTGTGTATTAAATCTCCATTAAAAAAACGCTCGGGTCTAAGACATCCTAGATTAAAATTTATTTGTTTTCCACCAAAAATATTTTTTAAAAGAAAAAAAAATGCAAATGCATAAGCTCAAACTAATAGATTACAACTCTCAGAACAACATAAAAGCATGATCCAAAACAAAGATATTCTGTAAGTTGAAAATGTAACAAGGGCCATGTTAATATTAAGTAGTAGTACCTGATGATACGTCAACATAACTTACAGGTTAAAAAAGTGCTCACCGGTTGGCCTCTAAGCTGATATAACAAAAGATTCAAAACTCGATAATCAAATGACTTCAAATGAATTGCTCTCAACACATCTTCAATCTGAATCTGAAATATCAAAATTTTACGTCATTAATAATGTCAGAAAGAGTTTAATATTCAAAGGAAATGTGCAAAACCTCATGAATCATGATGTTGATAGGAAAAAGAAGCTCAGAACATTGTAGAATATAACACAGCGTCTTGAAGAAGACCTCAGCAAGCGATGGTAACTAAAAGGAAAATTTTATAAAATTTGTTATGGCTTCAGTTTCACAGATCCCAATTTCCAGATGACTAGCCTAGTTGACTAGTTCACAGTGTTTCATGCTACTCAATGACACCACACCAGATGCTATCAGCGCACTATGGAATATCAAACTGAGAGATAAGATTGGGGAATTCTTTGCCAATCTTAACGTCATCAAAATTTTCAACCACTTTCAGCTCGTTTATCACCGTACGCTGATATTGCCTGTACTTCAGGGCACAAGGCAAAACAACACAACTCAATGACTAAATATAGAAATATATAGCTTGGTATTCTGTTGTGGGAAATGTGAATTTAAAAAAAGTCAATTCTAGTTAAATCCAAAGTAGCCAATTTGATTAAGAAAGTAGCGCAGACATGGGATCAACATGGAATACAACAACAGTTGCAAAAGTTTTTCTCAGCAGTTCGAAAAGCTTTGAATTTGACTGCTAAGAGCATTGTTTAATGAAGCAAATATCAAAACTGACAATTCATTAGGTCAAAAGACATAATAAGTTCTATATAATACGCGCACAAGCACATAATAGAATAAATGGAATGAAAGCATAAACCGGCCAAAGCTGGGTAAGACTATTATTTTGAATATTGATGGTGAAAAATTCACCGTCAAGTCTTTCTATTTTTTTCTTATGAATAAGAGAAGATCTGTTGGAATTTTGGATCACATTAGAAAATTTATTACCCCACTTAAAGCTGATATTCTGTGCTTGATCATTTGTCTATGGAAGATTTCAAGTCGTGTCCTCAGAAGTTGTATTCTCTCTTCTAAAACATGTATCATGTTGAGAATGACTTTCATCTCGTTTTTTAACTGTTGGGAGTATTAGTAATCTTTGAAGAAAACCCTTGTACCAGTTTTGGTACTTTCAACTCTCTTTTTTTAATCGTTGGTGCTAGAACTCACTTTGAAAGCATCCAAACAATATTTGGTAGTTGGAGGTACAAGCGTAATAAAAATGCTTATAAAAATTTTTGGGGCACTTTTTTTATTGCTTGTATGGGGTCTATTTAGGGAAAGAGAAACAATGCCTGTTTCAACAAAAAGAAGATTGATAACAAAGTTCTTTGGTCTTATATTATCAACTTGATTTACTTTTCAATATTGAAGAAATGTATAGTTGAGTTGGGTTTTCCTGAGAATCCAAAGGGGCTGCACCTAACTGTGAAGTAATCTTTACCTTCCTATTTTCTTTCCCTTATCTTGGACTTTTTAATGTTTGATACTAAAGCTTGATGCTAATATTTGTGGAAATCCAAAAATCAACCCCTCAAGTCAATCACACTTGAAGCTAGCTAGCAACCACATTACCGAAGCTCCTCTAGCCTTAGTTATGCAGCTTCAAACTCAGCTCTACCAAATTCCAAGAAAGCACTGGCTACAGCGGCCCCTCGAGGTTGCCGGATTCCAGCCCACTACCCCCAAAGGTGCCTGATTTCCTGTAGCCAGCTGCTACGGCTGCTCTTTGCATGTGCGCTCATGCCAGGCATGCTTTCTTTCATTCAATCTCTAGCCTATTTATACAATGGGATTACTTGGCACATTCATTCAGAACAACTAAGTTGATTTTCTTCCTGCTTTTCTCCTCCTTAATGGGCTGAATATGGCCTGATTTTATTCCATTGTTTTCTTCCTATTTTAGACAACTTGGGGCCTGTTTGGGATCAATCTTGTTTTATGTTTGTTGTTTTTATTTTTATGTTATTTTTAAAAATATATTTGTTTGAAGTGTTTTTTTATGTGATTTTATTTTTTTGTTTTTAAAAACAAATAACAAATAACGTTATTTTTAAAAACAATCAAAACATCTAAATACTCTTTCTACAATTTATAAATAAAAAAAGAGTAATCCTCTCTCATATTTTTCAACAATATTTTTTTGGCAGAAATCCTAGTTCTTTGCAAAACATATGTTCCAAATTCAATTTGGAAGAAACCATAGCTAATTGCAAAACATTTTCGATTATTTCATATAAATTTATAATATACTTGCATTCGATTTAACTAAAATAATTAAAATAAAATTATAGCACATTTTAATTCCTGATTGTAACACGGTAAATTCCCATCAATTAAACTGACCATCATGTATGGGTTGTAGACATCATTTTTTATTATTGTATTTTCAAATGCATGTGTGGATATGTTATGGCAGTGTTAGACTCGATGCTGTAGCAGGCATGCGTGATGAGGCTAGTATTAGTGTGTGTTACCTTGTGACAATAGTAACCCAACAGACATAAGATATCGGTTCACTATAGCTTCATGCATGGTGGGTATATGTTTTCAATTTGGCAGGTAGATGCACCACTCCAATTAGTGAAGAGTGCATGATGGTGATCATACTTCATACCCATGTACCCATTTGGTGTTTCATGAGCTACACAAATTTGTCAGTATGCCAATGAATGATGAAAGCATTACTTAACGGATGGATGATTGATTGCTTACTTGATGCCTTAATAAATGATAAATCTTCTGAAAAAGTTCACTTATTTGATGAAAACCTATTTGATTATATCTAAGTTTATAGAATAATAATTTTGTATAATACATTAGCCAATCATTGAGATCTGTGAGATTTCCAGCCAAGTCTTGATTTTGCTCACTTCTATTAACATATTTTAGGTGTTGATTGATTTTGTGTTATGACAAGAGAGATTATTATTAGAGCTAGAATGGGGTTTTCTAGTGCCTTTGAAATGATCTTTTTTTAATAGAAGTTAGATAGCTTTTATTTATGTTTCAGTATGAGGTGTAACCAACTTAGATGAACTTGTTGGAAGCCTCGTAATTTGACAATTGAGACATTTTATTCCCTGGATATTATTTTGGCAATTTTATTTTGTTATTGCATAAATTATTGATGCTTGTTGACTTAATTGTTATTCCTATGAGTTTGGTTGAGTTTATTTGGGGGTGCAACTTTTATGGTATCAGAGTTAATGCTACAAGGATTAAAGTTCTAGTTAATTTTAAAATAAGAATATCATAAATGTAGTATTTATCATAAGTAATTTAATCTTATTTAGATTTTCAATGATTAACTGAGGTCAAAGACACTGTTGCAAGCAGAGAGAGATCAATGGGTAGAAGGTCTACAAGTAAATGAGCATCCGTGCCTACATATTAACTTACAATGGGTGGTGTGATTTCTACTGGAGCACCACAAGGAAATCAAATGGCACAACTTTGGAACCAATAGCATTAGACTAAAAAAAATTGAGTGTAATTACTGGGACAATAACAACATCAACCAACACAAAAAATGTATGTTTCAGGTGGAGGTGATCATGTGGTCGGGACCATCAGGGCTTATCATAACTTGGAGCAATTGTAAGAAGATTAAACCATCAACTATTACAAGAAAGCAGTATATCCTTCGCAGGCTGAGAAGACTTAAAGGCATTAAGTGTTACAGAATATCGTGCGGAAATGCCTCCTAGTGTCACACCTTTACTAGTGTATAATTGTATAAATCTTTGCCCATTCTATATAAGCCATTGGAGGATGTTAGCATGAATTTTGTATTAAGTTTACCCTTTACTCTGAGAAAGCATGATTCTAATTTCGTTGTGGTAGATCATTTTTCTATAACGGCATGCTTTATAACATTCAATAAAACTACTTAGACGCCTCATTTTACTAAATTATATTATCATGAGGTGGATAAATTATGTGGGTAACTTAAAATAATTATTTCTAATCGTGGTGTAAAATTCAGGAGTTACTTTTAGAAGCTGCTTAAAAAAAAAATGAAAACATAACTTAAATTTATCCACCGTAACTTAATGGACAAACTCGATAGATAATAGGAGTTAAGTGTTTCATTACATTGTTTGATGAAAGATCATCATTAGGTGAAATTTATTATTAACAATAGTTAATTTAATAGATAATTCATTCACCAGTCTATAGGCATGAGTCTATTCAAAATTATTATAAGATTTCAAACTAGAAAGCTTATAGATCTTATTATACTTATTGAGTCTAGGCTTTAATGCATCTGCACAATCATTCACATTAATGTGAACAAGAGTAATGATATATTTAAATTTTAAAAAATTACAATCAAGAACCATTAAGAAATTTCAAGAGGTATGTTGAGTTCTGATTTCATATAAATTATTTGTGTCTGCAAACTTCTTATTCATATCAATTTGATTTTGTTTGGATGTAACTGGCATTTCTTCTTCTGCACGTAATGTAAATGAGTCAAAACATATCAAGAAGGAATCTTGAATGAGCAATGCAACGGACTACCATCACAAACAGGCGAGAGAAAAATAAACAAGAAAAGTAAGTGGTCATACCATTGTCTTCTTTGTTAATCCATCACAAAGTTTCCTTTCTAGTTTCCAATATTCAACTCCAAGGTTGAGTTCATTTCCTATTCTGAACAAAGCAAAAAAAATGGAAGGGGAAAAAGGGTCACACATGAACTTCTCCCGATAACAGATTTCTTAAAATCAAAAGACAAGAAAAACAAGATTCAGACCGCTCTGTCATTAGTCCCTGTTGTTGAAGAAGATGAACAAGTGGATCAAAGGGATTATATATAAAGCTTTTATGGCAAGAATTTTCTGAGCTCTTCCTTGCCATCATCAGAAAATTATATGATTAGTCGCATGGCTACATTTTGATTGAATGATTGCAACACGTAATTACAAAACTAAATCTTTTGGTATGGAGGTGTGCATTTGTGAGATAATTCAAGGAATAAGAACCAGTTCACAGCGCTCTTACATCATCTGCTGATCGGAGTAGCTGCTTCTCATTCAAAGTGTCTAACTGCAGCAAACAAAAAATAGTAAAAGCATAGCAAGAAAACAACACTTACCAATAAAATATTTAGAGAATTATTTTCAAATGAACTTCAGGACTTTACCTGATATATGTAGCTCTCTGTAAAATATAGAACAGGAAGGAAAATAAAAATTGAGTGTGCTTTGTTAGCATCCATTCCATGAAACATAAAATAAGACCGACACTGTTATTGATAAAACATAGATCAGACCCTACATCAGATAAATAAAGATGAGATATTTCAACAGCCAGTGTAAAAACGGTAAATAGAATGTTGATTGTGACCGAAACACAACTAAGAAATGCATTGAAATGAAAACTAATTAATACTAAGGCTTGCTCCATGGAGCTAGAACCATCTGGGAATAGAAATTTAGACCAACTATATTGCTAGATGCAGACCAATCAAGACGTAGCCCTCCATGCAAAAGCCGTGAATTATTCTAAGGGCTCACTTAGGCTTAAAGATTCAATAGTACGTGCAATGTCTATCAAAAGTGTTAATATGCACAAAGAATTAGATGACAACAAAGATTCTCCTATTTAATATCAATTTTAATGTTGAAAATGATGAAACAAAAGACTATTCAAAAATTCCACTCCCCACCCAACTCAGCAAAGGATGATTATAAATGCATTATCAATTGTAAAACTTCAAATACGGCATTGGTAGCTGCAGCTCCAATTCACATCTTACAGAAATGATGACGGATGTCAACACTAGTGTCGATGACAAGCATTAGATGTCAGTAGTAAATAAAACATGCAACCCACTGCACTCCAACATTCTACACTTGAATTGCAGTCCAAGGCAACATCAAAAACATCCCTCTTAGATGCTATCTCTCTCCATGATGTCCACCCATTCAATATCAATACCCCATGACTCCATCTTCAATGACCCTACCAATTCATCTACACAACAAAATGTGGCTCCTAGTGCCACACCCAGTCATCATTATCCCAGATCCGCATCTTTGCTTTTGTAACTTTTGTAATGATATCACCTACCAAGTCGCACCGAAAGAGAGTGACTAACTCAGGGACTCCTTTCAAAATGAGAATGGAAAGCCGAGGATAGGTACCTAAGTCACTCTCTCCCTCTCTAACACACAAGGAGGATATAAAAAAACAAAAAATACACGCATAAAAAAGCAAACTCAAACGACATTAGGAATTCAAAGAGGGGGGATGATGATGGGTGCTACATTCTAGCTTCTCTCTTGTATAACTCTTTTGTCACTCGAATTATAAAAACATTTGCCCTCTGCAACTCATGATACTTGTAACTTTGTGCTTGGAATCAATGATAGTTCTTGTTGATGGCACATGGAAGAATGTCATTTGACTGAACCACTGTAAATCCTCTAGTTTATTACACTCTCTTAAGTCATTGGACCAAACCATGTAAATCCTCTCAAAGTCATTAGTCAGAGCCTTCCGTCTTCTCATCGAATAACCAACTTGGGTGGCGTATTCTCATCTATCTTTCCTTACGGACCACTTTGGCTCAATGAGCTTTCTCCATCAACAATGGGAATTGCAACAAAGGCCTTTAATTTACCTCTAGAGACAGCTTGGGCAACCGATAAGGCATAAACCAAAATTCTTAGCTCAATCCAACCTCCATAAATGGACAAAAAAATAATTCAATTACTACAGTTATTAATATGATACAACATGGCAAGACTTTCAAAACTATATTTAATTAAACTTATTAAGGAGAACTTGCTGGATATTTTTGAACTACATGCATGTTAGAAATAAAGAATAATTGAAATGCATGTATTTTAAAATATAATAGTTATTTGGATAGATGCAAATGAAATGAATTGAAATATTTGTTTGTATTTCTTATTATACAATTGAATGACATTAAAATGTAAATGTGAACAGGAAGTCGGAGGCAGCAAGCAAGAATCATGAGTGCCCGTAGCATGGGATTTCAAAATATAAGAAAAACATAGATTTTAGGGTATTTCAAATCCCTCGAAAATTTACTTCAGATTTCTTTTGCTTCAAGCAAGGGTTTATTTAGTTTGCAACATTTTTAGTAAATTGCATTCTATTTCCCTACATTTCAATTTTTTATATTTGATTTGAAGTAAAAGAAATACAAAGTAAAATTTATAAGTATTTGAATACTTCAAAAACCTATGTTTTGCTTGCATATAAAAATCACCTTAATTGGGTAATTTAAAAATACCATTATGTGCCCACCCTCCATAACCAGCCACTATTTGCAGCCGCTTATAGCAAATAGCCACCCATTTTAAATGTATAATAACAAACACAAAAAATATTTCAAATGTATTTGATTTTCATCTAACCAAATAACTATGTATTTCAAAAAATCAATACCTTACAAATGTCCAGCCCAACAACACCCAAATAGCAATTTATAGAAAAAAGGAGAGTGATCTTTATGGACAATGAAATAAGGGTCTTTGTGTTGTCAAATCTAAGAAGCCGATAAAGGTATCCAATAGCTGATTCAATGGAATAAGACATTATAGAGGAATCCTATTGTAAAAAAATATCGATCAAATACTAATGTTTATACAACATCATCCATCTAAGAGATGAGTCTTTTGGGGCTATATTAGTAGAAAATTTAAGAAAATCATTCAGGATTTTCAATAAAAATTCTTTTGCTCATTATCTTCATGTTATAATTAATGATGCATTATTTTATTTTTATAACCTATTTTGCTTTTCAAAAGGTAGCCCTCTCTGTAGTTTCAACTAAGGGTGTAAGTGAGTCAAGCAAATTCATGAGCCAGCTCAAGCTCAGCTTGATAAATAGCTCGTGAGTCGAGCTCAATGAGCTAATAAGCCAAGCTCAAGCCAACCCAACTCAATTAATAAATATTAATATAAATTATATATAAAAGATATTAGAATTTAAAAGTTTAAGTATGAAGTTATTAAAAATATTTAAAAATTACATCTTATTCTCTTACATCAACTTATTTCTTATTACTTTTATTCTAATTTTTAATTTTTTATACTATTTTTATCATAATAATTACTTCAATTAAAATTATTTTATTTCTTTCATACTAAAAGAGCCAGTTCATGAGCTAACTCGAACTTGTAAAATAAAGCTCGAGCTCGAACTTGATAAATTAATCAAGCTCAAGCTCAAAACCAAGGGTGGCTCGAGCTCAACTAGACTCATTTACACCAATAGTTTCAACCCCTCTACAATAAAAAATAAAGCTGATCTTAGTAACATGAATACATCTACACTACCAATATAAGGTTTAATTGCACTACTTATACCTAATTTATTTAGAGGATATTTCAGATTCATCCAACATTTCATGGGGTATTCCCAAGTCTATATTAAGTCCTTGCTTTCAACTAAAGTGACATCAATTTGTTTTCCCCTTTGATTTAATATATCCCAATAATTTGACTTTTCATTCAATATTATTTTCTTAATCACAACCCTAATACATACTATGCAATTTCAAATCTATCAAAGCCTTAAGATAATGATCATGTGAGAAATAAAAGCCAACTATGAGATCGCTTGAATCTAATATATTATGATGACATTTTCTACGGGGATAATGAAAAGTGATCATGAATTAATCAATTGATAGTCAGCCAAACAGTGATTATCATCTCGCCCTAGAATTTGTGGTTCAAATTTTTTATTTTATTTTTGCTGCTTTATCAACAATGATAATAATCCCCTCATGTAGAAACATGCATTTCAGCTTTACATTTTCTTATTTCTTCCCAAACTTTCATGTGATTTGCAATCAATCATCATGCATGGCAAACTTGATCACCTTTAAGCATCCTCAATCTTAAATCCAAGTTTCAACTTGCCACGGTTTCTAATTTTGAAAAGAAAGTAAGGTCCAACTTGCATTTGAAGGTCATATAAGATTTGAAATTTGAAGTGTAGGCCATATACATACAAAAAGAAATTGTATGTGTGTGTATAAATAAATGTGTATATTTATGCATATATAAGACATATTGGTTAGGTGAAATAGAATCAAGACATCTCATAGGCCGACCTGAACTTGGAACGATAAATAGATCCTAAGCTAAACTTAATGAACTAAAGATTCAAATTTGAGCCAACTCTGACTTAACTCATGAGTTGGCTTGTTTAAAAATGTTAATATAAAATATACTAAAAATTTAATATAATTCAACAATTTAAATATGAAGTTATCAAAAAAATATTTAAGGATTTATATATCTTCCTTATATCAAATGATTTCTTATTATTTATCCTATAATTTCTTATTTTCAACATCAATTTGAATCAAAATCATCTTCTATATGTCATAGTAAATGAGACTACTCATGAACCCACCTGAACTTATAAAATTGAGTTCAAACTTCGTTAATTAGTCAAGCTCAGGTTCAAATAAGGACTGAATTGTTTATACACCTAGATATAGGTGCATGTTGTATATGTCAAATTACTTACAAAATCTTCAACAGTGGAATTTGCTCGTTGCATTGCACCCATTTTGATAACAGCCTCATCTTCAAATTGAGTTTTTAATATCTGAACATAGGATATGCTTTCAAGATCATGCTTAGAAAAATCTTCTGGGTAACTGCCTGCAGTTTGATCTGCATCTAATTCTTCAAGCGATTAAGGGGAGAAACGAGGACCAATTCATGCAAAACATTTAGATTAATGCTCATATAATATCTTCAGGAAAGAAAGAAAAGCTTCATATTGAAAATAAACTATACAAGCAAACTTCAATAACTGAAGTCAAAGAATCGTAAATTTTGTATAATTGTTAGCACCAAAACAGAACAATTTCAGGTCACTAGAACAGCAATTAATTGTTGAATGCTAAAGCACTGAAAAAAAAAAAAAAAAGTGCACTGCTCCGAGTTAGCAAACTTTATTTTGCCTTTCAATATTCTTCTAAATAGTCTTACTGTTGGACAAATACATTTTAATAGCAATTACAATAAGATCATTGAAAGCAGATATAAAGAAAGGCAAAGTTCTCAATTGGTTTTATTGACTAAAACGATATAGGTGATCATCTGTTAACAAGGATACCAATATTTTTCTTATACTTTCATCTTCCAAAATTCGATGAAAGAATTTCATAAGAAAAATTGTGCCATCTTTTGATATATTTAAGAAGAATATACCGTCATTCTTATCTAACAGAGAAAGAGCAAGTCGCAATATTACAAATTAAAGTCAAAAAGTACTAGCACCAAGCTGTAGTCTTCTATCACTTAGCTGCTAAAAAATGAAAGGCCAATAAATCTATTTACATTATATTCAATCTTTAACTTTTGTGCTATAAACCAACATGATAAATTGAAACACATGTATCATGGTTCAGCAATCAATTCAAACCAGTGGGAGATCAAGTGATGGAGAGTTAAAAGTCTACATTCATTAGGAATGCAAATCTTTGCATCAAACAACAATAACAACAAGCTTTTATCACAAAACATGGAGTTAGCTACATGAATCTTTTTTCTCCATTGTGTCCTATCAAATGTCATATTTTCATTATATTATGGTAAAATAAGGTCATTTGATACTTCCTAATTAAGTCTTTTTAGGTCTAGTTTTGCCTTCTTAACATAGGACAAATCTAATACATCTACTCTTCCGATTGGGTCATTGGATGGCGACAATTTATGCAACCAAACCATCTAAGATGATTCTCTCTAATCTTATTTGTCACTAGAGTTACTCCACCATTTTCACGTATATATCTATTTCATAATTTCTCTTTAAGTGTAAAGCCACTCATCCACCTGATCATCCTCATCTCTACAACACTTAAACTCAAGCTTCTTTTTTACTATCCAACATTCTACATCATAAAGCATTGCAGTTCTCACCATCATCTTATAAAATTTTCCCTTAAGTATAGGTGATTCTTTTCTATCACACAATAGGCCCAATGCATTCCTCCACTTCAACCATCCAACTTGAATTCTACTAATAACATCCCTATCTATTTCACCATATCTTTGAACAATAGACTCAAGATATCTAAATCTCCTCATTAAAGTAAAAAAAAAAAATTTTAAAATTCAAATATTGACTTTCAGTCTACTATTTTTCTACATCCACAATCGCTTTTATTTTCAATTTTGGTGTAAATATGTCCAGAATGATGAATATGTGAGAACAGAATGTGTTCTATACTGTTTTAATTCTCTTAGTATTATTTGTTTGGATTGGAACAATTTATGGATTTTCCCTGGCACTAATGGATATTTTTTATCGAGTTGTGATGATTAAAATGATCTACTAGCTTACAGACTCTTACCGATGCACTCCAGTTGAATATGGTGTCACTATTCTTGTAGATATTCGTAAACACTTATCTACGAAACATGTTATGTCATGATTTCTGTGTAAAGAGTTTTAACTTTTTATGCAGGTTTTTGCTCCAAGAAAATCTATAGACCATCAAACTTTAGGAAAAATATGCATATAAATAACATATCAAACGTGCAATGAAATTGAGTTTTTGCTTCATAAATTTTTGCTTTCTCTATCAAGCTTGCATATTAGTTGAATGTTGAATTCTTAGAGTGCAATGCAAATGCAACTATAACTACTTATTTCAAGGTGAGTCTTCTGATTGAAACCTATATGAGGCTTAAATTTTCTTATTTTATGATATATTACCTTAATCATTCTTTGCAATTGTGATTGATTTTAATCAAAATAGCTCCAAGGGTTCTTCTAATTTACAATGAAATTATCGATCAAAGCATGCTTTTTTATGATTTCAAATTTCTCATTAAACCCCTAGCTTGATGATCATTAACTTATAAATTGTAATAAATTATTTATATTTCTAGCTTGCCTCAGAAGACAAGTTATCATTTCAACTAGTGGTCTTTGAATAGTGAATTCTAAATCTTAATTGTTTTATTTCATGTTGACCTCCATATATGTCATAACTCGAAATCCATAATCGAATTCGAATCTAACGGAAGTGATAGTTAGCAAATCGCTAAAAATCAGATGTCACAAAATGGTCAAAACAACCTCTGATCGATGAACGGACTTCGTCATCGCGTTCAGAACGTTGAATTGACCAAAATATAAATATTGCACAATTAAATGATTAACAGATCAAGCGATTGAGCCGTCAATACACCCACGCCGATATCAGTCGCGAATGCGATGTTCAAACGATCTCCGTTCAAAATTGATCATGTCGTTAAAACGCCAAAACTACCAAATGAGATTGTTTTCGCCAATTCGACGAAGTCCGCCCAAATGATCGGTGACAACACGCGAATCGATACTGAAATACACTGAACGTCGCCAAAATCAACCCAAATGACCTCCGATCGACGAACGGACTTCGCCATCACATTCAAAACGACGAAATTGGTCAGAATATAAATATTGCACAATTTTATGATCAACCGATCAAGCGATCGAGTCTGTCAACGCGTCTGCACACATATTGAGGTTAAGAGGCGTCGACGTAAACCAAATGACCTCCGTTCGTGAAATTGATTGCGCCGTTAGTTTCAAAACATCGAAATCTATCAAGTAAGACTGTTCACACTCAATTCGGACGAGTCTGTGCGAACGTCGAACAGTCGGAATAATGCACATTTTTGAACTGAAAGTGACCCATCTAATCGACTTGAACGAAGCCTTCGACGAACGGATCGCATTCGTCCGAACGGAAATTACCTAGAACAGATATTCAGTTTAATAAAGTTGTCGCACTTAAAATTCTATTGAAACTAGCACGCATTTCGAGATAAATCTATTTAATTATCTCAAAATTGCGACCAGTCATTGTCTCCGAAATGACAGCCGCCCATTCCCATGCTCCACCTCCTAGTCAACCAATAATAGGTTGCCAATAATGGTTACAGCTCATGCTCAAGTGCAACAGCTTCAATTTTCACAATTGGCTAGAAAAAACTCTTCGTTTGAGAAGAAATATAATCACTCCTTCTCGGACATGAGCGATCCTTCTACACCAAGGAATTTTGCAGACTCCAGTAATATTGCGATATACATAGATGTGATAGCATTCACATTGTTCGAGCTTGAGACCATAATGAAGACCTTCCGTTCATATTATGTTGTTGTTGAAAGTGTTTATAAGGGATATATTGCTGAGAATGTGAGGGTTGGCCTCAAATCTCTATCAGTTGCTGTGAAAGTTCTGAACAGGGAGGGTCTTCAAGGACACAGAGAATGTCTCACGGGGGTTAAATTTCTGGGATAACTAAAGCATCCTAATCTTGTGAAGTTGATTGGATACTGTTGTGAGGATGATCATAGACTTCTTGTCTATGAGTTCATGTTTCGAGGCAACCTTGAGAATCACTTGTTTCGAAAGACAACTGCTCCATTACCTTGGGCAGAAAGAATGATGATTGCATATGGTGCTGCTAAGGGCTTGGCTTTTCTTCACAATGCGGAAAAACCAGTTATCTACTGGGATTTTAAGACATCAAATATATTACTGGACTCAGATTATACAGCAAAGCTATGTGATTTTGGCCTTGCAAAAGCAGGTCCTCAGGGCGATGAGACCCATGTCTCAACATGAGTTATGGGCACATATGGATATGCTGCTCCTGAATATGTCATGATTGGTGTTTGAAGATCCGTTATGCTCAGTAGAGTTAAGGGTAGATCACGAATAGTGCGCAAAGACACCTACCTTATGCTCAGAATGACGGAAAGGTAGAATACCCCGATGCAACCCCCATGGACGCCGCCTGAGGGGAACCCATGAAGTTTAAAGAGAATTAAATAAAAATACTAATGAACTTAAACTCAACTTAAATGAAAACAATAAATCAAAATTAAATTAATATGCAAAAAAATATGTATGTGTAATTTATTTTATACAGTTATTTGAAGACTCAACTACGCTTAAGAGATAATGATCAAGACTCAATTACCACGGTCAAAAACACCACGTTAAGAAGCGTGGGGTCAGAAGCATTCCGCAACCCCTATGAATACGGAGGTGCCAAATTAAACCGACATGAGACTTAAATTAGATTTAAACAGGATATAAATTTGAACTAAATGTTAAATAAAAAGTTAAAGCTAAAATATAAGTAGTTTGAGTATATAAAAAATTAATATATAAACTAAAATTACTAAATTCAAAATCAAAGTACTTACCAAAACACCGGATGACTTAGAAGAATCTCCTCTCAAACTGGCTATAAAAAATAAATTGAATTGAAAATGAATCATATTTATAGTTTAATAGAATCCTCATGGACGTAATATTCAAAGCATATGAAAACTCAATGAGATAAGGATGGATTTATTCCGAAATCGCCCACCTGCCCATGTGCATCTACAAGGAATTATTCTAAAAAATTCAAAGCATGATCTTCACATGCTAACTTTAAACAATATAAACCTCCTAATTTATAATTAAATGTAAGAATCAAATAGATCTACGGATTAATCATAATTAAGTTAACAGGTGCTTCGAATGAAATTCTGAGGATGATCACAAAGTGATACTATGCTTAATTTAAACATTTAATCATTTCTACGATTATCCTAAGAGAAGAGTCACACTTATTTCGAAGTGGTTTCAAACTCAAAATTACTTCATCAGGAATTTGAATTCCTAGACTCATCGTAGGATGTTGATCCAAGGAAATCATTTTATACCGATATTTTACAAAACATTTAGGGATGTTGTTAAGTTGCATTGAAGGACTTCTTTGTGTAGTCCAACTCTTAAATTCTCAATCAAACTTTGCACTACAATCTCTACAAAGGGATACAAAAGATTAGTGAATTATCAAATATGTAATTTCTGCCGAAGAGTCAAAGTTTTCGTTTAACTACATCTAAAATTGAATATATAGAATTTAATTTTAGTTGTAGAAGATCTAGTGATAATGTTGTGACATTAGGTGAACAAGTCATTAATAAGAGTGAGCGATTCAGATATTTAGGCTCTTTTGTTTAAAATGATGGTTAAATAGATGGAAATGTTATTAGTATAATTCAAGTTGGATGGTTGAAGTGGAGGAATGCATCCGACCTATTGTGTGATAGAAAAGTTCCATTTAAACTTAAGGAAAAATTTTATAAGATGGTGGTAAGACCGAATTACTTATAAGAATGTTGACCAATAAAAGAGAAGCATAAGACTAAGTTAAGTGGTAGAGATGAGGATGCTCAAAATGAGGGCTTTACTCTTAGGATAAAATGTGAAATGAGTATGTTCTGGGAAAAAGGAGTAAATTCAAAGACAGATAAGATTAGAGAGTCGCCTTGGGTTTACACATAAAGCGGTCGTCCATGACCCGTTACGAAAGTAGACAGATTTGTTTATGTTAAGAAAGACAGTAGACCTAAAAAGACTTGGTTAAGATGTATAAAAATGACCTTAGATACTTGAATTAAATGAGAATTTGACACATAATAGACAATGGAGACGAAAGATTCATGTAGACACCGCATTTGGTCTTGGTTGCTCTGATTGAATGACGATTCAAATGCACGCTAACATTTCAAGCGTTTGGTCAGTAAAAAATTAGCAGATTTCAAATACACCAAAAAAGATTATAGATGAATCTGATTGGCGAATTCCAAATACATGCCACCGTAAAGTGATCGGCTATACCATGGCCACGCTTCGCCACGCCGCCGCTTAGCGCCACCGTATCGCCATTGGCCACTGGTTGCCGACCGGCACCGCCACCGGCCACATACCCGCTGACGGCACCTCCTCTCGAGCGGCCATGCCCGCCGCCATCGTTGCTGCCACCGCTCCTTCGGCCACATGTCAAACCTTCAATTACTTTACATTACATTTTTTCAACCAAACAAAAAAAGAAAGTGAATTTAGTTCTCAACCAAACAACTATAATCCTTTTACATCATTTTTACAGATTCAAATGCAGAACCAAACAAACTAGTGAGATAAAGGTTTGTTGTTGTTGTTATGTTAATCAAGACGACCTTGGGAGAATATGCAATTTGAAATAATGTTTTGAAATAGACAATTGTGACATTGATCTTATGTTATAAATGTTCAAAATTCATATCAACATCAATGCTACATAAGTCAATGATCACATGTTATCAATCTTGCCTAAATTAAGAGTTAAACTAGTGAAGATTTCCCAAAAAAAAAATTGGTCAACAAAACTTCAACATTAAAAAACTAAAATGAATTACAAACAATCTAAAAATGACCACCCGTATAAGCCCCGACACTATGCTAAATGCTTAAACTTAGTTCGAGGACGCTACGCTGTTGATTCGTTATGTTTTGACCGAGTGGTTAACAAAACTTAAAAATCTAATGATTATTATAATATCTTCAACCTAATAAAACATCCGAAAGTTTAATTCGTTATATGACAACAGATGATCATTTATTATTAAATTAATAGCGACCAAAGAATAATAAACCACCCCGATAATGATTGTGTTGAATGAAGATTTCAACCGGAGGGAATACTTACTATAAAAATGTGCTTGCAACCTTAAATTGAATTAATCAAACTCAAGTATCAATGCAAATATAAAATCAAATAAATCACCAAATTATAAATACTTAAATGAAATTCAATTTTTAAAGAACTTAAAGTAAAATCAATCCACCTTTCGCAATTGCTTGGGGTGACAAATTAAGAAACTATACCACAAAGAAGCCAAATCGAAAGTACAACTACAGTCCTCAAACAATAGATGTGCCTGTCCTCCGACTGGCTAATCAAGAGGCCACATGATGCGATTTACCGAGTCTTGACGTAGTTCGTCAAATGATCCCACTATATCACTTGCACGATCAGAACCTGATGTTCTAATTCCGCCTTTGATAACCATAGAGATACTTGATAGGAAAACCTCGTTAAAGGGCGACAATTCTGCCTCCTTAAATAAACATCACCCTGCGCCTACAAGGGTTTCGAACGACACAACTCACGCCGACAAGAATTTCGGTTGGATCGACTACCTCCTTTGACAAGTAGACTACTGACCACAATAAATTTGATGACTAACCATAGATCTGGGACGCACGTCATCATTCCCTCAACCATCCGCTTTAAGTTAAATATAATGAATTTCATAAATCTAAATTCCAAAACTCCAAATGCTGCTACTATATGCTACGCACTAAGCGATTTAACGACTAGTCTTAATAAAAAGTTCTCTCTAAGACCGAGAGTGGTAATTAACTATAGGCCATGCTCATAGAAACCCGAACTAGATCTAAAATCCTCACAAAATGAGGGCGAAATCTCTAGGTAGTGTCTTATCTACTATTCAATCTACCTTCTGAAAATTTCACTGACGTTTAACCATACTCTCTTCATCGAGAGGTCGGTGGCAAATTTTCGGAGCCCATATTTCATATAACATTATTTAGTTGCATTTGGAATTTTAGACCCAACGATACATCCATTAGATAAAAATGTTTATATTGTATCATCATGTCAACTAGAAATAGGGCATTATAACTAGTTAATCATAAAATAATCTTAGTTAAGTTATTGCCCTAGATAACTACAACATAGTTATCATGAGGTCCAAATTATATTCCTATGTTCAATAATTTTTTTTACAACATTATTATATATCTAATTCCCAGATGGGTAAATATGCTAAATCAAAATTAATAGGACAAACTTAATTATTTTGACAAAGTGTTTCTCATAAATCAGTATAATTAATATAAAACATAAACTTAAAGAGAAGAATTTACCAACCGGTGATTATAAGAATCATTACAAAATCAATTTAAATATCATAATCAAAGTGATTATGGAGCATTTGAAGATTATATGTAAGAAAGTGAATCAATAAGTATTCTTGAACAAGAGTTAATATTTGAGTGAGAAATAAACAATGAACATGAGATTATATTTGAATCAAAATTTTGAGTATCAAATTGGTATTAACCATGAGATTATATTTGAACTTATAATAGAAATTGAATACATTTATGAGTGTCAAACTATGCAAACCATGTCTATTTTAGTAGATGAACCAATTTAACAATCTAATAACACAATTCTTGATGAATTATCTACAAAACTACCCCTACAATAAATGATCAAACCGATATTAATTTAACTTCTAGTTCTCAGTTTATTATTTACAAATTGATAAGAAAGTCATGTGTAAAAGTTAAATTATATCATGATGTTAGGAAAAAATGTTAACGATGAATGCCTTAAAAAAATTGAAACTTAAAACTTCATCTATCTAGTTAAATCTAAAGGTGAATAATTTATCACAGTAAAATTTTAAAATTTATAAATTAACTTCAATTAAAAAGGATGTCTGCCCATATAATCATATCATATTTATGTAGTCTGTTTATTTTAAAATATTTATCATTCCATCCTTTATGAATTAGCTACAAATCATTCATTAAGTCATATAATGCATATTACTATTTTATCATTTTTCATTACTTTACCTCATATCATATTAGTCATTTACATCATCTACCTGATTTACAAGAAAACATTTGCAGAAAATTCACTTTTAATTATGATACTTATAAGTCTATAGTTGATGTGAATTGAAAAATATGACAATTCAAACAAAGCTATAAATAATGGTATTTCTTAATAGCAACCTTTAGAAACTTAACAATTAAGAAGTCAAGGTGATATAAAATCAAACAATGCTATGAGATGGATGCCATGAATTAGAAATTTCAGTAAACTTTTGGTATTAGATCAGCCGTAAGTGTATTTCATTTAACCTTATTTAATTAACCTACAATGATGTTATAGATTATTTTACCTTGATCTCCTCAATGCTGTTTTACATCATATTTTATCTGATTATTTTATGCATCTTGTTCCTGAAACTTTATTAGATGATGAAATTAAGTAAATTAATAACAGTGGATCCCTAAAATACCTTTTTTACTAGCATGGACCTATATATTATGATTCATAAATTATATTGTATGAAATGCAACAGTTATGCCTTAACTTGGTTGATGATAATCAAATCTTAAATTCATCAAAGCCAAATTTCCCAAGCTGAATAAATTTGATGGAGATCTAAAAGTCTACACTCGTAAAAAATGCAAATATAAAAGTTAATACGAACCAATTAGCAAATAGAATATTATTTTTTTCATTTTAGTTATTTCATTTCTAGTATTCTATTTAGTAGTTTTTGTTTTCAATTTAAGTGTAAAAATGGCTGTGATGATGAATGTCCACGAGAATGAAATTTATTCTCCAATGTTCTGATTCCCTTGGTCTAGTTAACTTGGTTTGGTACAATTTACTCTTGGTTCAATTATTTATTTATCACGTTCTGATGGTTCAAGTGATTTGTCAGTTTAGCGAATCTTGCTTTCGGCCATGCATATCACCTTATGCTATCAACGTGGGTATCCATTCGTATGTTTCTACTAAACAAACTATATTGTTATTTCCCTCGATATTTCCCTGTGCCAATTTAGTGAATTTACTTTATGCATAATCTTGTTTCAAGAAAATTCAAGGACCATCAACCTTCAGGGAAACTATATGCATATAAATACCATCTAAGGCATATAATGAAATTTAATATTTTACTATATGAATTTTATCTTTCTCTCTCAAGCTTGAGTACAAGTTGGATGTTGAATTCTTCGATTGTGATGTAAGTTCAACTACCCATTTCTAAGAGAAATTTTCTTCTTGTACAAATGTGAGGCACAAGTTTCTCTATTTAATGATTTTGCATGTTTTCTTTTTCATCAACATAACTTGAAATTGTTTTTACAAGTCAAATTAATTTAGTCAAACGAGTGCTAAGACATAATCTATTGTAGGAGATTCTTGGTTGAAGTGTTGTTTATGGATTTTAAATTTCCCACAAAATTATTATTTAGAACATTTTTTTTTACATTTTATATCTTATATCAATAGAAATGTGAGTAATTGTGTCATTGGATGGTCTTTAAACCATGAATACTAAATCTAAATTGCTTGAATTTCATTTATCACAGAATCTGTTACATAGCATTGTGACTTCTAGACCTTAATATATCTTAATCATTCAGAATTTCCTAGATCAACATACAAATTGGGAGCAAATATATTTAAAATGGACATTTTTCCACAAGCACAGATATTATCACAACAAAATATAAATTAACGAGAAAAAAAGTTCAAACTTGGACGCAACGTCTAATCAAAGCAAAATTATACTTAAAATAGGCTTTCATTAAGAAGGAAGCGGTCACAACATCAATAATGAAGAATTTAGGCTAACGTAAGCATGACAGGCATATCATCTGCTGATATGATGACCATTCCATCACCATACCTTCTTTAATCACTGAATGTAGTAGCATGTCAAGAGTTGAAGCTGAAACCTAATATAAATTAATCATCAAAATATTGCCTTTTTTTCATGAACAGTCAAAATATTATTAACCAGTAAAGAAAGCACTTTTAACATAAATATCTTTTTTAAAAATTTTAAAAGCCAATAAATAGCCAAGTTCACCTTATTAAGATGTTCACAAATGAGATCATGCCTCTTCTGCATGTCAAGTGCCCCACATTGTTGTCCCTTGAAAAATCAACAACTTACTAATTATAAATTTATAAAACATAATGCAAATGAAACTCAAAAAAAGGCATTTTCTGCTTGATGCTTCATTTGGTAACATGAGTTGTTGAATTGCCACTGTGCAAAATAAACTAGTTCTCTTACAAAGATGAACAAGCTAGTCTTCAATAGTGTTACCCATAATAGTGAAGCCACCAATGAGATGCGTGAGCTACATATAAGGCTTTCTACTAGAGAATTTTTGCACAACTAAAACTTTTTTTGAGAATGTTAAAAAGCTAAGAATTACAAAAAAAAAGCCCAATCAATACAGGAGAATTGAATCCAGCAAAAAAGCCTAAATCTTCAAAATTATCAATCTGAGAATCTCTCAATATCAGATCAGATGAAGCAAAAACCGTAGGACAGCATGAGGACACAACATCATTGAAGAGACGACTTATCTGCTTCCCTTAGATTTTATTCCGGAGAGCAAAACAACAATAAGAAAACAATTCAATGTCGGCAAAACAATATGGAAACCACAACAACACGATAGTGTAATACCTAAGACAGTAGCGTAGCACGAGGACATGTCATTATCATAATGACATCATTCATGCATGAACATAAGCCAACGGCTCTATTAGGGGTGTTTCAGTATTTTTATCGTGTTATGTTTTCCTAAATTTTATATTTAATAAAAAATACATATAAAGCCTCCACAACCCACCTTGTTGTTCATTAGAAATTGAAATTAGCCTCCAAGACTTCAATGATAACATGTGTTGTTTGATAACAGTTGTGGATTGTTCAATGAGATCATGGCACGATCTACTTCTACCTCTTACTTCTCTTTATTTCCTTTTCTAGCTAAATTCCTCAGGTTTGCTTCCTACTTTTCCTCTACCTCAAAATTTTCTAATAGATTACAAATCAA
The DNA here is from genome assembly GCA_021442155.1 of Cymbidium sinense. Taxonomy (NCBI): domain Eukaryota; kingdom Viridiplantae; phylum Streptophyta; class Magnoliopsida; order Asparagales; family Orchidaceae; genus Cymbidium; species Cymbidium sinense. The sequence goes on along the minus strand of CM038220.1, from coordinate 94,489,193 downwards.
ACACAACTAGAACTTGATCCCTCACAACTACATTAAAATATTTCTAAAAAAACTGACCCTAGAGAGTGCAACTTTATGTCCATAATGAATGTGACATGCACCTCATCTTTAGGTTGATCTTCTTGGTACAAATCTTTGTCTTCCCAAGGAGTTCAAACCATAACTCTCAAAGAACAATTACATCAAGCCCAAAAAAATAATCATAACAAAGAAACTGACTTAAGAAATAATAAATAAATAAAAACTGCAGTCGAGAAAAAAATGTGCTGAAAACTAAAATGATTTTTTTAACTCGCTTAAGAAAAAGAAACTAGCATGCCATGGTGCATGTTGTGTCATGCAAGAAATTGTGAGAATCCATGTAATGAAAGCATACGCCATTTCGACCATTGTACTTACATCACAAGTTTACTTTCCTATTCTATACATAAAACAAAAATGGACCACAAGGCATTATTTTCAAAGTTTTTAAATCAACTAACTAAAATATTTTTCATTTCAGGATAAAAAAGTTTGAGTTCTTGAGTTAACTTGTTGACAAAATGGAGGTTCAATCGAATTGCACCTACCAGGCTACCAATGAGAGGTCTCAAGCCCTTCAAAGCAGTTGCTTATGTTAGAAAAACCCTCCAGGTTCCTATCTAATGCCAGCCATATAACATAGTTGGCAAGCGCACAGGGAGGAAATGATAAATAGATTGAGATGTAACGATAAAAGGTCATTACAAGATAAATATAAAACGAGAAGCAAGCCATAAATACTCTGATTTCAGCTCACAACCTTCCTTTCTTCAAAACAGAAGAAACGAAACAAGATAAACTTCATTTGAACAGCAAAAAATGTATTTTTTTTTTCATTCATTTGCAATATAAGAACTAGGGGAACCGGCTTTATAATACAGATGAATCATCCTGGAATATCTTGGGTTTTTCTTCATGTTAGATTCAGATACATAATGCAAATTCAATATCCATCCCATTTCAATGTGTTAGGAAGTTAAAATAAAAAGTAAATTATCTAGACCATTACTGTTTGGAGCCGGGAAACAATTTAAAACTGAACATCTTTGAAACCCGGCTCAGAAGAAGAAGCAAATAAAGAATTAAATCCAAAAAGGCCAACCGGGTGCTAGGGCTAGCAGTACCATGAATAGAATGAAATTAGCGATGAAGCGATCAGAATCCCGATCATTGGTGGAGAGACCTGCGGCTTCAATGACGGAAAGCACAATCTGCACCTTCTGTAGTTCGCGAAGCTCCTCCATTATTTCCCGTCGCGAACTCTTTGCACAGCGAGGGTTTCTAGTACGAAGGAGCAGAGCAACCTAAATAAATCACTGAGCCCATTAGAATCTTCCAACATATTTGAATAAGATACGACTGAAGTTCATACAAATTATTTAGTACGGCTTAAAAAAATTGATTTGAATAAAATTCAATTAAGTTTGTTAAGTTATTCGAGCAAAAGAATATGATTGAAAGAAAATTCAAATATAATCTAAACATAATGGGATCAAAATTCAAACATTATTATTATTTATTTTAACCTCAAAAATATTTAGATCAAAATTTGAATATCATTTGAATTATCATGTAAATAAAATTTGATCATAATATGAACATAATTTATAAGATTAATGCATTAGATTGCAATCACAATAGCAATGATACAATTAAATTAAATCCATAATATTTAATCATTTAAATCAATAAATGAAAAAAAAAATTACATAATTTGCAAAACTAAATGAATAGCTAAAAAATAATAATAATAAATAAACACTATTTGTTATGCACTTAAATTGATTAATTTAATCTTTTCTAAAGATATTTGAATTTACATCGTTGTAAAATAAATCTATACATAAGTGATTACAACTGTATACGATGTGACGTAACTTCAAAAGATCTTTCTTTTGAAATGAATGAGATGATGTGTTGTATCACTTATAGTACATGATTTTCTATTTTAAGAAATCATAAAGCACTTATGAGACTACTTACACACATAAATTATAATTAGCTTTAATTGGCTTATCATATACAGTAAAATTTATCTAAAGTGATAAACACGACTTGGTCTCAACTGTATGATATTGTATGTATTGTATCTGCTTAAAGTGATAACTTGTCTAAAGTGATATCCTACCACGGTCCCGACAATATCACTTTAGACAGGTTTTACTGTAATATATGAAAATTTCATCTAAGTTGGTTTCATGCACGTTTAACGACATTTAGATGAGAAAAAAATTATTTGTGATTAATAATTTTTATAACTCAATTAATATGAGGAAGCTCTAACAAATAATAATTATAGTTGCCTATAAGATTTATGATATAATACAAAAAGGTTTAGAATTATATAATGTTATGTTTTTTATTGATTATGAGATCTCACATATTTTCCAATAAATTTTGCTCCATTCTATTAAATATCATATAAGATCTGCATCAATCCAAGACAAATTTTGAATATATTATAAACATCATTAGAACATGATTATTAGCTTTGAGTTAGGTTCAAAAAATTTTCAAACAAAGTTTGAAGATTGTTATAATTGTTAAGATGATGTATATTGATGTTTAGAGTTTATAAACAAGGTATGAAAAAGATGTTAAAACCCCTATTATAAGCTTAAACCTTCTTTATTTTTGAATATAGGGTACTTCTTTTGTCTCCTTCTTACATAAATAAGATGAATAATTTATTTCTCTTCATTAAAACTTTCATTTGAAAAGAAAATAACATACAAAATCTACTTTATTTTACTTTTATTTCTTTTTTTATTTTTTGCATTTTGGAAATTTATAGATATTTTTAATTTATTCTAAATTGTTAAACACAAAACCACACGCTGTCGAGATAAATAACTTAAATGACATCCTAATGTTCTTATTAATAGCATAGAAGTAGAATCCTTTTATTCAGTTCATGTTTTTGGTAACAATATGCCCCTCCAATAAGGAGAAGAAATTAAGAAAATAAAACCAAATTGAATCCTCATGAATCATCGATACAGTTGGTAAAACTCTTCTCCCAATTGTTCTTCAGCTAACCCCCACTGCAGTTTTGCTACCACCAAGCTTCAATTTAAAAGCTTGTGGCTTCCCATATGGTGGTTTGGGGAAGAAGACAACCTGAAGATGCCTCAGATCCGATTATTATCTACACTTTGGGCTTCAAGTTCTTGGCTTTCTTTCTTCCCCAGAATCGGAACAGCAGAACCAGCTGGAACTTGTTCCTTTCCAGAAGCCCTGTTGCTTTCGAACAGCTTTCCTGCCTTTACAATTGCAAGAATTAACTCAAGCTGCTTCTGTTGCTGTTCCTGTAGAAGCAGCAGGAAGGGAAATCAGTTGAATGAAGCACTTGAATTCAAGGATATGCTGTAGTTTTATAAATACTGGTATTATGAGGACAAGATTCAAGTAAATTCACACAAATTCTAGAATGGACAAGAGCCATAGAGCTCAGACTACAGATTTTTTGGATTTTTAAGTAAAGCAAATGCATAAAACAAGGCTGAAGACATTCAAAACAAAAGCAAACAACTAATCAAGAATAAGTAATTGGAAGCAACCTTATCAGTTCAGAATACTTCTGTCTTCTCTAGTTAATCCAATTTTGTTACTGCTGCAATTGTTAAATTTGTTCAACAATATTTAACAGGAGAAATACATAAATTGGAATAAGTACACTGGTCAGGATCCTTGTTACAGCTGCAGGGTACATATCTTCTCTGCTTTGGCTAAACAAATTTAACAATTGGTGGAATTAGGGAGTGGTTAGAGTGATTGTTGCCACCATTGTTTATAAAAAAGCTCCATTATAGCAATTTGTATTATATAAGCTTCATCTTTAAATTCTCTTGCAAATAAATATATTAGAGAAGCTTAACCCCACATGATTATGAATAACTTCTTTTGCTCCTCTAATTTGAAATCTTAGTTCCACAACTACTTCAGTCGCTCATATGTTCATAGAACATGAAAACAAAGTTGACACATAATGGTAGAAAATGTAAGAGGAACAAATCAGTCTGCTTATCACAATCATCCATCTAAAACACTTAGAACAATCCATACCTTCCATTCATAACTAACCCTGCACACATAATCATTATACCAAAAATGAAGTAATAAAAAAGAGGTCCTATGTATACCCAACCGATATGTATGAATTGATTAATATTTCCTCTCCCATATGCTCTTCTAGCCTTCATTGTATTTTTTGGATTGTTCCTCTCTGTTTTCCATTTGTCAACATGGTATTGGAGCTCTAGTCTCATGAGAAAGTAAGCTACTATCATTTGTCTACTATCACTCTTTACCATGGCAACTTAAACAACAAATGATGAAGACTCTATCCATCTATCAACTCTCTCCATTCCATATCAACTCAAATTTATGTCAAACATCAAAAACATTCTTAGCACTCATCTCACCACTAAAAACCACATGACCTGGAGGTCACAGGTAGGAGTGTCAATTCGGGTCAGCGGGTTGGGTTCGGGGTCTGACCCGAAACTGATCCGACCCGAATAGGGTTGACCCGAAACCGACCCGTTTATGAAACGGGTCAAAAACTCCAACTCGAACCCGGCCCAATTTCAACCCGATTGACCCGACACGACTTGATCGATCAAAATCGGGTCAAAATCGGGTTGGCAGGTTAATTTCAGGTCAAATTCGAGTTGGCGGGTCAAAATCGAGTCAATTTCGGTTTGAGGTCAACCCGAACCCGACCCGAAAAATTAAACGGGTCAATTTCTTCAACCCGACCCGAAAATTTTTCGGGTCAACCCAAACCCGGATTTTTCGAGTTGGGTTCGTGTCGAGTTGTGGGTCGGATCAATTTTTGACACCCCTAGTCACAGGTCATCAAATTGTTCTGTGCAAATGGATTTGAGGGATACTTCTCATAAAACCTGGTGGTAGCACTACACTTAATCTCAACTTCAATCCTGGACACTTATAGATCAAAACCTTACTGCAGCACTTCTCCCCACCACTACAGCACCTCTCCTTTCTTATTTAATCTTGACTCATGTGCTGATATCTGGAGCACTATCACTCTTCATCTACAATCCACAAGCCGAACCAAGTCATTAAACTCAAAAAAGAGTTACACAACATCCCAAAATGGGATCAATCAAAGATGTGATATCTCTTAAACATAGAGGTAAAGGTCGATGCACTTGTTGCTGCTGGTTCAGCACTTAACATAGAGGACATCATATTATATACACTAAATGACCTATCCTCATCATATCAAACATTCAAATTTGCAATACGAACCAACCTGCAACTATTAAACATTGATGATCTGCATTCACTTCTGTGTAACGAGAAGACAAACCTTGTCATTGAAGCAACTAAGGAATCTTTAATCTCACAACTGGAAGATGATCCAGGGCGCTTGTTGCTACACTAGCAGAGCATTTCACCATAGCAACCAAACTCGATTATCTCAGACATCTCGCAGCCGGGGGAATGCGTCCAACAATGGTCATTTTTCCAGAGGAGGAAATTCGACTCAATCACAAGTGGAATGTCAAATTTGCAGCAAAAGGGGACAGCCAGCTATAAGGTGCTTGCATCGCACCAACATGGGAAATAACCTATCAACACAAAGCACCGAATGGGTTTTGGGCTCTGGTGCTCCATCACACCTGACTCCAAACCATACTCAGTAGCACAATCCCGAACCATACCATGGCACAAAAAAGTTATGCTTGTGTTGATCTTATTTTTAGAATGAGTTCTCAACCCCTGTATCTTAGACATAAGACTCCTCTTAGACTTTAAGAGATCTTTAGTCTTAAGACACATTTAGTGATTAGTGGACGAGTCAACCTAACCCTAGAAACTTAGAAGAGTTAGCCATAAGAGTAGGTCATGTCTTAGAGGTGTTAGGAAAATTTGCTTACCCTATAGCTTAGACCACTTTCCTTACTTCCTTCGTTCAAGTCAAACTCCAAATCAAATCAATATCAAATCTAAATCAATTCTAGCCAAATTGATTTTCCCCAAACTCAAAGCAATGTCATATGATGGAAACCCATGATTGAAACTTATGATTAAAACCCATGATTGAATTCCAAGTTGAAATTCCAAATTCAAAATCTTTTCTAAGTCTTTAATTTTCATCTTAAGGATTTAACCTAAATCAAATATAAATCAATTCAAATTCATGAAATTTTCTCATAACTCATTTATATTCACATATATAAATGAAATATAAATTCAAATCAATCAAATCAAATCTAAAATTCAAATTCCTAATTCAAAATCCATCTTAAGTCCTTAATCCTCTCTTAAGGGCTTAGCTAAATCAAATCTTTAAATCAATTTAAATTCATAAAATTTTCTCACAACTTATTTATTTTTTCATTTATATTCACATATATAAATGAAATATAAATTCAAATCAATCAAACTAAATTCAAAATTCAAGTTCAATCCACAAATCTTTCTTAAGTCTTTAATTTTTTTAAGGACTTAGCCTAGATCATGATCAAATCACTTCAAACTCATGAAATTTTCTCATGACCCATTTATATTCTCATTTATATTCACATATATAAATGAAATATAAATTCAAATCAATCAAACTAAATCCAAAATTTAAATTCAAATTCAATCAAAATCCAACCTAAGCCTTTCAAGTCAAAATATTGAACTTAGTCAAATCAACTTTAAATCAAGCCAAACTTTTGAATTTCCTTCATGATTCAATCAATCCTTCAATCATGAATCCAAATATAAATACAAACTTTTTTTTATTTATTTATTTTATTTTATGTAAATACAAACTAAAAAAATATAAATACAAACTTCAATCACTTAACCAAAACTCAATTCAAAAATCAAGCCAAAATCCATTTCATGTTCACCCTTTGAACTTGAATTGTCAAATGAATCAAAACTCATTTGACTTAAAACCACTTGCAAATGGATTTATATTTGAAGAAATTTTTAAAATAAGTATGATTTAAAATATAATTAGTAATTTAAGTATCTTAAAAATAAAATTTAAATAAAATAAATTGTTTAATAATTTATTCACACTAATAAGTCGTCTTAAACTGACTTACATATAACTTATATGTAACTTGATACAAAATAATTTAAAATAATACAAATATATTCTGCTTAACGACTTCCATAATCATAAGCAATTATAAATCTATATTTAAATTTTATTTTTAAGATACTTAAATTACTAATTATGTTTTAAATTATACTTATTTTAAAAATTTCTTCTTTATATTTCAATTATAAGTCCATATACAACTTCAATCAAACTCAAATCAAGGTTCGACCAAGTTGTTTGACCTACTTAGGCTCACTTGACCCAAAGTGACATGAAGTACCCTTATGAGCTAAGTTATAATCCTAACCAAATTAGATTGAAGTAAGCCTATCTATGCCTCTCATCATGATCAACAATCATCATGGATAATCAATCAATTAAATTGGGTCAAACCAAGTCAAACCTAAGGGCTAACCAAGTCAACACTTAGCCAAAATGAAACATAACAAAACCAAAATACACCATAGGCCAAATTGATTGAAACAAATGATCTAAGTTCATTCATAATCAATGTTTGAACTTGACCAAGTCAACATTTAAGCCTAACCTAGCCCAATTGACCACTTGACCCAAGTTGACCCAACTTGATCTAAAAATCAAAATGTGTCAAAACTTAATCTAAGCTAAATTAATTGAAACTAATAGGTCAAATTTATTCTAAATCACTTGTTGAACTTGACCAAAGCCTCAATTGGCCAACTAGACTTAACATAGCTCAATTGACCTTGAATCCAACTTGACCTAAAGGGTCATATTGAGTCAAATTCAAACTTAACCAAAATTGATTGGAAACAAAGATACTAATCCACTTCATATGACTAACCAAACCTAAACCTACCCATGACCTAGCTCAAATAAGTCAAATGAGTCAAATTGATCAACTCGAACCATTTAGCCTAAATAAAGTCATATGAATCAAATTCAAATATAAACCAAATTGAATCAAACCAAAGCCACCAAAATATTTCAAATGGTCATATGAACTTGATCCAACCCTTGGTTTGACCCAATTTAACCAATTAGTCAACTTGACCCAAGTTGACCCATTTTGACCTAAATGGGTCAACATGAGCCAAACCATATCAAATGAACTCTAAATCCAATGAAATTTAACCAAACTTATTTTCTTAACATACCAAACATACCCAAATTCAAAAAACAACCAAATGACCATTTTATCCCTAGGCAATATGGTAAATTTTGGCCAATTCCACATGGAATTTGGTCAAATTCTCTTCATACTCACTTAGCACTCTCCTAGTAGATCAAGTGAACACTAGGGAGAGTGGTGCACCCAACCCAATGGGTTTGGGTCAGCCTAACCTAACCCAATGGCCAAACCTAGCACATGTTGTGAAATGGCCACATGAGAATCTTCCTTACACTCAATTTGAGCACATGGCAAGCTTCTCCACTTCTTCTCTGACCAAAATCGAACCATGTGCAATTGAAAACAGCCTAACAAACCATCTAAATCAAGGCAATTGGATCAAAACGGCAAGCCCATTCTCGGTCGTCCGATTGCCAAAGGGGGAGATATATGCCCCATAATTCACTCTTATACCAACATTCCTCAAGCCGATTGAGTGTTAGGAAGCCAGAGGAGTCATTTTTTAGTGATCCCAAGCTCTCTCAAGCATTTGCCTATTCCCATTTCTCGATTTTCACAAGGTGAGAACAAGGGAGCTCCACCAAAAGTCCATTTTACTCCACACCTAAAATCAAGCCAATTCCCTTTGCACACTCCCTCTGGGACCCTAATCGAGCTTGTCCAAGCTCTCTTTCAAGTTCTTGAAGCAAAGGAGTCACCTTGACCAAAGCCGAGCTCACTTGAAGGAGGAGTTTGTACATAGGAGAAGTTACTTAACCTCAACCCCTCAAACTTTCAGCAAAGATTCGTCTCAACCAGACGAAGCTTCTCCAAGGGAATCGAGCGTCAGTGATCACCTCCGGCGAGGTTAGCCATTTTCCGAGCTTAAACTCAATGTGATATGGAGTTTTATGAAAGAAATTGTCATGGCATGGGATTTTGACCGTTAGATGTGATCAAGGATGCATGATGAAGGTGTGGACTAAATTATAGCCTAATCCGAGCTCAATCGAGCTCGGATCATGTCCTAGATGATGGACGGATCCCCTTTCCCACAGGGAATAACAGGAACGGATCTCTGGTCGTCCATCCATGCGTTTTGGATGGATGGCCGAGAGTAAAACGCGCAACATATTTATATTTAATCCTCTGATCCGCGGATTTAATCTCAGTCGTCCGATCACCGCCTAATTGGATATTTAAAACGTCACATCGTAGTGTAAAGCACCGCATCGGGCTTGTAGATTAGTGATAATTAGATTTAGTTAATTCCAATTAATCACCTAAACTTCTAAAATTCATATTTCAACATAGACAAATCAGAAAAATATGAAATAAATTGCATTAGAAAGATAATTGAATATAGAATATTCTAAAATTGATTTTGATTAATTTTGAATAGCTCTTTTCTCTGAATTTATGGGTGCTAATTTGCTAATTACTGTCTAATTAATCCATTGATTAATCTCATACTTCTTGGGTGTAATTAGAGGGATGACTTCTACCTCTCATAATTTTCTTGGGATTTATTGGTGGCTTAATTAAGGGAATTGCTAGTTCATTCCTTAATCACTCTCTTAATGTAATTAGACTTAATTAAGGGTATAATTAGTGATTTAACCATCTAACTGAGCTAATTAAGTTTTGATTAAGTGAATGTGAGGTTTAGGAAATAATTTTGGGATACTCTCTTTAAGATATTCTTTAAACCCCATTTTATTCCTTAATCTTATCTTAATTAAAGGTTAATTCACTAATTATCCCCTTAATTAATTTCATAAAATTCTAAAACTTTCTATAACTCAATTAATTCTTCTTGGGTAAATGCTTAGGTGTTTGAGAGCCTAAGTATAATCAATGAAATCAAAATTCAACTCATATGTGTGAGGGGTATTTTGAAATTACTTAAGTTAAACTCCTTAGCTTAATTAATCATGAGCCAAATTGCATTAGGTTTTCTTCTTCCTAGGTGCATTACAAATTTAAATTCTTTGTGTAATTTTATGTTCTCTCATTGACTCATAATTATTTGATTAACTATGCTAAAATAGTGTAAGGGGGTAATTAACATGCTTAATTCATACCTTAACTTAATCAAAAAATAAAATGAATCTAATCACCTAAAAATTAAACAAAAATATCAAACGCATGTGGGAATGGGTTAGGAACATCAAACTCACCTCACATTTTTTAAATTAAATCAAATTCAAAATCAAACAAAAATCACATTAAACAAACTTTGATTTATTTTAAATTTTCTTATTTCATAAGATTATTTTTAAGAATTAATTAAGGTGAATCATTTATGTCAAATTACATATTTTGGCTAAAGTAAGAATATGAGTGACTATTATCACTATTAAATCCAAATTATTTTCAAAATATATGAATTAATTATCAAATGAAACTTTATATCTTACTTATAAGCTTGCATATAAGTAAAATATATAAGTAGTGTAGTTTTCCTTCTCATCTCTTAATATAATTTTAAATAGATTTAAAAAGATATATTTTTAAAAGAACACAATACTGCTAATTCCATTTCATATTCATTCTGTATGACTTAAGAAGGACACTTACACTTACATATAAATTGCACAAACAAACCAAAATAAAATAAATACAAACTTTTGCATCTTTCTTTTCCATTCATTTGTACTTTGAGATGGGAAAGTGATATATTAGTAACAATTGTTTAAGTTTAAGTAGGCCTTATATCTTACACTCTTAACAATTTTAACGTTTACTTATTCTTTTCATACATTTATATGTGCATATGAAAATTGTATAAGAAACCTCTTTGCTACTTAATGAAAATCATGCATCATAAACATTTAAGTTTTCTTAAATAACTTATTAAGCATGCATGTGCAAAATATTCTCATTTGATATGTATAGATATGCTTAGGATTCATTCATATGCATGTTATACATGTTGGGAAAGAAATAAAGTGATGTGTGTTTTGTGATTTTAACTCACTTTATTTGATCTTAAAATGTCTTTTTTTTAATAAGTTTGTTTAGAGTTTATCTAAACTTAGAATTAATTAAAATACATAATAAAACATTCACTAAATAAAATTAAAACATGAATCATAAATATATTATGTCTTTCATACATTTATATGTGCATGTAAAAATTGTATAAGAAACCTCTTTGTTACTTAATGAAAATCATGCATCATAAACATTTAAATTTTCTTAAATAACTTATTAAGCATGCGTAAAATATTCATTTGTATGTATAGATACGCTTGGATTCATTCATATGCACGTTATACATGTTGGAAAAGAAATGAAGTGATCTGTGTTTTGTGATCTTAACTCACTTTCTTTAATCTTAAAATATTTTTCTTTTTAAATAGGTTTGTTTAGAGTTGATCTAAACTTAGCATTAATTAAAACACATAATAAAATATTCACTAAATAAAATTAAAACATGAAGCCACTTTAGAAATTACTTAGGTTAGGGAAGGAAATAAAAGTTCTCTTTTCTTTCTCTCTCTTCATAACTTAGTAATTAATTATAGGATTCATTGAACCCAATCAAAACACAAAATAAAATCAACCCAAAATAACTAAACCACTTAAATGAAGCCCTTTTCTAAGTTGAACATTCTTTATACTTAAAAAATTCTAACTTAACGTCATAGCTAAGCATACCACACAAACCTCTAAAACACACACATTAGGCTAAGTTACATTTTCTAGCTTTAGGTTAAGACGGTGCATAGTTTGATATACATGTTTGGGATTTGTATGGTTTATTTAGCTAATCTCTGTTTTACAGATATTAGTTAAATTTATTTTTCCTTTTCATAAATTTTGCAATTAAGATTTTAGAATGTTTGTTATAGGAGAATAAGATGAGCATTGGTCATAAGATCTCATCTTATACACCATGTAAAGCTTTTTAAGCAACCACCTTCCAACCATCCAAAAGAAGGAACTAAAGAAGAAAGAAGAAAAGAAGAATGAAGAAATGAAACTTGAAAACCCCCATAACAATGAGTTCCTTGCCTAATTGTACTTAATTCATTTATAATCAAGGGTAAGAGTCTACCCAATTTATTTTCGATTGTGGTGCACCACAAATGACCTCTTATTCTTTTGTTAGCTTATAAATTGATTGATGATTTGTTTATTGCATTAAGATGACATCTTTTTCTAATTTTCTTGCGATGTATTTACTGATGACAATTAATTCTTTAAAAAATAAATCTTCTACTAAATTAATTAACTCAAAATTAAAAGTAAACAACTCATAACCTCATCTAAAGCCTAAGTTAAAAATCAAGATAAAAGAATTAACCCCTTAGCTGGATGAATATTTTATTTATAACATTATGCATAAAAGCATATTGTTACACTCTTGATCGACAGGAGAAACTTGACCTTGGAAGTGAACACACCTCCTTTCTTTACATTAATCGGGCTTCCACTTGCGAGAAACTTGGTTTAACCTTTGAGAGTCATGATGAAACACACCTCCTCCTTCACGGTTTTGCCAATAATCTTTCTCATGCATTATATAATCCTATAAGTCTGAGTCAAATAATTGTCTAAAATAATAAAATAAAATATAATATGTTTTGCATTAGATTTAGGTCATTTGAAACACACCCTTATATGATCTAGTCTCTTTAGGGAATGAGTTTAAGGACTTAGTCTCTTTCTAAATAAATAAATAGCCTAACTATCTTGCATAAAACATATGTCTTGCCTACAAGAATTTAAAATCAGAGAGTTAGGGCCACCCCAGGTTGTAAGTCCAAGTGGTTTGTCCTCTTTATGGAAACCAAATACCCATTTTCGCTTTAGATTTAGTTGTGCATTTGGCCCTAGCCAAAGCTCCCTAGATTTAGGTTCTGAGATTACTTCTCTCTTTTGTGGACAATAAGCATAAATCTCATCGCAGGCGTTTCCACAATCTTATGTTGTGGAATCATAAATCCTAAATTTCTAATGAAAAATTCAACTCAAATAAATTAAATCAATTTCAAAAAAATAAAGCCCAACCATAGGATAGTTTGAAATGCTTGTTAATTTTCTAGCATCGTGAACATCTCCTACTTATCTTCTTTTGGCTTCGATAATAACTCTCTCTCTTTGATCAATCTCATTTGATCTTCCAAAATAGACTAATCGATTGATAATCCTGCCTATTGAAATCTTGGAGACAACGATCATTTACCTTAATCGAGAACATTCTAGGATCTCATTCTTAGATGTAATTAACTATGGGGCTTGCGTAGAAACTAACCCGATTTAAAATAAACCCTTACTTTTTTTCATATAAAGTAGGAAGAATCTTTGGTACACATGCATCTATTGTCCTGTGAGTTCTATTGATTAGGTCCATCAGTGGTCATTTCTATATTTCGAGATAATACACCTCTCCTCAATATCGTACCTGACCACCCTCAATAAGAATATATGGATCTACGTGGAGTCAAAAATGCATAAAAAGATGTATATCTCTATCTTCATTTTATCCCGAAAAGAGTGAAGATAAAAGTATACATTTTTACTTTAGAAATTTCATCATAAAAATTTCACCACAGATTTTTCTGGCGACTCAGCTAGGGAAAGTTCCTCTCTCCATCTTTGATAAATGATCGTTGTCTCCAAGTATCGATAGTGAGTTTATACTTTAGTATGAATCCAAGACTATCTTTCGTTCCATTGGTACTTAGCTTATTTCATTTTTAAGTTAAGCTAGCCAACATCTTTAAGTTTTAGAACATCACCCCGTGTTGGTCTTAAAACTCTTGTTGGGTTCTCCAATGAGTAAAAAATAAAAAGATCTAAATAAAAAAATATATATTTAAAGATTTCCTCCTTATCATTTCTATCGTAAGAAAATGTTCATTTTAAAATAATAAAGACAAAATAAACCCTTATCAAAAATCATGCTTTTCAAGAGCACTCTTTCAAAAATGTACTTAATAAAATATTTTGCACAAAATTTTCCTAAATCATCTTCATCTAACAATCTTTATGATTGTTATATGTAAGATCATCTTTACAAAAATAAAATTCTAACAATCATATTTTCAAAAACATAAAATTTGAAGATTAGCCTTTCCATTCAATACACCCAAATGTATTGAATGGATATTACCTCTTCAAATAAAATCAAAAATAAAATTTTGAAAAAGTACATATAAACATTTTCATTCAATATGCCCACACCTATTGAATGGAAGTTTCATTCTCAAACAAAACAATTTTTTTTCAAAAGTATATATGAACATCTTCATTCAATATACCCAAATTTATTGAATGAAGATTTCATTCCCAAATAAAAATAACATCATTTGAAAATCCCACTTAAACATGTTTCATATATGATTAAGTTGAAATTCCCTTTTTTAAAAAGCAATAATCACACACAAAGCAAAATTTTCACATTGCAAAAATAGGATTGACTTCCATTCCTACATACCCAAATTTGTTAGATGGAAGTCTTTTTTTCGAAAACCAAAACTTAACAATCATATTTTCAAAATTCAAAATACATTTGGAACTTCATTTAGCACATTAAAATTTGTTAAGTGAAATCTCCAAATTTGAAAAACAAAATTTTTAAAATACATTTAAAACTTCATTCTAGCATATCCTATTTGCTAAACTGAAGTCTCTCTTTTTTCAAAAATAAAAATTTGAAACACACTTTTGGAGATTTCATTTAACATACTCAAATTTGTTAAGTGAAATATTCATTTTACAAAAAATTTCAAAACATATTTAGAATTTCAATTTAGCATACCCCATTTGCTAAAATGAAGTCTCCTTTTTTTTAAATCAAAAAAAAAAAATGAAACACCTTTAGAATTCCATTTAATATACTTAAATTTGTTAAATGAAATTTCCACTTCATAAAATTTCCTAAAAGCACTTTTGGAACTTCACTCTTTAGCATACCAAATTTGTTAAAGTAAAGCTTCCATTGTTCAAAATAAAACCAAAACAAAAAAAATTTAAACACATCTTTTGGAATTTCATTTAGCATACTCAAATTTATTAAGTGAAATTTTCATTTCACAAAATTAAGTAGAACTTCATTTTTTTAACATACCATATTTGATAAAGAGAAGTCCCTACTTTCAATCAAAAATAAATCAAAGCCAAAAAGTAAACACATTAGAATTCCCTTAGCATATTTTAATTTGTTAAGAATCTTACTTTTCAAAAACAAATCAAAGCCAAAAAGGAAACACATTAGGATTCCCTCAGCATATTTAAATTTGCTAAAGATCCTATTTTTCAAAAAGTAAATCAAAATAAAAAAGAAACACAATAGAATTTCTTTAACATACCTAAATTTGTTAAGGATCCTACTTTTACAAAAACAAAATACCCAAAATAAATGAAACACTTTAGGATTTCCTTAGCATACTCAAATTTGCTAAGAATCATATTTTCAAAAATCTTTCAAAACAAAAAGCACTTGAGTTCTTCACTTAACATACCTAAATTTGCTAAGTGAGAATTTCAATTTCAAAATCAACAATAATTCACAAGATAAAACAAACAAAGAAAAAAGAAATAATTGTTTTCAAACACTTCACTTAGTATACCCAAATTTGCTAAGTGAGTAAATTCTAAAATATCAAATCAAAAACAAAACCAATTGACTCTTACTTCAACATACTCAAATTTGTTAAAGGAAAGAGTCATCAAATCAAAATCTAATTTCAAACATGAACCTATTAAAGCATCTTTCTAAAAATATTTGAATCTATTTTTCAACATACTCAAATTTGTTGAAGTTGGATTCATAATCAAAAATTTTTCTTTCCAATCAAATCTCTAAATCTTCTATAAATCCATTTGAACCCCACTTAATACTTCCAAGATGTTGGATGTGGGTTTAAATTTTAAATTCATATTCATATATCAACAAAATAGAAATCTGATCCAAGCTTGTTTCCAACATTACAGATTCTCAGCATCAGTCTCAACTATAGCTACAGTTCAGTTCTTAAGTTTTTTCAATTGATTATAAATGGCAAGTTCACAGAAGTTTGTGTTTACTTTCCCCTACGGCATGGACTTGGCCTTGGATCAGACCAATCTCCACCGAGTTGAGCACACCCATCTCATCCATTTCGACAGAGGTTTTGAGAGGGTGAAGATCACCTGTGAGGGCACTCCCCTCACAACTGTTAGCAAGACTGCGGTGGCCGAGCAGACACCAATCATCCAGATCGATTTACCATCAGATTCTAATATCCCCCATTAAAGAGGAAAGCAATGGTAATCCAATCAATTCCAATAGTGCCAGTGACAGCGCCTGCGCTCCCCGTGGTTTCACGTGCTGCCCCAATAAAGGCTAGCACCCACTCATTGGCACCCTCTAGGGAAGGACTCAGAGGAGAAATAAAAACCGCATGATCAAGCTGTATTATTCGCGTATTGCTAGGGAGATGGAGGCCCCTATGCGGTCAGCTATGGAGGAGGTACCCACTCTGATCACCCTGTTGGTTATAGCGAACTTGTTTCGTCCTCTCTCTGGGTCCGACAGACAGGATGCTAGGAGGATATGTACTTCACCTCCACTAGTGGTTCAACACGCCCCGCCAACTGTGAGTGAGGACGTATGCCGCCTCGACGCCTCTACGCCAGTTGGCGAGCTTACGACGCCCAGTCCAAGCTCAATTGATTTGAGATCTCATCCCCGTGGGAAACACCTACGGAGAGGGCTAGAGAGGCCCGCACTTCAGTACAGATCACTAGCAGAGAGAGGCGGAGGTTTGGTCGGCAATCAGCCGCCTCCGCACTCATTGATTTCCCTGATCGGCGCGCTACCCGCGTCGATCACATAAATAGCATTTTGCTTACAGGGACAACCCATCATAGTCAGAGGGTCCCTGTCCTGAGAGAATCGATGGTGTCTCCACCACACTACTTTACCCCCCGTCCACCGACACCTGTTCACGTTGCAGCATCTCCAGTTCCATCAAAGGCCATGAAGGCCATCCGGGAGAAGCGCACTGTTGGTGTGATCCTGGGCCGAGAGATCTATTCCATCTACATCGCCTCGTGGCAAGCTCTCCCGCCGACCTTCCTCGCAGGGTGGAGGGAATGGCGACCCCGAAGCATAGTGGTCGTCCCTTAACCAACACCACCAGCTCAGCAGGACACAGAGATGGTGGCAGCTATTGCAGAGGGAGCAGATGATAGCCCAGTTGCACCGATGATAGTGGAACCTACTAGGAGTGTCACCCCTTTCAGAGTCGATGACAGTCAGGAGTGTCTCTTCTAGTGAGTATCGTCCTCATAAGATTGATTCTCCAGTGGCAGGGGAGGGCCGGTGCCTCTCAGTACATGACAGTGATCACACCGATCAGCCAAAATCATTTATGCCCGTTCAGATTGATCGTTCTCTTGAGGATATAGTTGCACATTATCTTGTAGAAAAGAAGAAAATTCTGGGGTATAACTGGTCTGATGAGGAGAAGATCAACTTTGATCTCAACAAAGATGATTTGTTGGGAGACTCAATCAGAGTTTACATGGTAGATACCAGGGGATCCTTCCTCAGAGGGCAGCAGGCTATGGAAGGTGATGAGGTTGATTAGGAAGACACAGCCCAATCAGCCCAACACCTCTGATATCAGTTAAAGCCAAAAGACGAACAAATAGATAAGATGGCAAGGCAGCTTGATGACTTATTAGCAATAGTCTCAATACTTCAGAAATAAGCCCCAACAGTTCATCCTACTACAGCTGAGATTAGTCAGCCAGAATTAGTGCATATCTTGGACCGAGCCAAGACCTTACCTCCCGTCGAGCAAGGTATCACTAACATGTATAAGAAGGTAGTGAAAAGTACCTCAATACAGGAGAAAGACATTAGATCTATGGTTGAGCAACAGGTGAAGGAAGCGTTGGCTCAAGCCCAGGGAGGATCTTCAGTTCCAAAGGGTAGACCCTACCCGGAGGAATTTAATGCAATCCAATAACCCAAGAGTTTCGTGCCACCTTCCTTCAAGAGCTTTGATGGCAGTGAAAACCCAAGGCAGCATATTGCACACTTCAGGGTCAATTGTTGCAATGCCGGTGGCAGTGAAGCTTTGCTATTCCGCCTCTTCATGAGCCTAACAGATAGCTTTGATTGGTATTCCCAAAGTTAAGAAGACATTTATCGAGTTGAAGCAACTTTTTTATCAAGAGATTTGCCGGAGCTCAAAGAGTTATCGTGATCTCGACAACAACACCTAGGTGAGTCCCTTATTAACTATATTCTCAGTGGCGTAACCTGAGTATGAAATGCGAGCCGCAGCTATCTGAACAGAATGCCACTGAGATTCTTCTAAAGAATATCCATGGTCCAGTCGATTTCATGCTTAAGGGCTTCACTATCAAAATATTTGAGAAGCCAATCAACAAGACGGCTAGTTTACAAGGAGAGGCTAAACAGTTGCCTTTTCAAAACCAATTGCCCAAAGCAAAGCCATAGAAGATCTATGAGAAGAATTGAGCAAGATACAAGAGATAGTGGGAAGCAACCACCTAAAGATCATCAGAGACCACGACCTCAGTTTCGCCTCCACCTTCTTTACCACCAGGTAGCCCTACCGCCTCCACGGCCGCCACCGCCTCACCATACCATCGAATGGGCACACATACCGCCGCCAGTAGCTATGGTCCACCTACTCTTTTAGATAAGCTTAACAAACCTTATTCATTTAAGAGAGAGGTAATCAGGAAGATCTTTAAGAATTTCTTAAAGAAACCTGATTTTCAACTACCCGAGCCTACGAGACCGAAGGAAGTGGGCAAAAGTCATGATCATAACTTTTGCCCCTACCACCATATGCTAAGTCATGTTTTGGAGGATTGCGTCACATTTAAGGACTGACTTGAACATAGCTTCAAGACCGGTGTTGTAGTGATCCCGAAGGAATACCTTATGGAAACAACCATCCGCCATTGGTAATCCTTGGGGATACTTGTGATCCTTCCAAAACCAAAGAAGGTTGAGATATCTCTATCTCCCTAAGATCAAGAAACTTTCCTTGCAGGTGCCCGAGTCAGCTCAAACCTCCAACATCAAGAAAATTTGCAAGTTGCCTGAGCCAACTCGGAGAAAGGTGGAGTTCAAAGAAGATGTGTCCCGATAGCCAATAACACAACCATCGACCGAGTCCAACCTCCACCCATCGCAGCCTACATCGGCTTCTCCACTTCATAGTTCTTCTTCTTCTATAGAACTCTTGATAAGGATAAGGGCATCGAATCCCTTACCCCACTCATTTTACTTGATTTATACTTTATACCACCTATCAAATCCAAGAAATTGAAAAATAAAGCTAGCTTGAATTACATCTGTGTCACTTCTGATGGATTGCCTACTTCTATTCATAATGATAACTCTTCAAGTCAAAATAACTATAATAATTTTGATCTTCTTCTTTTTGATTCAGAGTTGGACTTTCTCACTCTGAATACTACGGGTTCATCACTTGAGATAGACTTGAAATCATCCGATTCCGAGGGTCCCATAGGAGAAACTATAAGTGAGCCTGATGTACAGGTAGAACCTTCCATTACCCTGCCACAAGAGATCACAGAAGTCAACCTCCGTAGTAACAAGGTTCTACCTCCTAGGACAGCACCTCAAGATAAAGAGAAACAAGTCATTGGTACAGAGGATCGAGAAGCCCCTCCACAGAATGCCCCACCCATGGATATGCTTATGGAAGATCAGTCCAAGGTGGACTACAATGTCCTCTCTCATCTAAAAAAAAGTTGTCATCTAAGCTAAACATATACGATGCTCTTGTCTTATCCAAAGAAATGAGTGAACTATTAATCAAGGCTCCCATTGATCCTGAGATATGCTTAGCTCAACTGATCGCTATTGATGAGGAGGCACATTACACAAAAGAAGCTCAGGGGATCACTTTCATAGATGAAGACCTTCTTCTGGGACACTTGGAGCACAACCGTTCCCTCTACATCACAATTGACATGGGTAGATTCAGACTTGCCAGAGTTCTCGTCAATCCAGGTGCATCGGTGAACATTATGAGTCTAACACCCTTGCCTATTTAAAGATCAACATCTCCACACTCCGAGGAGATCGGATGATGTTGAGAGAATTCAATGAATAAGGTGAGCGGGCTTTAGGTTCCATAGTGTTACCTTTGGAAATAGTTGACTGGAAGACTGAAGCTAAATTTTACATCATTGATTTGAATACTTCGTTCACTGCTTTGCTCGGTAGGTCCCTTCATCAGTGCATCAAGTTCAAAAAAGATGGGATTGAATACCATGTCAATGGAGATGAAAAGCTATTTTCAGTTAGAGGTTGAGATTTATGAGATGCGACCTACTATCTTCCTCAAAACACCCTTTCTCGTAAACTTGAACAAAACTCAAATTTAAAAGAAAAAAAATGAAGAAAAAGAAAAGGCAAGAGAAAAAGAAAAGAAAAATGAAAATCCAAGTGACAAAAAAGGGGAATTGAAGAAGAAGTAGATCCGCAGATCACATTCCACCCACAGTTCATTCCATCATATAGGCATGTAGGTAGGATGACTCAACCTCCACCGTGTAGAAGGCAGTAAACAAAGGGCTCGAGGTGGAAGACCGACCACCAACAGAGGTCATGTTCCAGCTTATAGTACTATTCACATAGACTTGGAATCCAGCTCGGAGGACGAGTCTAATGTGATTAGTATAACAGCCAACCCCTCTCAGCGGGTTCCATTAGAGGTGACTTTCGATCCAGATAGAGACGAAGACCGAGCTTCCAAACAAAGCAAAGTGTATGAATCAGGTTTATGTGAAACTATTAGGCAACAGTTGAGAACTTTAGCTCTAACCTCACTTTCATCTCAAAAAGTTAAAAGTTTAGTAATTAAAGAAGCCCCTAAAGAGATTCTTTTTGAGATTCTTTTTGAGATCATCCTTAAGTCCTGAAGTTGATATATAACTTGAGGAGGATACATTTAAAGAATTAATGAAATTATCATTTGACTTTTACTCGTCTTGTATTCATAATCTTATACAGAAAGGTTTAGTTCCTCATACATGGTCCAACCACAGGTCCAGTCGATGACGATGATTACTGTTTAGTTGTTACCAATTATTTGGAGTTTGATAGGTTATTTTCACACAACACCGACTCTTATGAGAATGTATGTTTAGAAACCTCAGATGATCCAGATGATCTCCAAATTAAAGAGGCACCGCCAAAATTTGAAGATGAGATCCATTAAACAAATAGCAAAGCTTAAAGAAATCAACCTCGGAAAAGAAGAAAATCCATGTTCGACGAACATCAATTCAATGTTGAATGAAAAAGAAACCAATGACTTAGTTAGGCTATTAAATGAGTTTAAAGACTGCTTCGCATGGAATTATGAAGAGATGCCAGGATTATCTCCTGACGTAGCAGTCCACAAGCTAGAAATAGACCCTAACGCTACCCCTATCAAGCAAGCTACTAGACGCATGTAATTAGAAATCGAACAACGTGTCATTTCAAAGTCAAGCGATTGATGTTGGTTTCATCGGGAAGAAAAATATCCTACCCTTAGTGCTGTCGTCCCCAATTAAGAAGAAGAATGGCCAAATTGATACCGATTTCAGACTTAAAGGCATATCCTAAGGATGAGTTTCCTCTTCCAATACTAGAATTAATGGTGGACATCGCCTCATCTCATGCAATTTTCTCTTTTATGGATGAGTCATTTATGGATGAGTCATTTAGCCACAACCAAATCAAGATGTCTCCTGAAGATGAAAGAAACATTGCTTTTCGAACCCTGATCGAAATCTTTTATTATAGGGTCATACCTTTTGGCCTTAAAAATGTTGGTGCTACATACCAACAGGCCATGACTCAGATCTTCAACGAACTCATCCATCATCAGACTGAGTGTTACATTGATGATCTAGTAGTCAAGAGCAGAGAAAATGAGAACCATCTCTTTGACTTGAGAGTAATTTTCGAACAATTAAGACAATATAACCTCAAAATGAATCCCCTAAAGTGAGCATTCGGAGTAGCTTCAGGGAAATTCCTTGGGTTGTCCGACATCGGGGAATAAAAATAGATCCAAAAAAGATTAAACCTATCTTAGAAATGTCATCTCCTTAGAGTTTAACTCAACTCAAATCCTTCCAAGGACGGCTGACATATCTAAAACGCTTTATCTGCAACCTATCGGAGAGATGCAAGCCATTCTCAACATTTGACAAAAATGACGTCAAGTTCAAGTGGGATGACAAGTGTCAACATGCCTTTGAAGACATCAAGCAATATTTGGTGAAGCCGCCAGTTCTAGTAGTCCCTATCCCGGGCAGACCACTCATTCTCTACACTACTACATTGGATGACTCTCTCGGCGCTTTGTTAGCCCAAGCCAATGATGAAGGGAAGGAGAACGCTCTCTACTACCTCACCCGTCGTCTTATTCCTGCTGAAGCGAACTATCCACCTATTGAGAAACATTGCCTAGCTTTGATCTTTGCATCTCAGAAGCTACGACACTACATGCTTTCTCATAAGGTGAACTTGATCTCCAGAATAAATCTACTACAATACCTCATGACACGGCCAATGCTATTCGGACGTTTGGCACGATGGTCCATGACTCTCTCGCAGTTTGATATCACATTCGTACCCCTCCGTGCGGTAAAAGAACAAGCACTAGTAGATTTCTTAGCAGCACACCCACATTCTGCTAATTCTCTGCTTAGTGACGATCTCCCTGCTAAACAAATCATGAACTTAGTGGAGATTGACAACCGCCAATAGGAGATGTATTTGATGGTGCAGCTTCTTTTCATAAAGGGGAAACACCACGATCTGCTCTTCCAGGAAAGGCAGGGGTAGGAATAGTTCTCCTAACTCCAGATCGCAATGTGATGAGATTCTCATACTATCTTTCCAACCCTTGCACAAACAACAAAGCCGGTAGTATTTTGATCGCCTATTCGAGTCACCATCAGTATCAACATCTTTGGGGATACTCAGTTGGTCATCAATAAGATTATCGAGTTTTACAAGGTTCTCAAACTCAAGCTTCGTCATTACCATGAGTATACCATAAAGTTGTTGGCCCAAATTTCTGAAATCACCATCTACAACGTTCCCCGAGCAGAGAACGTAGTAGCAGATGCTTTGGCCAAACTTGCCAAAGAACTAGCATGTCCAAAAGATGAGTCCATTTCAATAAGGATCCAAAATAGACAAGTCATATCTCTTATTGATATTGAACTCATCGAGAGACTTTTTCTCGAAGGGGAGGTTGTCGTTGCCAAAATGGATAAAGAGTTAGATTGGAGGCAACCATTCATAGACTATTTAAACACCGACAAACTACCTCAAGAAAAGTCACAAACCCATTAGGTGAAACAGAGCTCTCTCTAATCTCGTTGATGGCACTCACTACCCGGCCAAATGTCTTGATTATCTTTACAAAAAGTGGCATATGTACATTCAAGTCTATGCGAAGCACATTAATCCGATCCGAAGATGAAGACGAAGATCAAGAGACTAGAATACTACTGGCCTTCGATGATTACAGACTGCATGGATGTAACTATGAGATATCATCAGTGTCAAGTACACGGTGTGGTCCTCCACCAACCACCCAACATTCTACACCCTACATTAGCCTCATGGTCATTCGAGTGTTGGGGTACCGACATTGTGGGTCTAATCGATCCTCCTACTTCCAAGTGGCATCGGTTCATCTTAACTGCCACTGACTACTTTTCCAAGTGGGCGGAGGCAATCCCACTCAAAAGATCACAAAGATGTACTTCGCTTTTTAAGAATATAGTGGGTGCCTCGACGAATTATATCCGATAATGATACTGCATTCAAAAGCACCAAGATCAACAGGTTCGCCAGAAGACACGATATAGATTAGAGATACTCCACTATCTACTACCCCAGAACAAATGGCATAACAGAAGCATTCAACAAAACTCTTATCTAAATATTAAAGAAGACTGACGACAAACAACTAAAAGTGGAACGAGTAGGGGGTTCAGGCCTACCGAACTCCAACTCGCTTACCCCATTTTCTTTAGTGTATGGGTCAAGTTGTTCTACCTTTAAGTTCAACTCTCACTAAGAATAACATTGAGTAACAAGATCACTAGAGCGAATGCAAAGTTAGAAGAGCTCGAAGGTTTGGAGTAGAGTCGCCTACGGGCATGCCAAAACCTCGAGTTGTACAAGGCCAAAATGATTTAAGCCCACAACAAGCTGGTCCGCCCTAGGTCAAAAACCAAGAGAAGAAGCCGCCTAATGACGATGTTCTTCTCCGTTTGCGGCGAGAGAAATTGGAAGGATAATGCAAGAGGGGCGACGCTGGAAACTGAAAGAAGAACTCGCCTAATGACGGTGTTCTTCTCCGGTTGCAACGAAAATAAACAGGAAATTCGGATTTGAAAAAAAGGGGGTATTTTCGGTTTTGGAAGAAAGGAGGAAAAAAATGAAGTGAAGAAATTCGTTTTTGTGGAAATGAGGAAATTTTCGGATTGAGAAATGCGGGAAAAATGAAATTTCGGATTGGTTTGTGGGAGGGAGAAAGAAATAAGGAAAAAGAAATGGAAGAAGAGAGGAAGAAAAAAAGAAAGAAGGAGGAGAAAAAATCTGTAATTTTCGGTTTGGAGAAAAAAAATGGAAGAAGGAAAGAAAGAAGAGAAAGGAGAAGAAGAAAAAAAAAGGAAAGAAGCCATACTCTTTTTCAGTTTGGAGGAGGAGAGGGAAATGGGGTTTTAGATTTTCGGATGAGGAAAATCGAAGGGCGCCGGTCTCCCTTTTGAAGAAGGAGGGAACGGACTGAAGGAGAGGGGGAGCGCATTGCATGGGGAGAGAGGAACGAACCAAGGAGGCCGCGCGTGAGGGAGCTTCCTTGCATCTGATCGTGAGGATGAGAAACCGAAAGCATGGTTCCGCCGTGCAAATTGCTGGCCGGTGCTTTCATTTTCGTGACGCCGCCACTGATTTCGATGAAGATTTTATATTCAATTCATCTTTCACCTTTGACCATTACAATATATGAATATCATTTCACCATTTCATCCTTCCACAAATTCATGGCCTTAGGACATAACATTATGTTAAGGGACAATCCTTCACTAGACACAAATTGTGGTTTATCAAAGATATGGTCAATACTGGATACAACAGTTTTGTTGTGCCGCCGCCATACTCTTATGGTAACACTTCGCCGCCAGGTGGGATTTCGAGCCATAGTCGCTCGAAATCGCTCGAAAATCGATAATCGCTCGAGTTTCGAAGTCGGCTCGAAAGAGTTCGAGCCGAGTCGGATCGAATCGAGCTCGATCCGTCGACCCGGAAACGGCCGCTTGAAATCCAACCGAGCCGCCAAATCCAAACGAACGCTCGAAATGCAAACGAGCCGCTCGCTCGTGGGAATTAATCTCGCCCGTCAATTAATTGACGGATCCGCTGTTCGCTCGCTCATCCTTCGACCGCGAGAGCTTCGCAAGTCGGCTCGAATAAATTCGAGCCACATTTGTGGCAAAACTTGTGTTTCAGTCGATCTCGATTCGAGCCCAAATTGAAGTCGACTTTCGAGCGAGCCATCTTCGCACTAATCACAGCTAATAACACAGTTGGATGTTTCCAATGCCTTCTTACATGAAGAACTCTCTGAAACAATATACATGCGATAACTACCCAGCTTTCAAGATCCCCAACAACCTCACTATGTAAACTTATTAAAAAGGCTCTCAACAACCTCAAACAAGCAAGCACTATGACACATTCTCCTTTAAGCTTGTGGTTTCATTACTACCCCTGCTGACCCATCCCTTATGCTCTACCCTGACAAATCTGTCAGAATTTACATCCTCATCTATGTTGACAACATATTGGCCACAGGAAACAATCTTACTGCTATTTCGAATGTACTAAAAAAACTCGCCTACAAGAAGCGTAATCTGGGATCAATCTCCACAATTTTAGCATCCAGTAAAACCCACTACCACCAGATTCAAACTCAATCAAACATCCTATGCTCAACACATACTCCATCGTGTAGATATGACTTCCTACAAACTGTTATATCCAACTAAATATCCGATTAACAAACAGCTCAATCAATCCTTTCAAAACCAGAACATTATCAGTTCTTCTCAATACTTAATGATAACCATACAAATATTATTTAAAATTGCACAACAAAAGGCACGCCTCAACACAATTTGGTGCTAAATTGCCTTGAGGTGAATGCCTTAAGAAGGGAATGGTGAGACATGTGCCTCACCATTTTTGAGGTGTGCCTCAATAACATTTGTTGATCATTTTTTAGAATGAGCTCTCAACCCCTCCATCTTAGACATAGGACTTCTCATATACTTTAAGAGTTCTTTAGTCTTAAGACACATCTAGTTATTAAGTGGACACTCAATCTAGCCCTAAAGACTTAGAAAAGTTAACCATGGGAATAGGTCATGTCTTAGGAGTGTTAGAAAAATTTACTACCCTTAGCTCTAATCATTCCTCACTTTCCTTCTTTCAAGTCAAACTCCGAATCAATCTTAATGGTTTTCCCCAAATCCAAATCAACTCCATATGATCAAAATCCATTATTGAAAACTATGATAGAAACCCATGATCAAAATCCATCAAAATTCCTAAGTTCAAATCTTCTTAAGTCCTTAAATTTGTCTTTAAGGACTTAGCCAAAATTAATTCAAATATTTGAGATTTTCTCATAATTCATTTATATCCTCATTTATATTTACATATATAAATGAAATATAAATTCAAATCAATCAAACCAAAAAGATTCCAAATCAATTCATGAAATTTCTTAAGTTCCTTTAATTTTTCATTAATGGACTAAGACAAAATCAACTCTAAATCAATTCAAACTCATGAAATTTTCTCAAAACTCATTTATATTCTCATTTATATTCACATATATAAATGAAATATAAATACAAATCAATCAAATCAAACTCTCAAATCAAATTCCAAATCTAAAATTTTTCGAAGTCCTTTAAGTCTACCTTTATGGACTTAGCCAAAGTCATGATCAAATCAATTCAAATTCATAGGATTTTCTCATAATTCATTTATATTCTCATTTATATTCACATATATGAATGAAATATAAATATAATTAGTTCAAAAAAAATTGCCACCCACTCTCGACAATTTTGATTGAAAAGAGTGTGATTAAATGTCGACGTAATTTTCAGAAGACAAATGAGATAGTAGACAAGACACTACCTAGAGATTTCGCCCTCATTTTGTGAGGACTTTAGATATGGTTCTAGATTTCCTATAAGCGCAAGCCCATATAGTTAATTACCTCTCACAGTGAGTGATAGAGAACTTTCGATTAAGGCTAGTCGTTAGATTGCTTAATGCGTAGCGTAGCGTAGCGTATAGTAGCAGTATATGGAGTTTTAGAATTTAAAATTATGAAATTCATCATTTCAGCTTAAACCGGATGGTTGGGAAAATGATGACGTGCCCGATCTAGATCTCATGGTTCATATCCCGGCGTCCCTAATCTACTTAATGGAGAGATAGTTCAACCCGTAAGGATCCTCATCAAACACAAGTTACATCATCCAAGAAATCCATGTAGACTGGTGGTGTTTGTCTGGGAGAGACGCCTTAAGTCTACCTGCTGAGGGTTGTTCTCTATCAGTATCCATGATTCACAACTTAAAGTGAGCTATTAAGGACCATACCTGCGTGATCGTAATATATTGAGTCACCAAACCACCGATCAAAGACTGCTCGCTCTTGAGCTTCATCGCTCTTACACGAGTGAGACACGCACGCGCCCCATCGACTGAGATTGATTGAAAGTGAACATAAAACACTTGATTTGACATTACCTTTCATGAAGTTAATTTTAATTTATCACCCCAACAAACAAGCATAAATGGAAGGGATTGAGTTTGATTTAAGTTTTAATGATAATTTCATTTAAGCGGTTGCTACTTAATTTGATTTAAAATTAAATTAATTTGAATATGTTTAAGAAATTTTTAGATGTCAACTCGCTTAACTGAGCGATAATGAGGATTAGATCTACCGTCACCCGACAAATTTCAAATATTTCACCGATTTGAAACTCTTATTATAAGTTTTAAGTTTTGTTAACCCATTCTAAAACTAAACCGGAAACAACCTGCACAAAGATCCTCGACACTTTAAACATTTCAGAATAATTGCTTCATGCGTATATTTAAGAATGTCTTAACGTCTTATGTTTTTGTTCAAATCGTGACGAACCTTGTTTTGAAGCTATATATTCAAAATACAGTTTAATTTGTTGTTTTAAAAGAAGATTTACCCCTCATAGTAGCTTTCATTTTCCCCTCCCTTTTTTTTTAACTTTCCACATTCATCCCGGTCATTTTCTTTGACCACTATCCTTCCCACTATAAATACAAGAGGAAGCATCACATTCCATTCCATTTGTTTGATTGGAGTCAAGATTTGAAAAGGATCTGCTGGCTGACTTTAAATGGGCTTTCAACTCTGTTTAAATAAATCTCGTAAGTGCTTTTTGTTCCCCTCTTTTTATTTTATTTTTTTGTTATGTTTGTCGCATATTATTTTCCTTCCTTTTTGTTTGAAGTTTGTTAATTTGAATTTTAATTTTAGGTTTCATTTTGCGAAGTTCTTAAGCCGATTCTTTTACTTTTCATTTTTTTCGAAATAAGATTTTGACGAATACAACATTTCGACAATGGGGCGACATCTAACAGATGTTTACTTTGACGCTTTCACGAAATGCATGAATGTATCTTGACACTGACCGATATTTCATCTTGTCTCTCTTTACGGCTAAGCTTCAAACTCAGAAATAAACACAAACATGTATATATTCACATTCACATATCTCACGCTCGACTAATCTTTCGCTATGATCGAAGAGAACGTTGGGTATAAAACTAAGAGAAGAACCTCGACCTGTTGTTTCATGTAGGCAAATGAAGAGCAGAAGAGGAATGCGACACCGAAAAGAATAACGCCTTCGACGTTCTTCCCCTGCTGCGAAAATGGAAGAGTAATAGTGAGCGACGGAATCGAAGAAGAACCCGCTCGACGGTGTTCTTCCCGCTTATAAACGAAGATGGAAGGATACGCGAGAGGACGAAAATCGAAAGAAGAACCCGTTTCTGTTCTTCCTGCTTCAAGCAAAATTTTCAGATTTCAACAAAGCGGAATTTGAAATTCGGATTAGGAAAAATGAAGGAATTTTTGAATTTGGAAAATTGGGATTTTCGGTTTTTGGAAAGTGAAGGAATTGTATTAATGCTACATTTGCCGATCCCAAGTCCGGACGTGAAAAGTGGAGGGTAGCGATAGGTAGTCGACAACCAGCGTAAAATTTGTCAAAATAATCATGACATGAATCCTTTAAATCATCAGATATCGGCGTCCTTGAAGCGACGCTATGATGGCAATACGTGAAAATGTGCAAGGCCACCGATCGACGTCCGGTAGTGTTAAATAAGCGTTCCCACATTATCGGACGCGCAAAGAAGTTAGTCCATGAAACTGAATTAGGTTAGATCTTGGAAGGTACTCTACAAGTAAATTAATAAAAAATATTTTATATGTTCAAGAAACTAACGAAAGAATGCCAGTGAAATTATATAGCTTTTAAACTTCAGATTCAAGAAAAGTCGAACTAAAATGCGTATGTAATTATAGATAAAAATTTAAAAGATAACGTTATAATATATTAATATAGATAATTATGAGATTTAAAAGATTATTATCGATACTAAGATTATCAATGTTATAAATATTTACGCTCATAAAGATTATTTGGTTTTAACTAAACCAAACCGAACCAAAGTTTTAATTTGTCTCGATTTGAACTTAAGAATTTGATTTTGGTTTTAATTAATGAAAACTTTGGTTTTGGTTTTGACGGTTTGTTAAATAAAATTTGAATGGAACCAAATAAACCAAAATAATTATATGTAATATGATATTATTAATTTATGATAATATATCTTATTATTATACACTTATTTTTATTTATTTTCACTTACTGACGCTTTTTTAAGACTATTATCCTATTTTCCAAAATATTTTGGTTCATATAATATCATAATATTGCCCATCAACTTCTAAGTTCAAAACATCATTTGGTAAGTAAAAATTAGTTTTAAATATTTTTAAATAAGTAGTTAATTGCATTTTGATTATATTTATATTATTTTGCTTATAACTCAGTCATTATACAATAAAAAGTTATACAAATAACTTTTAAATATAATCAACTTCGGTTTATCCAAAACCAAACCAAAATAACCAAACCAAATTATTATTCAGTTTGTTTGGTTTTGCGTTTTATTTGGTCAGTTTGGTTTAATATTTTTAGGAATCCAAAATCAATCGGTTATAAAAAGTTATCATCCAATCCATCCAAATCAACCAAACGCACACCCCTATCCTCAAGTAGGTTTGAAGTAAAAAAAAATGTTGGAATGAATTATGAATTAATACAAAAGATACCTCAAAAAAAATATTTATCAAGAAGATTTAAATTGACATGTTGGTAGAGTGGTAAGATTTTAAAAATATTCATGGATTATGTATTTAGATTAAAAAAAAAAAGTAAGACTATTAGATTTCTTATTTACGATTTTGTAGTAATACTTTATTTAAAAAAAATGAACATATTATTACTTATAAAATGAATCTAAGAATGAGATTGATTATTTTTTACGAGAAAAATAGATCATTTAGATCAGAAAATCAAGATCATTCCAAGTGAAAGTTTAAGCAAACATCGACAAGTTAGATTTTAAGATAAAAGATCAGAAAAAATAAATCAAATCATTCCCTAAGATTAGATGGGGATACTTAAACAACACAAATCAAAATATTTTAAGAGCAGTTCTACAAGAGCTTAATATTTTGGATATTCATAGAAGTTAATGTGAAAAGAAGAAACAAAATTAAATCAAAAATGCTTAGAATCAAAGAAGTTTTTTAATAAAATAAAATATATAGTCAAAGTGTGTAAAAAAAGATAATAAATAAGAATCATTGTTATAAAACTTGATTTCAATATATAAACTCGAGAATTAGGAAAGATATAAACTACCAGAATTCTAAGAAAAGAATTTATGATGAAAAAAATTTACTTTAAATGATCTATACAATGATAAGATACCAAAGGTGAAAGATGTAGATGTTAGTCAACCAAAGTGATCTGAGAAGTAAACACTTAATGAATATATGTAATGACTAAAAATAATAAAGATTTTTTTTCTTAGAAAATGATATTCAAAATAAATGGATGAGGATTTTGATAAACTTTTCAAGGATCTAAAGACAATTGATTTTAGAACTTTAATATCCTAAACAAAAATAGAGAATTTTATTTTTATCATCAGATAAGTCCAAGTAGAGAACTTTAAAGAAAATGAAATGTGAAAACAATAGACGATAATATTCCAATATAAGTGTGAAAATGTTTAGAAATCAAAAAATTTCTTACAAGTCTTTTAATGTTATTTTAAAGACTAAAAGACGTCGATAAGACAAAGAGTTTGTTGGTTCCTACATTTAAGAATAAAGGTGATGCACAAGAGTGTGCAAATTATAGAGAATTAAGTTAATGTGTCATACATTAAAATTATGGGAGAGAGTAATGAGTAGGTTACGATGTTACAAAAGTTTCACAATCGCTTTGATTTCATGTGGATCTTATGGATGTTATACATTTGTTAAGAGGTTTGATGAAGAAGTATAGAGAAAGTAAGGACGATCTACATATGATATTTATTGATTTAGAGAAAACTTATGATAAAGTTTCAAGAGATGTTCATTGGAGAGTTCAAGAGATGTTCTTTGGAGAGTTCTAGAACAGAAAGGAGTTAATATTAGTTATATTCAAATAATTAAGGATATGTATACTAGAGCTGCTACTTGTGTCCAAACACAAGGAGGATTGATAAAATATTTTCATATTTCAGTTGGATTACATCAAGGATCAGCTTTAAGCCCTTATCTTTTTTTGGTTATGGATGATCTTACGGCATTTACAGGAAGATGTACCGGTGTATGCTTTTACTAATGACATTCTTCTTGTTGATAAGACTAGAGGAGTCCAACGTAAACTTGAATTATGGAGGTCAACATTATACTAAAGGTTTTGTTTAAGTAGATCTAAACCGAATATATGGTGTAATTTTAGTTGTAGAAGTTCTAGTGGTAGTGTAGAACATTAGTGAACAAGTCATTAATAAGAGTGAGCGATTCACATATTTAGGTTCTATTGTTTAAAATGACGGTGAAATAGATGGAGATGTTATTAGTAGAATTCAAGTTAGATGGTTGAAGTGGAGGAATGCATCAGGTCTGTTGTGTGATAGAAAAGTTTCACTTAAACTTAAGAGAAAATTTTATAAGATGGTGGTAAGACCATAATAACATGGTGCGAATGTCCAATAAAAAAAGAAGCATAAGACTAAGTTAAGAGATGAGGATGCTCGTGGATGAGTGGCTTTACTCTTAGAGATAAAATGCTAAAATGAGTATGGGGAAAAAGTTGGAGTAGCTCAGCATAAGATTAGAGAGTCAGATGGTTTACATAAAGCATCAACCGTCGATGACCCAGTTAGAGAGTAGATGCATTAGATTTGCCTTTATATTAAAACGTAGAGTAGACCTAAAAGACTGTTAAGATGTATAAAAAAATGACCTAAGTATACTTGAATTAAATGAGAATTTGACACATAATAGGGCACAATGAAGACCAAACATTCATGTAGCCGACCCCACTTAGTGGGATAAAGGCTTACTGCTGTTGTTGTTGTTGGAAAGTGAGGGAATTAGGAAGAGATCATCGGCCAAGAAGAATGAGGCAAGGAGGTGAAGATCTTTGTAGTTTGAGAAAGAGAAAAGGAAAAACAGAAAAAAATAATAATAAAATAAAATAAAAAAACTAAGAAAAAACATGTCATTTTCCGATTGGGGAAAAAACGAAAGAAGAAAAGAAAGGAAAGAAGGAAAAGGAAGAAGAAGAAGAAGAAGATTCCAAGCCTTACCCTCTATTTTTTGTTTCTGGGGGAGGAAGGAAAAACTCTCTTGATTCGGATTAGGGCAAGAAAAGGGGAAAACCGAAAATGAGGTGAGGAGGAGTTCTTGCCATCGCTTTGGAGAAGGCCAAGGAATTCGCGTGGAACGTTGGAGGCTCTGGAACGATTCTTCGCGAGGCCGCACAGGAGGGAGGACAAAGTGAGCCATTCGCAGATCTTCTCGTGCGCAAAAGAGGGAGGGAAACAAACCGAGAGCCTTCGTGAAGTGAAGTGGATGACGGGCGAGGAGGTGCGGCGACGGATAGGCGAACCACCAAACCGCCTTCATTAGGGCTTAGGATTAGGTTTTAGATTTTTTAATTTGATTTTTAAGTTAATTAATCGACCTTAATGTGAACTTTACACCGATAAAATCACATAGTTAATATATATATCAATTTAATATTTCATTATTCAACGAACGATACAGCTTCACGATCGAGGCCATTGGTTCAAATCGGCCACAAAGTATATATATTTCACCAAATGCATCGCCGCCGCTTCCGACATTCGTGCACTCTTCAGAATTGAGCGAACAGTCTTACTTGATAGATTTCAACGTTTCGAAGCTAACGACGCGATCAATTTTATGAACGGGGATCGTTCGGACATCATCGCAGCTTCCAGACTCCGATATGCGCGTCGCCACATTGAAAGCTCAATCGCTTTATCGATCGATTTTTAGATTATGCAATATTTATATTCTGATCAATTCGACATTCTAAACGCGATGGCGAAGTCCGTTCGTCGATCAAAGGTCATTTCGACCATTTTATGATGATTGGTCATTTTGAGTCACTTCTCGAAATTCATCGAATTGAGCTAATTTTTTACTACTTATATGTGGTCAACAATGGCATAATTTTTTTAAAACCTGTTGATGTATTTTTTTTGCCGACCTCACATAGTGGGATAAAGGCTTGTTGTTATTGCATTAAATCAAGTGAATGATGAAAACTATCTTTTGGTCTTCTTAATAGTTATTGAGAAGATTTGAGAGTACTTAATTATGCAAATTGTCACTAACAATGCTAGTGGTTATAGGACTTTTAAGAATAAATTGATAGAGAAGAGAAAGCACATCTATGAGACACCATGTACAACAAACTGTATAGATCTTATCTGATTCAGGGACTTTATTATAGTTTTACATTTATAATTATAATTTTATTAATATACTTAAGTAGCTCTTTAGTACATTAATTAGGTTCGTTTTGCTGAGGTCATTTCGTGGCTAGAGTTTATAAATTGTCGGGACAGGTTAGAGAAGGGGTATTGTAATCTCATTTTAGATTTATAGTGAAAATCGGTATTTACCGTAGTCACCGGTAACTCGCTCGTTTCACCATTTTTGCATCGGTATCGAGTCGCCATGGCGATGAAAGGCGCGAGGATGTCCTAGCTTGCAACGATGATCGAAGTCGCCATTCTGAAATCCCAGCCAATCACCGAAAAGCCCAGATCCGATTTTCGATTTGTTGTTCAGAAGGAGCAACGGGAGATTTGATATCTCAGGGACGACGACATGCCTTATCCGGCAACCACAAATCCAAATCCGGAATCCATGGGGGGAGCGGTGAATCGATCGGTGACATCCCGTCGATCTCGCCAATCGGCCGCGAAGCCAATCCGCTTATCGAGCTCTACTCTCGTCATCGGACTACTCATTCCTGTCCCCCGATTACTTAATCCCCTTCCTCCATCGATCTTCCCCAGATGCAGCCAAGGCTCCAACGATTGAGGTCAGTGCAACGAGTCAACCAAGTTAAGCAACAGCGCAGTCGAATAATACATGAGGGGATGTACAACAACCAAATGAACTTTTCAAATCACATAAGGCAGCAACTGTTACAACAGGCAGTTCTCAGTCATTCCTACCACTCACCTATTTCGGCCAACCATAATTGTACCAAAGGTAACCCCCACATCAATGCTGATTTTAATTTTTGTTGTTTTGATGGTAATCCTAACATTGAGGATTACTTTGAATGGGAGCTAAAAGTAGAAGAATTCTTCTATCGCACTGATATTCCACAAAAAAAGCAAGTCAAATTTGTTGCTCGCAAACTAATAAGTCGAGCGGATGCTTGGTGGAACCATATAACCCATGTCCGTCGTCTCGAGGGCTGGAAAGATGTTGGCACTTGGTCCAAAATGAAACAATTCTACGACAACAATTTTTACCATCGAACTGTGAAGAGTTATTCTATTTTAGTCGTATTAAAGTTCCTCAAGTTTTCATTGATTCATCCATAGATCCACCTACATTAAATTTTAAGAGTTCTTTAGTCTTAAGACACATCTAGTGATTAGGTCGACACTCCCTAGCCCTAGAAGACTTAAAAGAGTTAGCCATAAGAATAGGTCATGCCTTAGGGATGTTAGGAAAATCTCCTACCCTTAGCCTAAATCATTTCGTACTTCTCTTTTTTTTCAAGTCAAACTTCAAATCAATTATATTTGATTTTTTTCAAACTCAAATCAATTTCATGATTCAATTCCATGATTGAAACCCATGATCAAAACCCATCAAAAATTCCTAAGTCCTTAACCTTTTTTTAAGGACTTGACCAAAATTATGATCAAAACATATTCAAATTTTTAAGATTTTCCCATGATCCATTTGTATTCTCATTTATATTTTCATATATAAATGAAATATAAATTCAAACCCATCAAATCAAAATCAAAATTCAAAATTAATTCATGAAATTTCCTTAAGTCCCTTTAATTTTCCATTAAATGACTTAGACAAAATCAACTCTAAAATTTGATCAAATCACTTCAAATTTATGGGATTTCCTCAAAACTTATTTATATCTTCATTTATATTCTCATATATAAATGAAATATAAATACAAATCAATCAAATTCAACTCAAAAATTAAATTCCAAATTTTAAATGTTTGAAATTCCCTTAAATCCCTTAATTTTTAATTAATTGATTTAACCTAAACTTTGATGAAACCTATTCAAACTCATGAGATTTTCTCAAAACTTATTTGTATTCTCCTATATAAATGAAATATGAATATAAATCAATCAAATTCAATTCAAAAATTAAATTTCAAATTAAAAATCCTCTTAAATTCTTTAAATTTCCTTTAATGGATTTAACCTAAATGATGATTAAACTCCTTCAAATTCTTGAAATTATCTCATGATCAATTTGTATTCTTATTTATATTCACATATATAAATGAAATATAATTTCAAATAATCAAAACCAACTCTAAAAACTCAAACTCAAATCCACTCAAAATCAAATCTAAGTCTTTTAAGCCAAAATCTTGAACTTAGCCAAATCACTTTCAAATCAAACCAAATCCTTATTTTTCTCTCATAGTTCAATCAATCCTACAATCATGAGCTCATATATAAATCCAAACCTCAATCAAACGATCAAAGCTAAAATCAAAAATCAAACCCAAAACTTCTTTATATTCTTCCTTTGAGTATGAAATTTTCAAATGGATCAAAATTCATTTAACTTCAAACCTCTTGTAAATAGATTTATAATTTAAATATAAAGTCATATACAGATCAATCAACTTCAAATCAAGATTTGACAAGTTATTTGACTTGCTCACCCAGACTAAAAAGATTTATGAGCCAACTTTTGATCCTAACCAAATTGGATTGAACTAAACTTATATATCCTTCCCACCATGATCAACAATCATCATGGAATGATCAATCAATCAAGTCAAATCAAGTCAAACTTAAAAGTTGACCAAGTCAACACTTAACCTACAATGAAACTTTACATAGTCAAAATCCACTATAGGTCAAATTGTTTGAAATCATTGATTTGAGTTCACTCATGACCTATATTTGAACTAAACCAAACCAACATTTGAGTAATCACTTAGCTCACTGATAAGTTGATCCATTTGACTAAAGGCCAAAATGTATCAAACTTGATCTAAGCCAAATTAATTAAAACCAATGCCAAGTTCATTCCAAATCACTTCAAAACTAAAGCCTCAATTCCAACCAAATTTCATTGACCTGACTCAACAAGACCTAAAAAAGTCATGTTGAAAAACTTAACCCAAATTGATTGGAAACAAAGATATCAATCCACTCATGACAAACCAAACCTAAACCTACTATCAATATCTAAATAAGTCAGACTCATTTGACCTAAATGAATCATATGAGCCAAAACTAAATCTAATTCAAATTAAATCAAACCAAAGGCACCAAAATATTTCAAATAGAACTTGACCCAACCTTGATCCTTTGAATTTTATTGGTCAACTTGACCCAAGATGACCCATTTTGACCTAAATGGGTCAACATGAGCCAAACCCTATCAAATGGATTTCAAATCCAATGAAACTTGGTCAAACCTATTTTCTCAACATACCAAACATACTCAAATTGAAAAAATAACAAATGACTATTTTACTCCTAGGCCATAGAATAAATTTTGGCCTAGTCCATGGATATTTTGGTCATACTCTTATCACAATCACTTGAGACTTTTCTAAAAGCTCAAAGGGACTTAGTAATGAGTGGTGCACCCAACCCAATGAGTTTGGGTCAGCCCATTTGACCCATGGACCCAACCTGACACTTAGCCTTGAAATTCAATTTTCAAACTCCCTCCTAAGCTCAATTTGATGCACATGGAAAGTTGGCATTCCACTCAAAGGATCAAACCGACCATGTGCAATGATCTAACAGCCTAAACAGCTCACTCCATATGGTTAATTGGATCAAAACGACAACTAATAAGTCGGCCATCCGATTGCCATAGGGGGAGATATACTCCCCCTAATTCACTGAAATTTCACTTCACTCATACTCGATTGACGCCTAGAGAGAGTTAGCAATCATTAGCGAGCTTTCCCAAGGTCCCTATAATTATATACAATACATTACTATACACTATATTTTAATAAAAAAAGTACAATAGCAACGAATATGTCATTCAGAATTTAATCTAACTAAATAAATTCGTTATAGAATCTTCGCATGTCTGAACTTACTTGCAAAATAGTTTAATTTATGAGTGAAAAAAATTAACAATTGCCCGAGTAATTTTCGAGTAGGTAGGTTTTTTCGGCTTTGCGCATTGCAAAACAGGGGAGCTCGATCCAATAGCTAATTTTCTCTACACTTAATCTCCTTCCAATTCCTCTTGCACACTTGATCTAGGAGCTAAGTCGAATTGGCCCAAGCTTTCTCTGAAGTTCTAGAGGCAAGGAAGAGCTCAATTCAATCAAAGCCGGAAAGGGATTAAAGAAGAGTTGGTCCATAGAGCTCTACACTCAACCTCAAGTGCTCAAAACTTCAGCAAAGTTTCGTCTCAACCAGACGAAGCTCCCCCAAGGAAATCGAGTGTCGGTGATCACCTCCTGCGAGATTAGTGATTTTTCGAGCTTAATTCTCACAGGTGTTGGTCCTTTGTGAAGTGAACTTTAATCTCATAGGATCTTAGCCGTTGGATGTATTGGTAATTGCATCATGAAGGTGTGGGCTAAATTTTAACCTAATCCGAGCTCAATCGAGCTCGAATCAGAGCCTAGAAGGTGGACGCATCTCATTCTTCTTGAGCTTTGGCAGGGATGAATCTCTGGCCGTCCATCCGCGTCGTTTGGATGGAAGGCCGAGATTATTCCCATGTTTATATATCCGCTATCCGTTTTATAAACCACAGTGTATCCTCAGCCGTCTGATCTTTGATCGAACGGCTAAGAATATTAACGCGTGTGCCACCAGCCGCCCCCTTGATGTGATGTTTAAGTAAGTGGCTCACAACACGATGCAGGTAAAGCACACCGCCGCCACGCGTCACGCCGTGAGCCGATATTAAGCAGGAATTAGTTAGGGATTTTAATTAATTCCTATTAATTCAAAAATCGTCTAAAAATCATAACTCTTCATAGAAAAATCAAAAAATAAAAAAAAATGCTATGGATAGATAATTTTATCTAGAATATTTTAAAAATATTTTCAATGGATTTTGAATTCCACTTTTCTCAGAATTTGAGTTTCTTTGAGAATTTTAATTAGCAAATTATTTTCTAATTAAGTCACCAATTGATCTCAAACTTCTAGGGTTCATTTTAGGAGATGGCATCTGCCTCCCCTAATTTTCTTGAAATTTATTGAGCTCTTAATTGAGAAAATTACTAGCTCATTCCTTAATTATCTCTTTCATATAATTAAGGGTAATTAAAGTGTGATTAGTGGATTTACCTTATGATTGAATTTGATTAAGATCAGATCCAGTGAGTAGGGATTTTATGGAATAATTTTGGAGTATTTCCCCTAAGCTATTCTCTAA
Organism: Cymbidium sinense; assembly: GCA_021442155.1. Classification (NCBI taxonomy): domain Eukaryota; kingdom Viridiplantae; phylum Streptophyta; class Magnoliopsida; order Asparagales; family Orchidaceae; genus Cymbidium; species Cymbidium sinense. The sequence goes on along the minus strand of CM038220.1, from coordinate 94,449,629 downwards.
ACCCTCTTTTTCTTTTCTTAATCCCCTATTAATTAAGGGTTAATTTATTAATTATCTCTTTAAATAATTTTCAAAAAATCTAAAAAATTTTAGAATTTAATTAATCTACTTTGGGTAGATGCTTAGGTGTTTAATAGCCTAAGTCTAATTAAAGAAATTAAAACCTCTTTCATAAGTGTGAAAGGGTGTTTTAAAAGTACTTAAACTAAATCTCTTAGCTTAATTAACTTTTAATTATAAGTCAAATCAGATGACCTTTCATTACTACAAATTTAAATACCTCGGGTTTTATGTCATCTCATTATCGTAATTACTTAGTTAATCTTTCACAGGTTGTTTAATTAAACCACTTAATTCATACTCTAACATAATCAATGCTTAAAATGGATTTAATTATCCAAAATTAAATAAAAATACAAAACACATGTGGGAATGGATTAAGAAACTCATCTCACCTTTCAAAATTAAATCAAACTCCAAATTAAACAAAAAAATCATTTTGAAATTCACTTTGATTTATTCTAAATTTTTTATTCTTTAAGAATGTCTTGGATTTAAGTAAAGTGAGTTTGTTTACACGCTTTCATGCTTTAGATCTTTCCCAACACGTTAAATGTCAGATGATTCATAATTTCATATTTCAAATTAAAAAAAAAAATTGCTTTATGTCAAATGTGTATGTGTTATTAAAGTAAAATATGAGATTATCACTACTAAATCCAAAGTATTTTCAAAACCTATAAATGAAACATCAAATCTAAAAGTGTGCTATTCTTATACTTTAATTATAAGCTTGTATGTGATAGATTATAAAGTAATGTTTGGTATAGTCTTTCTTTTCTTTCTTATGTTAGTATAGTTTTGAATAGGAGTTGATAAGATATAGGGTTCATTTGAAAAGAACTTAACACTTACATAATTCCAAACCATATTCATCCATATGCTCTCACTTAAGAAGGATTGCTTATACTTACATGAATAAATTGCATAAACAAACATGAAACTATTAAACAACTTTTGTATATTCCTTCTTCATTTCTTTTACGACGTTTTAAAGAAAGTTATATATTAAATCCAAAAGTGGCTTTAAATAACCCAAGTAAGTCAGACTACACCTCTGCTTAACGACGTCAGTAATTATGCCTTTTCTCTTATGCATGTAAGTTAAATTTTGGATAAAGAAAATCTTCTCTACTTAAGAAAAATCATATTCAACTTCTAAATTTTTTAAATTTACTAAGATGCGTGTATTAACTACTCATTTGTATAGATATGTTTAGGGTTCATCCATCGTGTTATATATGTTAGAAAAGAAATAAAGTAATGTGTGTTATGTGAATTTTAATTCATTTTATTTAATCTTAAAATATCTTTCTTTTTTAATATGTTTGTTTAGAGTTTATCTAGACTTATGATTAATTAAAAGATGTAATCAAAACATTCATCTAAATGAAATTAAAATGTGAATTTACCTTAGAAATTACTTAAGAATTAGGGAATAAAAAAAAGTTCTCTTCTCTTTTCCTCTCTTTATAACTTAGTAATTAATTATAAGTTTCACTCAAATCAAACTAAAACATGAAATAAAAATAACCCAAAATACGTAAATAACTTAAATGAAACCCTCCTCTAAGTTGAACATGTCCTTCACACTTAGAAAACTTGAACCTAAAGTCATAAGCTAAGCATGTCACATAAACCTTCAAAGCACATTATAAATTTTTAAGTCACTTAGTTAGGTTTGATTTTTGATTATGTTTTATTTGATATATATTTTACTGTTGTTATGATGTATGCTCATAAATGAATGGTGGTATGACACGCTTTAACTATTCTTTTCTATGATCTTAAAGTATCATAAATAAAAATATAAATGCTTTCTGTCCTTATACTAAGCATAATCCATAGTAAGTTTTGGACACCCATGTGTGGGGTGATAAGTCCAATATACATGCTTAGGATTTGTGTGATGTGATTTGACTAACCTTTGTTATGAAAGTGTTAATTAGAATTATACTTTTCCTTTTTATGTAAAAAAGTTTGTATATTTAGGATTTTAGAAAGATTTGTTATGAGGGATTATGATGAGCATTGGTAATAAGATCTTATCTTATGCACCATGTGAAGCCTTCGAGCATCTACCATCCAATCATCCAAAGGAAGAACCAAAGAAAGAAAGAATAGAAGAAGAAGAAAAAAAGAAAGAAGAACAAAGCTTGAAGACCCCCATAACAATGAATTCCTTCGCTTAAATTATAATTTAATTCAGTATAAAGAGTCCACCCACATTTGATATTTTCGGTAGTTGCACCACAAACGATCATTTATTCTTTTTGATTAAACTTTATAAATTGTTTTGATGATTTGATTAATTTTTGCATTAAGTGGTATGTTTTTTTTTTTTTTTTATGTATGGTCTGGATGTGGATTAGGATCTTTAGGAAAAAATAAATATTTTACCCAACTTAACAACTCAAAATGAAATTAAATAACTCATAACCTCACCTAAAACTTAAGATTAAAATCAAGATAAAAGAATTAGCAACTCCTTAGCTCAATGAGCATTTTTTTATAATATCATGCACAAATATATCTTATTTCACTCTTGATTGGAGGCTGCTTTCACAAAGAACGCTGACCAGAGTGAAAGAAAAGTCACCTCTTACCTTCTAATTTTAGCCGAATCGATTTCTCATGCATTAATATAAAAATCTTATTAGAATTAAAATGATTGTCCAAAATAAAAATAAAATGATATTTGAATTACATTAAATCATTTGGATACCGCTTACATGATCCAATCTCTTGTGAGTTTAAAACTTAGTCTCTTTCTAAATAAAAATAAGAGTTATTCAGATAAACATAAATACTTGCACATGTATTTAAAATTGTATGAAGAGTTAGTTGGCCATTAATAGAAATGGAAGTTGTCGGGTTTGTCCTCTCTGGAGAAACCAATTATCCATTTTCATAAGTTATAATTTTCTACCAGAACTCCTATATTTAGGTTGATTGCTTTTCCTCAGATGCATAAGCATAATTCATCACCTCTTAGGCATTTACTTAATCTTATTAAGGAATTTTAAGTCCTAAAATTCTAATGAAAAATATAACTCAAACAACTTAAATCAATTTCTAAAATGTAAAGTCCAACTATAGGATAGTTTGAGATGCTCGCTAGGTTTCCTAGCATCGTGAGCATCCCATTTTGACTTCGATAATAACTCTCTTTTGATCAATCACATTTTGATTTTCAAATACAAATCAATCAATCGATAGTCCTTCATATTGAAATCTTTAAAGACATCGATCATTTACCTTAATCGAGAATTTTTCTAAGGGACTCTGTCCTTTAAGATGTAATTAACTATGAGGGCTTGCCCCTGTAGGGAATTTAACGAACCCGATTTAAAATAAACTTTATTTTACTTTTTCATGTAAAATAGGAGAAGAATCTCTATATATAGACATCGTCTAGTCCTAGAGATTGGTTCCAAAAAGTAGTGACTCGTCTTCAAATAATACACTATATCTTGATGACGTATCCGATCACCTAAATAAGTACACCTGCGGATCTACATGACGTCTTACCAAGACGAATTTCTATAAGGTCTCTTCTTTCTTTTCTCCGTAGATTTGAAAGGTGACTCCCTATAAGAGATTTATTCACCACAGAATGCCATGAAAATAAGCCTTCGATGACTTCTACTCTTGTTTCAACAAAGGATGATATGTTTTCCAATCAATCTCAGATGAAATTTGAGCTAGATTTTATATCAAATGATGATATTAGTAATCCTCAAAGCAACATTATTAATGAAGTCTAGATCAATTAGGATGTTATCTTGAAGAATCAAAATGATTTTCATTTGAAACATGGTGACATGGATGATGATGTTAGAGAAGTACTAGTTATTGATAAGCATTTGTTATCTGAGTTGAATGCAGTGGATGACTTTCGAGTTGAAGGATTGAAATCTAAAAAACTTCTTTGTATGGAATCACAATCTAATAGCCAGTTTGTTTGCAATAGAGAAGAGTCTAAACAGAGATCTGAAACATCCCAAAACAAATCTATCTCAACTAATTTGATATATAAGCCTACGCTGAATGTCCTTGATGCATGCTTTTTTGAAGAACTTGATTCCATTTCGAAACAAGAACACCCTGGAGAATTAGCAGAGCCTATTTTGTCTAAGACGGTTGCTAATAAACTAATAACAGAGAATTCTTATGTTGGTTTAAAAACCATGCTTGTGGAGAAAGATGTTGAAGATCCACAAATTGATAAGTCATCGCCATTTGGGTCTCCCATAAGCCATGGAACAGCTGAATATTTTCCTACTGTCCTCTCCAGTGATATATCCTTGCGTGTACAAACTGCTAGGGTAGAGGCTCATATTCATCAAGAAGCAGTACTTCAAGAAGCAGTGTTGTTAACTCTCAGTGGAATGAATGTTGAAGGTATCAGTTTAGCTTTAATAGAGGATGAACAAGATTTCATTATTTCTACATCTCAACAATTTGATTTCCGGCATAATGATAATCACGTGTCCCTGGATAACTGTAAATCTGAGATACAATCTTCAGAAATGAAAATCGATCTTGTTGAATTAGTTATGCCCTTTTTCGGATTGGTCTCATATCCTTCAAGCAATTTGAGGGCTGGTTTGCTTGGATTATATCACACGAGATTTTATCAAGAGTTTTCTTCATGTTTTCTAGATATTGTTATTGATCATTTTCAGAGACCATTGATCTGTCATGGTTTCAACAATTATGTGGTGGCAACACTTCTTCTAAAAAGCAAGCATTACAAGATGATTCAGAACTCGAGTCGAGTTCTATTGAAGCAGAAGGGATCTGATGCAGGGAACTTTATTATAGTTTTACATTTATTATTATAGTTTTATTAATATACTTAAGTAGCTCTTCAGTACATTAATTAGGTTCGTTTTGCAGGGTCATTTCATGGCTAGAGTTTATAAATTGTCGGGATAGGTTAGAGAAGGGATATTATAATCTCATTTCAGATTTATAGTGAAAATCGGTATTTATCGTAGCTCTCTGTCTCCGTGCAATTCCACTTCGTCTCACCGTTTTTGCACTGCATCATTATCCTTAAGAGACTTGGTGACTTACCTCAATATAAGAATACTCTAATCAAGGAAAAGAAGATTGGTAAATTTATCTACAACCATAATTAGATGCTTGCACTAATGATAGAGTTTACAAAGAATGAACTTCCATGACATGCTACTACAAGATTTTGAAGTCAATGATTGCTCAAAACTTGAAAGAAAAAAATAAATAAATCTATAAGAAGATTTGAAATAGGAGCTTCATCTTCATTGTCATTTGATTGTTGCTAGATATTTATTTAAATCTCTAATTTCAATATGCTAAGAATAAGTCAACCTACCTTGAAATCAAATTGAGTTTATATCACTGTATGGATTGATTAATTGAAAATGCATTTGAGAGGGCAATGGCGGATCTACAACTTGTTGCATTTAGGAATTAATAAAATTTCTTTGGCTTGCTATAAGCTAAATATATTATTACAAAATGCTCCCCAAGTAATTTTTATGATATCTTTACTTAGAGTTCCAAACTTGATCAAATTTAGTTATTATTGCCTATTATAATTTTAAATTTTTCAAAAAATAGTTGAATGATATATTCAATTTGATGATGGCACTCCAGACCTACAACGATTTATTGTTAAAATACTTGAGCTTGCATTTTCATCATCTAACTATGAATGAAATTGAAATACATATAATCAAATTTATACTAAATGGAGAAATCATCTGACAACCTTAAATATAACTCTTTGATATGTATTATATATAATAGAGATTAAAAGACAAATATTTGAAGAAAGTGTCTCTATAGAATGATGAAGATCATTTAATCTATAATGATGTGTCATCAAATGATGATTGATTTGTGGATGATGTCAATGAAGTTGCACAATTAATTTGCAAGAAGAAAATTTCAATGTTGATTACTTTAATGGAGGCAAAAGAAAGGTCAATGCTAGTAGATCTAATACAACATAATAAAAATTAATACAAAAAGTATTTAAAAATTGTAGCCATCAACACACTCATTATTTTAAAACATAATTAATATTCTTATTGATTTTTCTTTAATAGAAAAGAAAAAGATGGTAAGGTTGAAGATGAGAAGAAAGATTGGGAGAACATTGAAACTATCAAGGATGTTGCAACAGAAAAGGCTATCCATTATGATGGTGATTCAAAGGAAAATCTATTGTGTGATGAGAGTGATGAAGATTTTTGAATTTGTAGATATTAGTATTGTTGTCGTATTACATTCTTTGTTTTAAGAGTGGTGAAAAGAAACTCATTATGTTATTTTGAGATGTGTTTAACATATATTTTTTTAACATTATTTGTTTCATGATTTAATATTATCATATTAGGTTGTTAGTATTTTACTTCTTACTTTTTTATTTGATGTACTTCACTTTGCACAATTTTTTTATTGTAAGGCTTATGCCTCACCTCATGGATAAAAAATACCTCGCCACCCAAAAGCATAATTTTATACAATACAGACTAGACATCACTTATATTGTTATCAAGGCTTGTCGACATGCATAACCCCTTAAATGTTCAACAAATTCTCAAACATCTCCTATGCTACATCGAAGCTACAACAACTTATGCTCTACCAATTACTCATGGCAATCTTTAACTTCTAGCTTACTCGGATTCGAATTGGGGAGGGGCAACACAGACAAAATCTACCACCATTTACTGTGTGTACCTCAGCCATACTCTTATTTCTTGGGCCATCAAGGAACAATTCACTATCGTTCGCTCCTCCACTAAGACAAAATACTAAGCCTTGGCCACATCTACCACTGACATCATATGACTATAGTGACTACTCCATGATTTCGACAATTGGTCTCAACACCTACTAAACTATTCTGTAACAACATATCCATTATAACACTAGCTAATAACCCAATCTTTCATGCCAGAAATAAACATATTCAGGTTGACTATCACTTTATTCGTTATTGCATCAAAGACAAGGAAATATCAGTCAAACACATGCCACACAAGTTTAAATCACAGAAATCACATATGCTCACCAAGCCTCTTCCTACACCAAGATACAACCTTTTGCAAAGTAAATTGATGCTCCAAATAGGACCCTCAACTTGAGGGGCACTAAAAAGGAACAAATCAGTATGTTACCACTCACTTTGCCAGTTTATCACAATCGTCAATCTATAACACTCAAATCAGTATAAATTGATTAGTATTTCTTCTCCGATATAGTCCTCTAACCTTCATTGTATTTTCTGGATTGTTCCTCTCTGTTTTTCATTTGTCAACAAAATGCTCCCCCATCAAGTCATGCATATTCCTAAGGCTCCTTGTGGATACAAATTAGTACGATTGGTAAGGATTTTGAAAGTTAGCTAAAGTCTTAGATTCAAATAATAAAGCTCTGCTAGCAAATTCCTGACTTTTTTGGTGTGCAATTAGAATTAATGTACAGCCCACAGGAATAGTACTGATATAAATGCTTTACTCGTGTTCCATCTCCGCATACATCATCATCATAAAAAAATTGACTACAAGTAGTTTCATGGTTTTCAGGTGCTCCAGCATGTGCATTGTTCAAGGTTTGCTCCATAAGGTAACTCGAACTCACCTAAAATGCTACTCAGATGGTTAATTCAGACATCATTGACCATGCATAACAACCACAGAAAGAAGATGTCTGCAAGCTTGTGAAAAGAGCTTTTACATTTACATGTGAATTCATCACCTGATCCTGAATATTAACCATTTGATTAAATCTGACTGAGAAGCTTTTGTTCAAACGTAAACTGCAGGTCATATTCAAGTTCGATTTCATGCCATGCAAACATTAACAACACATCTAGGCAACAAATCTACCACCTCCATCATTTCTATTATGATTTCAACAATCAGCAATGATATATGCATTACAAGAATATTCAAAAGGCTTGATGGGGACTAAAGTAAAAGGCAAGTACATGATCTCATGGAATGAAGAGACATGGAACATCTACCTAAGCTTTAGTTTTTACATATTAAATCAGATGCTTGAAAAAGGCCGCATTCATTAGCAGGATTTTTGCAATATCGGTTATTCACAAGTGGATTTATAAATTGCTGCATAAACAACAAGTGCATCCCAAGATCAAACAACTTACAACTGCACAACACGATTCAAAAGGAAACAACTTTGTATCTGTCAACCAAAAGAATCAAGCTGCAGTACAAACAAGTTATTTCTGCCTTTCTAGCAGGATATTCACTGTGCCTTATCATATGAGAATCTGGAGATTGGAAATGCTGGCACAGTTTACTTGGATCAATGATCTTTACTTCATGCAATATATATGATCATTTGAGGTCAAGCATCAACAATCAAATGATAGCTCATCACAGTAACCGATTGTGCTTAAACCTCAGGGGAAGCTTACACCATCATAACCTCAATAAAGCATTGCTTATCAAAGTAAAAGAACCCTTTCAAGACAGATTGTATTAGCTTACCTGCATTGCCAACAAGACTTTCTGAATCTCAACTAACTCCTTTTCGAGAGTGTCCTCTTGGATCGCTAGGGCACGGTAACTTCAGAATTCTTCTTTGCTAAGGCTGCAGTCTGCAAAAATGAATTCTTGTTCAATTGGAATTTCTAGAAAACCCACACAATCTGCAGCATGAATGTTTACTCAATGCCAAAGCTGACTTTTTTAGGTTAAAATAGTATTCAATCAAACATAAAGATAACACCTGCTGAACTTTACAATAAACAGGGAATCTAGCTAACACCATGACAATTTCCGAATAAATTAGTGTCCTAGCATGAAGGAGTATGTATAAACACCTGTACCAAACAAAAGTATATTCAATTGCACATAACATACTGTCTGAGAAATCAAATAAAATAACAACATTCAGAAATTCCACTCTTAGACTTGGCTTAAGCATGAGAATATAGGTCAATATACTTGAGCGATGTTGTCAAGTACTGAACAGCCCTCCACTAATCAAATTTGACTGATTCAAGCAAGATGGGTTGCTTTAGGCTGTCTATTTCAGACTATAGTTTTTTCAAAGATTCACTAGTCACACAAGCTATGTTATCAAACTAGTACTGGATATACTAATGGAGAGCAAGAAGGGATGATCTTTTGAGCCTAACGCAAATATGCACCGAAGTAAATTTCATATATGTAAATATGTACGACTAATTTCATAGAACTATCTGACAAAAACGTATTCCATCATCCAATGTGATTACAGAGGGAAATCAAGTGATATGCAGACACAGGAAAGGTAACAAAACACAATGAGAACTGAAACAGAGGTATAACCTCAGCAATGGGCTCTTTCAAAGCCTTCTTTGTGACCCTAAACCTAATGACAAGCTTCTCCAGCTGCTTAGACAACACTCGTACAATTGTGGCCGAGTACTTCATATCCTCCTCCACCTTCTCTATCCTCGCAATCAAATCAACGCCAAAAGTTCTTTCATTCTCCCCACAAATCCTCCGCCACTGCCTTCTACGAATCAATCCCCCAATCGCCACCACTGAAACCAGGAAAAAAAACTGCCATGCACAAAGCTTGTTTCCAAGTGAACAATGGAACAGCGTAGACAAGCGGGGAATCACCAAACCAAGCAAGCAACCAATCGAAAAGATGGAGGGCGGTAAAATGCAAAGAATTTCCGCCGCTGAGAGGAATGCATCGAAGCTCAACTCGCCGTGAACTTCCCTACGTTGCACTTCACCAATAGCTACACCTGTAAAATCGCATCTTCATGTCAAATTCCTCCCCTTTTCCTTCAATGATCTTAATCAGCTGAGGTTTATTCCATTACCTGACAAAAGAACCCCGATCCCCCGCCGAGCTGATTTTCTCGGAAACATAAGCTTGCTCTGGTACAACGACAATCGGCGACAGGGGTGGACTGTTGAAGGGAAAGCGGGCAGATTAACAAAAATAGGACTTTCGAAATGCCTTCCGTCCGAAATTACAGATAGAAATCCCCGGGTAAGGGTGTTCTGCTTTCTTAATGAAGTTCGAGGAGGAGAGGCTGCGGAGGAGACTGACATAGCTGTATCAGAACGATGAGGTAATCCTCAGTTGTATTTGAAGTGCTGGATTTTGCCGGGAGAAGATAGAGGGAAATTCAAGGGATCGAAAATGATAAACTTTAATTCGAGCTAGGGTTTTTAGAGGGTGGTAGACTGTGAAGTGAGACGGACAAACCGAAGTAATGAGAACCATGACCGACGTTGTCCGAGCTTCAAGTTCGGAACATTAGATTTTAGACTCCATCCAATTCAGCTGGCGAAACAACTGAATTGTAACCACGGCCCACTCAATTAACCTTCCGGTATTTAACTAGGGGCTGTAAGCATGCCTGAAAAATATATATATAATTTAAAATGAATTTAATATTATTTTAAAATTACTTGATTCAGAACTCTATAAATATATCAATTTATTTATTTATTATTTAATAGAATAAATATAATATAAAATATTTTTGAGTTATAAGTACGACGCGATAGGGGAACATTATTTTATATTAATCAGATTTAATTCCCAAATCAAGAAAGAAGCAGATAACTTTTTCAATATATTATAAATACTTCACTTTAATTTGGAATTGTATTTTGCATTATGCCAAACATATAAAAAGTTAGAATGCATTAAATTCATTTTACACTCAAACAAAATAGCCCCTTAATTAAATTAGAGATGTGCATGAGATGAATTCAATTAAATCAATTTAACAACATAAAGTGTTAGAAAATTTACAATAATAAATATAAATCAAAACTTAAATTATAAGAATATCTAGCATATACACAATAAAAAGACAACATTTTTTATGTTAAATTTTTCAAAACTTATTATAGATTTTTCTTAAAAAGAATATTCAATTATATATCTAAAATTATAAGATTATACTCTGTGGGCTCTGAAAATTCGCCACCAAACTCTCAACAATATTGAATTAAAGAAAGTGTGATTTGAATGTTGGTATAATTTTTAGAAGGCAGATGAAATTGTATATAAGATACTACCCAGAGATTTCGTCCTCATTTGGTGAGAACTTTAGATCTGGTTACAAGTTTCCTATAGGCGCAAGCTCTTATAGTTAATTATCTCTCTCAATAACTAAGAGAATTTTCGATTAAGGTTAGTCGTTGCATCATTAAATGTATGGCAAGAAGAACATATGGAGTTTTAGAATGACGTTCGATCTATCCCATGATTTCGTCATCCCGTTGTAGTCGCCTACTCAGGAGGTAGTTGACCCAACTTGACCGAAGGATCCTTATCAGCAACACATGAGTTACGTCGTCCAAGAAATCATTGTTTACCTATAGTGGTGTTTGTCTAAAAGACAAGCTTAAGTCCACTTAGCTAACAGAGGGTTGTTTGCCCTATCAAGTATATCATATGATTCACAACTCAAAGGCGTGAGAAGGGGCACTCATTCGCGGATCGTAATATAATGAAACCTAACTGGCCAAACCACATCAAAGGACTATGGTCATCGATCATCTATGGAGCCTATGCCAAACGCTGGGAGACACGTCGCCCCGGCAAGCGATTGATTGAGAGTGAACATAGCTGAATACTTGATTTGCCATTGACTCCTTTGTGAGCTATAGTTTTCTTAATTTATCACCCCCGATAAATAATTGTAGAATGTGGATAGATTAAGTTTTGCTTTAAACTTTAATGATAGAATTTCATTTAAACAATTTTTTTAGATTGACACTCGATTTGAGTTAATTTGATTTGAGATCAGAATCACATTTTGATGGAAGTATCCCATTCGGTTGAAATCATCATTCAACACAGTCATCAATGGGCTAATTAATTGATTTGAATATATTTAAGAGCTTTAAGTCTTGTTGACTCATTTCATAGAGGATCAAATCTACGTCACACATTTAATTATTTTCTATAAGTTGAAATATAATAGTTTTTAAGTTTTATTAACCCATCGCCCTAAGACTTACCGGGATAACAACAACTGCGTAACATCCTCGCATTGAATCTAAACATTCAACGTAGTGTCGGAGCCATGCGGATGTATTTTAAGAATGAATTAATTAATATAATTTATTTGCTTGTACGATGTGTTATCAATCCGGTGGAGTAGATGACGTTATAAATTAATCTAACATCTTATTAGATTTTTCAAATTAATATTTAATTGATTTCAATTTTACCTGCCCAGCCATTTTAAACATTAAAATATGTACTTTAAATCCATATGTCCGAATACATGCGTATTTATAGCTTAGATAATTTCACCTAATTAGTGATTTTCGTTGATTTTAAAAATCATAATTTCAAATGAAATTCCTTAATTTTTGTATTGAAAGAAAGCTCCTTCATCCGTGCAGCATTTAGTTTAGTGTCACATTCTGTCTACTTGTACAAAGAATTGCAGATCCAGTAGCGATCATTTGAAAGTTTGTACAAGCTTTGAATAATAATATATTTGTTGATTTCCACATATGTGTGTCATAAATCAAGACAAACCCACAAGTCAAATTCGACAGACTTCAGAAGCGACGGTGCACAAATCGGGGTTCAAAATGCACTGGATGTCACTGAAAATGATCGAAATGATCTCCGATCGACTAACGGTCTTTCTCGTTGCGTTCAGAATGTTAAAATTTATCAGAATATGAATATTGCAAAATCCAACGATCAATGGATTAAGCGCTCGAAGTAACAATGTGTCGACATGCATATCAGAGTCGAGAAACTACAACAATGTCCGAACGACCTTGATTCATGAAATCGATCACACCATTAGCTTCAAAACATTGAAAACTATCAAATGAGACTGTTCGAGCTCAATTCGGACGAGTCTGTGTAAATGTCGAAGGATTTGAAGTGATAGTGCGCAAATCGATGTGGAAATACACTTGACGTCGGCAAAATCAATCCAAATGACCTTTGATCGATGAACTGACTTCACCATCACATTCAGAATGTCAAAATTGGTCATGATATAAATACTGTACAACTTAATGATCAACTGATCAAGCGTTCGAGTCGTCAACATGTTTGCATGCATATCGATATCAGTATGCACCGACGCAAGTCAAATGACCTCCATTCGTGAAATTGATCACGCAATTGGCTTCAAAATGCCGACATCTATCAAATGAGACTTTTCACACTCAATTTGGACCAGTCTGCGCAAAAATCGAGCGGTCGAAAGCGGCGTCACGTATTTTTAGCCGAAACTGACTCAATTTGGCGTCTACTCAAATCAAACGACCTCTGATCACGAAACAGACTGCGCCATTGTATTCGAAACATCGAAATAATCTTGAATCAACATATATTGACCATATGATGATGTCAATATAAAATTTATTTTAAAATTGATTAATATTTGAAAAATTAATTTAAAAAAAAATCTAATTTCAAATAACTTCGCCAACCGCTTCCTACGTGAGTCCGCACGTAGCTTTACGCGCGGGACTCCAATCCAGGACATGTGTCACGCTTTTTTTCCCGTTTACCGATTAACGAGCTGAGTTAACGGATGGCTTTCCCCGGCCCGACCCGCCCAGAACGCCGATGGCGATAACGGACGACGCAGAAATACATTTCCCGCCGACCCCCGTGCAAAAAAGTGGGAGAAGAAGAACGAAACATTACCGGTCGACATTCCTCGTCAGAAGATTTTTTCTCAGCTTAGCTCCCGTTGTCGATCCGACGTCCGACGCCGCCGTGGATATAGAAATCATAAATTGAGGTATTGTAGGTGACTACATGAGGTATTTACACATACATTCAACTTCAATGAATTTAGGGTTTACTCTGCTCTTCTCGATACAGAAAGATTGGTCGCTTTTTTATATGTTATTTTGTATCAGACTACTCTTTTTGAGGGTACGACCTCTTTGACCTCTTTTGCCGCTTATTTTTTTGCCAACTCCTTATGATTATGTTTAGAACATTGCAGGAAGCATTTGACGCTTTGGGTGTGGTTTCGGGTGGTTTAGTGCATCAGACCCTTACCTCTTCTGAGGGTACGACCATTTTGACCTTTTTTTGCGCTTTTTTTTGAACTCCTTATGATTACGTATATTGCAAATGAAGCATTTGATGGCATTTTGGGTAGTTTTGGAGTGGTTTAGTGCATTCACCCTCTGTTCTTCGATGACCATTTTGACCTTTTTTTGCCAACTCTTATGATACGAGCATAAGGAGAAGCATTTGATGGCGGTTTAGTGATTTTGGGTGGGTATTTTGCAGTACTGTACCTTTGAGGGTCAATTTTGATATTTTTCACATTTTTTCCAACTCCTTAGATTATGTTTAGAACATTATAATGAAAGCATTTGATGTCGGTTTGGGTGATTTTGGGTGTTTTGCATCACCATGTGTACCTCTTTGAGGGTATAGACCTCTTTTGATCTTCTTTTTCTAATTTTTTCCAACTCCTTATGATTATGTTTAGGCGATAATGGAAGCATTTGATGGGGGTGGTTTGGGTGTGATTCAGACCAGTGTACCTCTTTGAGGGTAGACCTCTTTTGATATTTTTTTTACGCTTTTTCTGCCAACTCCTTATGATTATGTGAGCATTATAATGGAAGCATTTGATGGTTTTTGGGTGGTTTTGGGTATTTTACATTTGGTACCTCTTTTGAGGGTACAGATCATTTTGACCTTTTTTTTTTTTTTTTTTTCCAACTCCTTATGATTATGTTTAACATGCAAAGGAAGCATTTGATGCTATTTTGATTTTGCATCTCAGATCCTGTACCTCTTTGAGGGTACAATTTTTGATCTTTTTTTTTTTTGCCAACTCCTTATGATTATGTATAGAGCATTATATGGAAGCATTTGATGGCGCTTTGGGTGGTTTGTGTATTTGCAGTTCTTTGAGGGGATCAATTTTGACCTTTTTTTTTAGCTTTTTTCCCAAACTCTGATTATGTATGTAGCATTATAATGGAAGCATTTGTTGGCGCTTTGGTGGGGATGGTTTAGTGCATTGTGTACCTCTTTGGAGGTATAGACCTCTTTTGATCCTTTTTACAATTTTTTCCAAAACTCCTTATGATTATGTATAGAGCATTATAATGGAAGCATTTGATGGCGGTTTTTTGGGTATTTTGTTTTGTACTGTGTACCTCTTGAGGGCAGACCTCTTTTGATCTTTTTTTTACGCTTTTCGCCAACTCATGATTATGTATAGAGCATTATGATGGAAGCATTTGGCGTTTGGTGGTTTTGGGTGGGTGTTTCAGATTTGATTGTGTACCTCTTTGAGATCATTTTGACCTTTTTTAGTTTTTTTTTGCCAACTCCATGATTATGTTTAACATCAGGAAGCATTTGATGGCGCTTTGGGTGGTTTCGGTGGTATTTTGCATCTGACTGTGTACTTTGAGATCTGACCTCTTTTGATCTTTTTTTTCGTTTTTCCGCCAACTCCTTATGATTATGTATAGAGCATTATAATAAGCATTTGATGAAGCTTGGTGGTTTTGGTGTGTATTTTGCATTTGTCCCTGTACCTCTTTGAGAGTCTGATCAATTTTGACCTTTTTTTCCGGCCAATTATGATTATGTTTATGAGCATTATAATGGAAGCATTTGTTGGCAATTTGGGTGATTTCTGGATGGTTTAGTGCATCTGTACCTTGTGTACCTCTTTGGAGGGTACAGACCTCTTTTGATCTTTTTTCTCCTTATGATTATGTATGAGCATTATAATGGAAGCATTTGATGGCGCTTGGGTTTTTTGGGTATTTTGTATTTGTATCTCTTTGGAGGGTACAGATCATTTTGACATTTTTCACATATTTTTTTGCCAACTTCTTATGATTATGTTTAACATGAAAGGAAGCATTTGATGGCTGGTGGTTTTGGGTGGTTTAGTGCATCTGTACCTCTTTGAGGTGCACCATTTTTTACCCTTTTTCCGTTTTTTGCCAACTCCTTAGAATATGTTTAGAACATTATAATGGAATCATTTGATGTCTTTGGGTGATTTTGGGTGGGTGTTTCAGATTCATTCACGTACCTCTTTGAGGGTACAAATCATTTTTGACATTTTTTCCCATGTTTTTTTGCCAACTTCTTATGATTATGTTTAGAACATTGCAAAGGAAGCATTTGATGGCAGTTTGGGTGATTTAGTGTGCATCAGACCGTACCTCTTTGGAGGGTACGCACCATTTTGACCTTTTTTTACGCTTTTTTTGCCAACTCCTTATGATTATGTTTAGATATTGCAAAGGAAGCATTTGATGGCGCTTTGGGTGGTTTGTATTTTAGTACTTCATGTACCTCTTTGAGGGTACCCCATTTTTGACCTAATTACTTGTCTTCAAGTTAACCATGTCCGGGAAAAGGATAACTTCGAGCGCCTACCATTGTGAGAAATGTGTTCGATAATATTACATGCTTTTATGATGAAGCCAATCGACATTTTAAAGAAGCTTCATCTCCATCAATTCATTGACTCACGCATCAAGCAAGACTGGCATTACATCGATCCTGCATTGAAAAAAGCAAGCTTTCTCACGCGACATTCCTTTCACCCCGATGAAGTTGCATTGATGATAGGGATGCCAAACAGAGGGGAGAAGGTTGTGGCAGAAATCCTCATCGCTATTCACCATCTGACTACAAGAGCCACTTGAGAATTGATGGCTCGTTTCTGCAGACAGCCAGTTGTATATCTTCTTTCAAATCTATTTTTATATCACAATTACGGTGGCATCGAATTGATTGCTTACCGATGATATAGATAGATTTGTTGAGTACAACGGGCGATTTGGGACTTCCTAGTCCCAATTTGATGTTATTGCATCAAAGATTCAGACCCAGAGGGCAGCTGGCTACATGAGTGGATTTGTCACTCTTCTGATGGTATGTTTTATATCTCCATTAATGTGAAATATAATGTCTTGAAGTTTACTGTTTAATATATTCATTGTAGATATGGGCGCCGAAGCATAAGCATCGTAGTCCATCCGAACCCGCAGCCAATGATGGGCTAAAATAGAGTTCCCAAAAAATGCTTTGGTTTGGGAGGACGCCAGTGACATATAATAATATCACTTAGTTCAAATAAGAATGTATCCATTTATGTTGTATGTCTTCAAAATTTTTTATCCTTTACCATTGCGCCTTTCATTCGAGGACTTATTGAAGACGAGAATTGGCTCCTTCATTCAGTCCAACAACCACATGTGGAGATAGTAGTCCCGCTTTTAAGTCCAATATCAAGCCCCACCGACTCTCCTCCTCATCTCCCCCGTCAAGAGCCGCCGCCAATACCCCCCACCAGACTTTCGGTGGAGAGGATGGCAGTTTGAAGGACTGAGAGACAAGATCGTCTTCCATACAACAATAACCAGAGGTTGGATGGGCTTGAGCGGTCGCTATCGAGGATGTTCTATCCGTGTATGGGGTCCTACCACCCCAAATGCAGGGAGGTTCTACCGGGTCACCTGGGAAACTCTGAGGCTACCACTGAGCTTCCCCGGATGGTACCCACGGGAGACTACCACATGCCCCGAGGAGGGGTACCTGAGGAAGCTCTTGTGGAGGCTACCACAGAGATTCCATCATGCGAGGGATACTCAAAAGGGGAAGCCCGTGGAATCGACAGGAGAAGTTCTTGGAGGCCACCACTACCATGCTCAAACCCGAATTGGCAAAGATTGAGGTGGTGTTAAAGCTCAGATAAGAAAGAGGAAAATTGTTACTTCCCTTTCACACACACCAAGAAGTCTCGAGCAAGAACAAATGATGTGGTTCTTCCACCTATGGGCTAAGGGTATTAACTGAGACTGTGGCGGAGTGGGTAAGAAGGTATTTCTTTTAAATTTGAGATAAAATAGAGATGATGCAATGTCGACAAAGTCGCGTGTATAACAGAGAGATTAAGTTACTTTCTTTTAAATTTGAGATAATAAATAGTCTTTCACTAAATTTTTGTATAAAGGTTGTGATGATGCAATAAAGGTCGATGACCCACGTGTCACATTGTGGTGGAGGAGCATCAAACCGAGGTATTAATAATCCTCGATCCAAAGTCATATTTATTTAGCTCATCATCACTAAATTGTTTTATAGCAAAGATGAGCGAGCGAATTACAGGCGCCATTGTCGTGGTGGAGGAGCATCGGTCGGGTATGCATCATCGTAGATCAGGGATTTATTCATAGTGAATGTAGCTCTTCATGCTAGCTTTTGTCATCGATAATTTTGTTGCGGGGCATCGAGGCACTTCATGTTGTCGAGTTCTCATCGAGCTGTTTTGCTGAATGCTCGATCTTATTGACACATCGTGCTCCGGTTCAAGGACAAGTAAATCGAGCCTCTGTCGGGTCCTTCATCGTAAAATAACTACTCGTTAGTTGAATCACTTTAAAATATTTATTAATTGCGGGGTGATACGGTATTGCGGGAATATCATTATTGCGAGGCGGTCGATGAGTTGTGGATCAATATCTCGGATGCACACATTGATGCCTTCTTGTAGAAATGCTCTCGCGTGTATGAACCATATTTGTACATTTCATGCTTGCATTGGGTATGTTACCCATGAATGTTGGTATTACGATTGATTCTTGTTTGCTTAGATGAAAAGGCGTAATGTGTGTCGTTCTCTTCTTTCTCTGAGTTATGCAGTGCGGCACGAAGATGGAAAGGAAGATGTTCATCCAGCATATCACTGTGGACAGTGTGGCTGAGTTAATCTTAATGCCAGTTATAGATAATCAGCATTGGACACTCTTGGTTGGACATATTAAATCAGAGGCCTGGTATTTTTATGACTCATTGCCCAAACCAACCCATAAGAGCATTCTTCGAGATTGTAGAACTGTTTTCAAATCGTTCATCTTTACTTTTTTTTCACGATCCAACTTATTGAAATTTTTTTTTTATTTAGATCAAATTACTTGTTGAAGATCTTTGAGCGATCAAGAAATGGTCGACATAGTGAGTGGGATACCAGTCCAAGAAAATAGTGTCGACTACGGAATGTTTGTCTGCAAATACATGGAAGCGTGATAAATAAACCTCGATGGGTAGGTAGACCAAGGATTGGCCAAAGATAATGAATATATTTAGAGTGAGTTAAACTACGCTACATTTTGTTTGGGACTTAAAATCGGAAGTGAGAACAATATTATTTTGTCGATATAGGATTTTGTTTAATGCATCATTAGGTGGCTTTGAAGGCGTATTTTTTTTTTTTGAAGTGCATAGACCTGGGATGATATTTTACTCTGCTTTGTTTAACTTCTCCTCTCTCATCTCATATAGTTGAAGTGCATGGACGGGATGATATTTTATTACGCTTTGAAGACTTCATTGTTGAAGTGCATGCATCGATCGGTGAAGCTCCCAAAGCTAATTCAGAGCTCTTCTTCAAATCTGAAGAGATAAATGTGAGGGAACTCATCCTCTCTCTGTTCTCTTGACTTTTCCTCCAAGTCACAATAAGAAGAAGATGACTTGGCATGGAGGTGAATGCAATAAAGAGTGATTTCCACGCCATAAAGTGTGATTACGCATTGTATATTTTTCTTGAATATGGAGCATTTCCTTGTCATGAATAGTGATTACGCATTGTATATTTTTTACATATGATATGGATCTATTTGTATTTGATAGTGATGATTGATAATTCCAGGTTGAGTTCTATGAGATGGACTATAAAAATAACTTTTCAAAATAAATGTTTAGGTTTTTATTCGAAATGGCTCTTTGTTGTTATGATTAATTTGATTAAATATCTTTAGTTGATATGTAGTGTAGTTATATCTGATGATTTAATGAAGTAGTGTGGTTTTGTTGCGGTATATATATTTTTTATATTTCTGATTGTGAGGTAAATGTTGATTAGTAATTCTATTTACTAGGATAGATTGTTGCTTAGTTGTGCTTAACATGTCATACTTTATTCTCACTTTGAACATATTTATGAGCTCTGAATTTATGCTTTGTCACATTAGGATTGGTATTGACTGTGATGTTAATGATTAATACATTTTGGAGTGGGGCTTTTTTTTTTCAGTTAAATCAAAATCGAAATCATTGATTTGAACAATTATATAAATTAAACCTCTTATGAATCTATTTGAGTTTAAGAAAACTTCATTTTATGGTAACTCGAAATATTGAGAATTTCTATTATTCATGTGCATATATATATTTTAAATTTTAGATATTAGTTCAATGATTTGAAGAAGTTATATATAATAAATTTTTTATTAATTTATCAGCTTTAGAGGCTTAATTTATTCGATTCTGAGTGCGAATTGTTTATAATAGATTATAATATATCCTTTGTAAAAAAGATCAAAAGGGTCTGCACCCTCAAAGAGGTACAGTCAGATGCAAAATACCACCCAAAAATCACCCAAACTGCCATCAAATGCTTCCTTTGCAATGCCCTATACATAATCATAAGGAGTTGGCAAAAAAAAATGGGAAAAAAAGATCAAAAATGATCTGTACCCTCCAAAGAGGTACACAGGGTACAGATGCACTAAACCACCCAGAAACCACCCAAAATGCCATCAAATGCTTCCTTTGCAATGCCCTAAACATAATCATAAGGAGTTAAAAAAAAGCTGAAAAGATAAAAAAAAGGTCGTACCCTCAAAGAGGTACAGTCTGAATCACTAAACCACCCGAAACCACCCAAAATGCCATCAAATGCTTCCTTTGCAATGCCTATACATAATCATAAGGAGTTGGCAAAAAAATAGGAAAAAAAGGTCAAAAAATGCTACCCTCCAAAGAGGTACACAGTCTGATGCACTAAACCACCAGAAACCACCCAAAATGCCATCAATACTTCCTTTGCTTGCATACATAATCATAAGGAGTTGGCAAAAAATGGGAAAAAGGTCAAAATGGTCTGTACCCTCCAAAGAGGTACCAGTCTGAGATGCACTAAACCACCTGAAACCACCCAAGCGCCATCAAATGCTTCCTTTCTGCAAACATAATCATAAGGAGGTGGCAAAAAAAGCTGGAAAGAAGATCAAAAGGTCTGTACCCTCAAATTTACAGGTATAGATGCACTAAACCACCGAAACCACCCAAGCGCCATCAAATGCTTCCTTTGTAATGCACACATAATCATAAGGAGTTGACAAAAAAAATTGGGAAAAAAAGGTCAAAATGGTCGTACTCTCCAAAGAGGTACCGAGTCTGCAAAATAACACTCAAAATTAAATATTCGACAAAAAAACATCCAAATTACTTCTAATTGGAAGTAATGAACATATTCTTTTCATATAGAACAAGAATATCACTAATAACAAAGAAAAAAATGCGAAGCATTACCGATGGATTTGTATTTAATACATCCTCTAAAATGGTTGTTATTTCTCAACGTTCTCATCTTCGTTCTTTTGTAAAAAGGAAATGAGATTTTCTATCTTCACCTTTCGCTTGGAAAAACTAACTCAACCATCGCACATATATTTCTTTAAATTCCTCCGACAACGACGCTAACGGCGGGTCGCTGGGAAATGTATTTATTCTGGCCACCGTTAATACGCCATCGACGCATCGCCGGGTCGGGAATATAAAATTTATTTTAAAATTGATTAATATTTGAAAAATTAATTAAGAAAAAAATCTATTAATTTCAAATAACTCAAATCGGCCGTGCAACCCCGCTCCTCCTCCACACACAGTTAACATGCAACCGCTCCCGCTCTCATTCAAACTCCTTCAACCACACGAGCGTAAGCAACTACTCCCGCTCGGCTTCACAGCAACCACACTCGCACTCTTCAATATCGGATTTTCCTCAAACCGCAAGCATGAAAGTTACGTAACCTTTCTGAAGGACCCTCTCTCTCTCTCTCTCTCCCGCTCGTTTACAGCTACGCCCGTGAACGTCGTCCGCCGCAGGAGTCTCCTTCCCACTCGGCGCCAGTCGTAAGTACCTTCGCCTCTACTTCTACCCTTCTAACTACTCTGGCCATGCCGCCGCCGACGCCATCTTCTCCATCGGCGTCGGACCTGTCACTCTCCTCCAAGCGTGCATAGGACTGGAGAAGAGCACAGTAGATAGATCAGGCAGTTGTCAAAGATCTAATTTTTACCATATTTTTCTGCTCTGTCACTGTTCGTCAACGGAAAGATCGAGATGGACGATGATGGAACGCTGGGATTCAAAACTGGAGAGTTTTATTATTATTATTATTTTACATGGCTCCGCCTATGAAAGGAAATCGAGGTCTGCAACTCGGGATCCCCTGCAACTCATGCCCAACGTTGGAGAACGCGACACCAAGCTTTTCTTCTCTGGCCTAGGGAGTGACGACGGCTTCCTCCAACGAGAATGTAAACTCATGGCACCCTCTGCCATGCCGATAGGCTTTGCAGGGAATATTTGTTATCATAATAATAGAGAGAGCAGCAAAATACTTAATATTTTCCATCGAAATCAACAGATATTTATCATGCTTGAAAATCTCTTAGATTGATAAGTATGTTTTTTCTGTAATTGGATCTGATACAGTGAAGCTTGAGTGATTAGAGTTGATCTGAGCTAATTCAGGCTCTGATTAGGTTTGATTTCCCTGGTTTGAGTCTGGTCTGGCTAGCTTGAGGCTTAATGCAGTGAGTTAACTCACTGAGTGTTGGAACCCGTCTGAGTTGGTTGCTAACCGGTCCAGTGGTGTGTGATCTGACTTGAACTCGTTGGATGCTAACACATGATTGAGCGCTTCTGTAAGCCGTTTGCTTTGATTTCGACTCACCTATTTGATTTGATTTCTTGATGCTTCTAATGTATTAGTGGATTCCTGTTGATTTTTGCTTGATCCTTGATGGATCCAACCGTAGCTTGTGTTTCTGGCCGCTTTCGTGGGATTAATCGTGAGAAACTAACCTTAACTTTTGTTGTTTTGTTCGATCCGAGTCGAGCTCGAGAGGAAAAATGCATGGAAGAGGAGAACGATGTTTCTCATGGAAGCGGTGAAGGAAAAACCTAGAAGAACAGGGAAGAGAAGAAGGAGGAGGTTGAAGAAAGCAAGTTCCTTTCTAAATTTCTTGATTCTCCTGTTTGGCTTTTCGCCCTCTATTTATAGGCATGAATCTCTTCCTTCTATCCCTTTGTAACTGCTATATTATATACCTGCTAGGTTTCTTGATTCTCGTTCTTGAGATTGAGTAATGCAAGCTTGTTACTCTTCTCCCTTTTTTGATATTGATCATTTGTCCTTGTGTTCTTTTGTCTTAATTGCATTTATGGACTTTACTCAGCCGACTCAGATATGGCTTTTTGGTTCTTATATTGATCCCTGCCTCAGCTCATTAGTTACACTTCGATTCAAGTTAATTACATGACTTATTGATTTTATTATGTCTTTGTAATCTGGTCACATGGAAAGTTTACGAAGCCTAGTTATTCTTATCTGTAATTGCTAGAATGAGCATGTAAGGGTTGTAATCAGGTTTATGATGTCTTGTTGTTTTTTTATTAGCTTCATCTGTAATAGATTCTTGTGTAGACTCTCAGTTGTAATGGTAATTCTTAATGCAGATTTTGGCCTTGGAGGAATTGGATTCATAACATTACTCCCCTCCTCACACTGACCTTGTCCTCAAGGTCAA
This sequence comes from Cymbidium sinense, assembly GCA_021442155.1. Taxonomy (NCBI): domain Eukaryota; kingdom Viridiplantae; phylum Streptophyta; class Magnoliopsida; order Asparagales; family Orchidaceae; genus Cymbidium; species Cymbidium sinense. The sequence continues at coordinate 94,425,929 of CM038220.1, read as the reverse complement.
TTTCTGGTAATGCTTTCTGTATTTCTTTATTTGACATTCCCGAAGCATCTGTGGCTAAAAAAATTCTCCCCAGTGTTCTAAAGTTTCTTTACTATGTCGACTTCCCTGCATTACTTTTCTGTGACCAAAATTGTAACATGCTTAGCTAAAAGCTGCCCATCTTTGAACGGAGTTGGTCATTCTACTAGTTGTAGTGTAAAAGCTTGTCCATTGTAGTAGTCTTGGATTGAAGCTCTCTATGTTATCTACCATTTGTTTCATGTTATTTTGAGCTTCGTGATTTATAGGCTCCAACCAATCAAAATGAATGCTCCTTTGAATGGGTAGGATTATCGCTCTTTGTCCATCTTATTTGAGGTCAAGGATTTGTGCGGTGACTTATTATTATGAACTATCTTATTCTATATAATTGGGTTCTATCGACATAAAATCTATTTAAGTTAGTGGTTAAGTATTTATAAAGTGTATACTTATACAATCTCTATGTCATTTGCCTTACCCTTGGATTGAATGGAGATATTTTAAGTATCTAATGTCTCTTCTTGTATCCATGAATCGGTGGAATATCATGTTGATAGTCTTGGTCTTCATTGACCATCATGAAGGCACATAAGTTGGCTTGACATATATGCCCTTTGTGATATTTTTCCCCACCAACAATCCCTTTCTTTCCTTCTGAATTTATTTGATCACGCTTTGCTTGGATCGTTTTGGAAGGTGTATGGAATGCACGTAATTGAGGTTATTTTAGTCTTTGGAGGATCTAGTTTCTTGGCATCAGCATCATCATCGCTCTCAACTTAACCTGGCTTGTCAGAAGAATTAAGTCATGAATGCTTTTACTTCCCTTTTATATTATGCCTTAAACCAGATTCAAAATACAGAATTGTGGAATACCGAGACATTATCAATTCCTCAAACTCATTATAAAATCTGTATTTAGATTTCTTTTGTAATTTAGTAAGTTCACCCTTAAATCTCGTGACAAGGATGGGCCAAATCTCGAATAAGTTATTCTCTAAATTCGTCCATGAGTAGTTATTAAGATGCATATATTGATACCAAGTGTCCATCCATGTAAACCGAGGAAATTATGAATTTCTCGTGGAGTTATAATAAAAAACTGCTGCTTTAAAGAGCCATCCTCAGGGTCTTCTCCATTAAACTGGACATATCTATTTTAAGAGGCATTGACATGGGTGTGTGTATGGTCTGTTTGGAGAATATGATTACGAATGAGATGCATCACATACAGATGTTGTTTTTTCCAATTTATTTTCTATCAGTCTAATCTTTTGATATTTCATGCCATAGTGGATCGGTTCATTTGCATTTTGCTTTGTTTAACACATTCATCTAGGGTTTTGGATGTGTATCTTGGCCTCGCCATTTTTCGATTGAGAGGATGTAGCTCAACAAGAGCACCAATGATAAGTATGTTTTTCTGTAATTGGATCTGATACAGTGAAGCTTGAGTGATTAGAGTTGATCGCTCCAGCTCGATTAGCCTGGAGTCGTCGCTAGCTTGAATGCGGAGTTAACTCATCGAGTGTTGGAACCCATCCGAGTCTAACCGTCCCAGAAGTGTGATCCCCGTTGGATGGCTTTGAACGCAACTTGGATGCTAACACACGGATTGAGTGTTTCTCAGCCAGGCTTGGATTGCCTTGATTTCTGATCTACCCTTGGATTTGATTTTGGATCAGGCGGTTCTTGATGCTTCTAATGTATTAGTGGATTCCAGCTGTTGATTTCTGCGCGGCTTGATCCTTGGATGAATATGAACCGTAGTGTTCATACCCTGGGATTAATCTGAGGGAAACTAACCTTATATACTTTTGTTTTGTTGCTTTTGTTTATTTGTTGAGTCGAGAGCTCAGAGGAAAAATGTGGTGGGAGGAGGAGATGTTTCTCAGATGGAAGCGGTGGTTTCCGGCGAGGAAAACCTAGAAGAAGCTAACAGGAAGAAGAGACGAAGGAGGAGGTTGAAGAAAGCTAAGTTCCTTTCTAAATTTCTTGATTCTCCTGTTTGGCTTTTCTGCCCTCTATTTATAGGCTTTTTCTGGCATGAATCTCTTCCTTCTATCCCTTTGTAACTACTACTTATATTACATTTATATTACATTAGGTTTCTTGATTACGCCATTCTTGGAGATTGAGTGCGTGCAAGCTATTTGTTACTACTCTTCTCCCTTTTTTGATATTGATCATTTGTCCTTGTGTTCTTTTGTCGGTTAATTCTGTTATGGACTTTACTTCAGGCCGGCTCTGTATATGGCTTTGCTTTGGTTCTTGTAGCTGATCTGGCTCTGTCTTGCCTTCTGTCGTGTCTTTAGTTACACTTCTTGATTTGCTGGAAGTTAATTCTGTTATGGATTATTGATTTTATTATGTCTTTGTAATCAGTTTCTGTTGGGATGGATTTAAGCTTATGAAGGTCTAATTATTCTTATCTGTAATTGCTTTTGTAATTGAGCATGTAAGGGCTGTAATCTGTTGTAAGGCTGATGTCTTTGTTGTATTTTCTTGCATTACGAACTTAATGGATTCTTGTAGACTCTGTTGTAATGGTAATTCTTAATGTTGTATGCTGTATTTTGGCCTTAGAGGAATTGGATTCATAACATAGATCCTCAAAAGGAAGACTTAGCATGGGCAACATGGAGCTTATTAATCCTGGATCTAAAAAGTTTCAACCTACCAATGACAATTTCGACAGTGGTATGGATAATCTTGAAGCTCCAAAGCATTATGTAATATGGGACATGAATGCATAATCACATACGCCGATTATATTATGGCTTTTAAGCTTCTTCTAAAGCCGAGAGTTATTATTGGGAAAAGTCGGTGCATCAATGGCGGAGTCACATGTGGTACTTCACCGGTGTTGAAGGAAGGAAATGATAATTCGCTTATAATACCAGTTAAGCAATCCCAGGGTAAGGACCAAGCATTTGGTAGAGTCCCTAAGCCGACTTCTCTTTGGATTCCCTTCTCAATGCTAACTGCTGCAATTTCAACTAAAGTTTTTTGCTAAAGATATGGATCTTGTTTGAAGACCTCATCATGCTCATCAGGGCGTGATGAGATGAAAACTGGCTGTGATGTCGCAAGACTCTGCTCACTATGCTCATCAGGGCATACCGAGTTTGAAGACCTCGTCATGCTCATGGTGGATGAAATTCGACATGATTACTGAGACACCTTTCGCTTCGCTTATCGTACCAAGTGATTGAAGGCCTCATTATGCTCATCAGGGAGTGACGAAATGAAAACCGGCCGAGATGTTCCAAAGCACCAACCGTCACGCTCATCGTGGCGTGGGTGCACTCCGATGTAGACCCCATGTGAGAACGATGCGAGTCTTGAAATCTTTGTCGAAATTAAGAATATCTGAATATATATTTGCTTTTATGCAGGTGATTGAAGGCCTCATTATGCTCATTAGGGCGTAATGAGTGATTGAAGGTCGACCGAGGTGCTTCAAAACACCAATGTCATATGCTCATGCGGGTGGGTAAAACACTCCGATCGACTAGCAGGATGATCTTTGGGAGCACCAAATTGCATCAAATATTTTGACTTAGAAAAAAAGGGGAGAGAAAATGACATACGATAAACTCAAAAGTAAAACAAAAAAGAGGGGAAAAATGAAAGCTATTCTAAGGGATAAATCTTCTTTTAAAATAACAAATTAAACTATCTTTTGAATCTAAATCAAAATGTCTTCTTCGCCACCGGATCTGTAATTCTCCATACAAGTAAATAAAAGACGATACTAAATCAAAATCTATAATAATCATAGGACTTCCTTTAAATCAAAATCAAGGGATTTCATTCTAATTATGAATTTTAAATTCAACAAAATCACTAATTATATGAAATTAATTAAGTTATAAATACCTATATGTGCTCGGACATAGAGATTTCAAGTGCAAATGTTAATGTCTGAAAAGGCTGCATAGGCTAAAGTTAGAATTAAATGAAAATACAAAATTAATCTCATAATTTAAAATAAAATTATATAAAATTACAATACACCCGCATGTGCCCCGATACTATGTTGAATGCTTAAATTCAAGTGTCAGGATCTTGCCGGGTTACTTCGGTTTAGTCTTATGGCGTAGTTAACAAAACTTAAACAAAACACATAATAAGGTTTCAAATCGGTGAAATATCGGCCCGATTGCACGGTGCGATGGATCTATCTGATTAGTAAGCGAGTTGATAGGATGCGACTCTTAAATATATTCTAATTAACCAACATTTAAGTAACAATTTGAAACTTCTTAAATGAAATTCTATCACTAAAAGCTTAAATCAAAACTCAATCTATCCACCTTCTGCAACTGTTTGTCGGAGGTGACAAATTAAGCAAACTCTACCTCATAAAGTGATGAATCAAGTGTTATTATGTTCATGTCAATCGGTAAGGATGGCGTGTCCTCTGGCTTGGTAAAGTACCAGATGAAGCGATTATGACCGAGTCCTCGACGGGTGGTTTTGGCGGTCGACTCCATTATATTATCACGATCGTACAGTATCTCCCAATGGCTTTGCCTTTGAGTTGTGAATCATAGTGTATACTGATAGGACAAATAGCTCTCATCGGTAAGTAGGCTTAAGATTATCTTTTAGATAAATAACTAATTTATAAACACCGCGTATTCTCGACACTATCTTTGAATGCTTAAATTCAAGTGTCTTAGGATGTTGCACGTTATTTTCGGTTTAGTCTTAGGACTAAGTCTAGGTTAACAAAACCTAAAAAGTTATAATAAGAGTTTTAAATCAGTGAAATATCTAAGAAACTGATTATGTTAGGTGACAGTAGGTCTAATCCTTTGTTAGCAGCTAAATAGAGTTGCCAGGATCTATAGCTCTTAAACATATTCCAATTAATCAATTTTCAAATCAAATCAAATAACAATCTATAACTACTTAAATAAAATTATATCATTAGAAACTTAAATCAAACTCAATCATCCACCAGCCGGTGATAAATTAAGAAAACTTCAGCTCATAGTAATGTCAAATAAAGTGTTATCTATGTTTCTCAATCAATCTCATGCTTGTAGGGCGTGACGGTGTACTCTAACTATGGCTTAATAGGCTCCACGGATGAAGCGATTCTGGGAGTCCTCACGATCGAGTGGTTTGGCGGTCAGACTCCATTATATTATGATCACGTAGCGCTATGCTCACCGCTCTTTGAGTTGTGAATCATAGAGTATACTTGATAGGGCAAATAACTTTCTATCAGCTAAGGTTGGCTTAAGATTGTCTCATTAGATAAATAACTAAGCTATAAATACCCGCATGTGCCCCAACACTATGCTGAATGCTTAAATTCAAGTATCTGAGGATGCTATGCGGGTTGCTTCCCAGTTTAGTCTTAGGACTGTGTCCGGGTTAACAAAACCTAAAAACCTATAATAAGAGTTTCAAATCAATGAAATATCTGAGAAACTTATTCTATTAGGTGATAGTAGATATAATCCTCTATTAGCAACTGGACAGAGTTGACAAGATCTAAAGCTCTTAAACATATTCAAATAAAATCAAATAGCTATCTAAAATTGGTTAAATGAAGTTCTATCATTAAAAAGTTAAATCAAATTCAATCTATCCACCTTCCACACAACTGTTTGTCGGGGGTGACAAACTAAGAAAATTTTAGCTCACAAAATTGATCATGCTCAAGTGTTCTACTATGTTCACTCAATTAATCTCTTTGTAAGGATGTGGCCCATGTCCTCATGCGTGGCTTGGATTAGCTCCGAGATATAGTAGTTCTGAGTCATCGATTGAGTGGTTTGGCGGTCGACTCCATTATATTAAGATTACGACCATAGCCTGTATGCTCCCCAATGGCTCTGTCATTTGAGTTGTGAATCATATGGTATACTTGATAGGGTAAACAACCCTCTGTTAGCTAAGATAAACTTAAGATTGTCTCCTTAGATAAAAACTTATAATAAGAGTCTCAAATAAGCAAAATATCTGAAAAACTAATTTTGTCAGGTGACAGTAGATCTAATCCTCTATTAGCAGTTAAACAGAGTTAACAGGATCTAAAGCTCTTAAATATATTCAAATTAATTAATTTTTCAAAGTAAGTTAACTCAAATTGAGTGTCAATCTAAAAAATTATTCAAATGAAACTTTTATAAAATTCACTTAAATCAATTCATCTAACTTATTTATTTATGGGTGACAAATTAAGAAAACTCTAGCTCACAAATGGTAATATCAAATCAAGTGTTCTGTATGTTTCTCAATCAATCTCTTGTAGTAAGGATGTGGCGTGTCCTCATTTGCTGCTTGGCACTCCGAGATGAAGCAGTTATGACTAGAGTCCTTTGATTGGGTAGTTTGATCAGTCCAACTCCATTATATTACAAGCACGATCGTAGCTCGTATGCTCCCCAATGGCTTTGCCCTTTGAGTTTTGAATCATAGGGTATACTTAATAGGGCAAACAGCTCTTTGTCAGCAAATGTAGACTTAAGTCTGTCTCCTTAGACAAACACCACCCTAGGTCTACAAGGATTTCTTGGATGAAGTAACCCATGTGTTACTGATGAGGATCCTTCTATTAGGTTGGGTCGACTACCTCCTCTTACTAAGTAGACTAGGGACTGCGATTGCCCGGGATGATGGAACCATAGGATCTAGATCGGGCACGTCATCATTCCCCCAACCATCTGATTTAAGTTAAAATGATAAATTTCATAATCTAAATTCTAAAACTCTACATCTTCTACTACTTATGCATTTAGGGATCAACGGTAGCCTTAGCTGAAAGTTCTCTCTCACTTATTATGAGAGGTAATTAACTATAGGAGCTTGCGCCTATAGGAAACTTAGAACTAGATCTAAAGTCCTCACCAAATGAGGACGAAATCTCTGGGTAGTGTCTTATCTACTATTTCATCTGTCTTCTAAAAATTACATCGATACTTTAAACCACTCTTCTCATCGAAGAGGTCGGTGGCGAATTTTTGGAGCCCACAATATTCATTTTAGATATGTGTAATGAATTTATTTTCATTCAAGCATTTGCATGTATTTTGAAATATTTGACCCAAAGGAGTGACCACTATAAGATATGTGCGAGGGCATACTTCATGCAGTTGTATTCATACAAGTTTATATGTACGAAATTCACTCAAAAGAAAGCTTCAAGCCTCTCTAATTTTATCATTCAAGGACTCTTCACATTTTCTACAACAAGAGTTGTTAGACCCAATTTAGATTTATCCTTAACTTCATATCAAATTTCCTATTGATTTGAAAATTAGATTTCAAATATATTGCAAGTTTGTTATGAGTTTAGTATTAACTTCCTTAAGTTTCACTTGCATTTATTTTGATAACAAACATGGAACAAGATTATTGTGATATATTTTACATATATTGTTAGTTTAATTATAAGTGGGTCTTACAAAGATGACTTTTCTTTCTTATAAATAAGACTTCATTGTTTTAAGGATTTTGAAGAAAGGAAGGGAGCTTGCTTTGCATTTTAAGTAAATATTTTACTTTAGTACTATATTTCCTTTTTATTTTGTTTAGCTTTTTTAAGCATTCTTCGCTTTGATTTAATGTTTATCTTCATGTTTATCGTATATTTTTTATTTTATTTGAGTTTAGACGATTTCCATTTGAATTTGTTTAAGTCTCGAATTTCAATCGAAATTTTAGCATCATTTCGGCTAGATGGAGCGACATTTAACAGATGTTGGTTTGCTCGGCATGCCCTATTGAGTCTAGCAAGCGGTATCTTGCAACACCATAGCCGTCTTTGCACCCGCTATGTCGAATGGGGCATTAACGGGTTCTTGGAATATACACATCCAAGACTTATACTTCAACACATCCACAATTTGCTGCAATTTTATTCCCTGTTCTAGATTAGAGAATGAGAGGAAGAGGGCTCGATTTAGTTCATATTAGAAAGAAGAGTGTTCGGCGAGGAGAAAACAGGAAAAGTAGGAAGGGGAATTGTTGAGGGCTATTTGGGCTGCAGGATTTGAACAAGATTTAAGTTGGATTTAACTTAAATTCTATCAATCAAACATTCTAAATTCATCAATTTACCTAAGCGGAGTTATGGGATCTAGAGAAGCAGAGGCACTTGAAGGATGGTGAGAGGAAAGAGCAATGATGAGGCGGAGTAGGGAGAGGAGAATTGAAGGGGAAGGCTGAAGCTTGAAGATCCAACACCCTCTTGCCGCTTCTTGCAGTTGAGGAGAAGGGGGAAATCTAGAAAGAGAGAAGAGAAGTTGTGCTACCTTTGCGGTTTGGGGAAAATGGAGGAAGGAAGTGGAGAGCCTTTTCTATTTTGGAGAAAATGGAGGAAGGAAGTGGAGAGCCTTTTTGGTTTTGGAGAAAATAGAGGAAGAAAGTTGAGAGCCCCCTCTTTCCATTCGGTTTGAAGGGGAAATCGTGGGAATGGTTTGAAGAAGAGGAGGGAGCGGTTGGCCGACAAGACGAGCCGGAAGAGTTGTCGTGAACGTGAGTGGTCGAGTGAATGGGAGGGGTAAGAGGGATGGAGCCTCATGCGTGAGAGAGAAAATAATGTCCAAGTCATGTAACTGCGTCGGACTCAATCCATGGCCAGCGTGTCTATTTATTTCCCCATTTTAGCGGTTAACGGAGCAGTAACATAACGGACGACGCTGTTAAGGGACGGTGTATTTACGACGCCGGTTACATTTCCCTTGGCCCGACCCGGCCCGTAAGCATCGTTGGAATGCGCGGGAGGAATTTAAAAGAAATATATAGACAGATTTAGGATTTAGGATTAGTTTTTTCAGGCAAAACGAGCTCAGAAGAGAAATAAAAATCTCATTTTCTTTACAAGAACCATGAAGATGGAGAAACGTTGAGGAAATAACCAATTTATGATCAATTAAATAAAATTCATCGGTAATGTTTCGTGCATTTTTTTACATTTGTTAGTGATATTCACGTCATGAAGAGAATATGTTCATTACATTCCATTAGAAGCAATTTGGATGCTTTTTGTTGAATTTAGGGTTTTAATGTTATTTTATATGTATTCTGTCTCTTTGGAGGTACAGCATTTAGGACCTCTTTTGCCGGTTTATTTTACTTCTTTTGATTATATGTTTAGGGCATTCCAATGGAAGCATTTGGAGGTTTTGGATGATTTTGGTGGGTATTTTTGCACTCTCACTGCTCTTTGGAGGGTATAAATCATTTTGACTTCTTTTGTCGGTTTATTTTGCCTACTTCTTTTGGTTATATTTAGGGCATTCTGGAAGCATTTGGATGGATGATTTCGGTGGATATTTTTGCTGTACTCTCTGTCTCTTTGGAGTCGATAATTTTGGACTTCTTTTGCCGTTTATTTTTCTACTTCTTTGGTTATGTTTAGGGCATTCCAATGGAAGCATTTGGAGGCTTTGGATGGTTTCGTGGGTATTTTATACTCTCTCTACCTCTTTGGAGAATTCTGACTTTTTGATTTATTTTACTTTTGTGATTATATTTAGGGCATTCCAGTGGAAGCATTTGGAGGCTGTTTGAATGGTTTCTAGTGGGTATTTTGCATCTGTACTCTTTATACCTCTTTGGAGGGTATAGATCAGTTTTGTCCTTCTTTTGCCAGTTTATTTTTGCCTACTTCTTTTGGTTAAATTTAGGGCATTCCAATGGAAGCATTTGGAGGCTGTTTGGATGGTCTCTGGTGGGTATTTTGCATCTGTACTCTCTGTACCTCTTTGGAGGGTACAAATTATTTTGGGACCTCTTTTGCCAATTTATTTTTCTACTTCTTTTGATTATAGGGCATTCCAATAGAATTTGGAGGTCGTTTGGATGATTTGGTGTGTATTTTGTATCAGACTCTTGTTCTTTGGAGAATTGAGATCATTTTAGACTTTTTGCCCGGTTTATTTTGCCTTCTTCTTTTGATTATGTTTAGGGCATTCCAATGGAAGCAATCTGGGAGCTGCTTAGATGATTTCTGGGTGATTTTTTGGGTGGTTTTTTGCATTTGTATTTTGTAACATATTTTTGAATTTGTTTGGCGTAAATGTCGATGAAAGCTGATGATGAAGTCGTGATGTAATGACCCAAATTTGGAAAACTCCTTGGCACCCTTGAGAATGAAACGGATATATTGTCTTGTGACTATCATCAAATTAAACTGGTGTTGGAAGGACCATACTAGTTATTGGTCAAACTCAAATAAATTGAAATCAAAAGATTTTTTATATACAAAAGCTGGTCGGAAGAAGTATGCCAGTCTAAATGGCTTAACAAAATTCCAGAAAGTTGATACAAGAATTTGTCCATGATTAGATTCTCTGTTGATTTGGAGGAATTGGATGATTAAAAAATATCTGAAAGTCATAATCATTCTTTGGCGAGCCTCGACTACATCTTTTCAAATCACAGCATTAGCGATGAGAAGGCGTCCGTGTTGAAGACAATGATAGATTAGAGAAAGCATACATTCATATCTAAGCGAAAGTTGTAGAGAATATCGGGTTCACAAAAGAGATGCTTTCAATTTTATTGAGAAAGAAAAGATCGAGGATTGCGAATGGTGGCGATAATGCATTATCTGATTGTTTAAGGAAAGGCAAAAGCAGATGGGATGTTTGCATGGGATGTACAAGTTGATGTGATTGATTAGTAAGTTTTTTTTGGAGCAATGACATGTCTAGGATAGAATATGATTATTTTGGGGATGTAATTTTTGATACAAGCTATCGACTCAATAAATATAATCTTGTTTGTGCCTCTTGTTGGAGTGAATCATCACTAGCAAAATGTATTATTTGGGTAGCCTTTTTTATCGGAAGAGACAATTGAGTCATTTCATGGTTATTCCAAACATTTCTTGGTTGATGAGTGATAAATCCTATAACAATATTCAGATCAAGATCAAGCTATGGCGAGAAATATCAAAATTGTATTGTCGCATACTCATCATAGGTATATCATATTTCAAAGCTCCTTCAGGTTCATTGCTTTAATAGTAATAAGATAGTACAAGGGCTATTTTATAAATGCATGAGTAAGTGTGACTCGGAGGAAGAGTTTAAGGAAGCTTGGTCTGCCATGCTAGAAGAAGGCAATTTGCATGATCATGCTTGGTTGTTTGAGCTTTATAAGATTAGATCCAAGTGGTCCACTGCATTCAGCAAGGACTCATTCTGCATGGGCATCTTGTCAACACGTAGTGAGTCCAGAACAATGTATGTCACGGAATATCTAAACCAACTAGTTACTCGATTATTGTAGGGTTGGAAAAGGTTATGAAGACATGGCATGGAATGAACATGTAAGACTTCAAGTGTAGTCATCGATTGTTCACATGTTAAGACCAGTCCAATTCTAAAACAAGCAGCTATATTTTATACAAGAAAGGTTTTATGTTTGAAGAGGAATTTTGCATGGAGTTGGAGGCTATCATGTAGAATTAAGTCGAGACGACACCATGGAGTATTTGGTGAGAAACTTAGAGAATAAAATGCATCCAAAATATGATTGTATATTTTGATAGACTACCCTAGAAGTAACTTGTACTTGCAAAAAATTTGAAATGATGGGATTACTTTGTGCCACGTCGAGTTCTTAGTCGAAGATGTTGTGCGTGGGATAAGTATCTTCTCATCTGGTCTACCAGCAAAGAGGGATATTTACATTGATAGTGCATCTGAAAATTAAGAGATGTGGCAAAGAGATGAAAATGCTTCTGGCATTATTTTCCGGAACCACATAAGTCGATATGCATATCAAATAACGTAAGGCAGATAAGAGTGGCGAGGTATATGCTTGGATCCCTAAAAAAACTATATGATTTTCGACTATAATAAGTGAATTCTCCTCCAGAAAAGTTAAGAAGAAGAAGAAGTCAACCACAACGGATAAGGAAAAGACATCTTAAAGGATCCAGGTTAAGCACGTCAAAGGGTGTTTCCAACTCAAGTCTTAAGGGATATTGAGAGAGAGATCCAAGAAAGAGTAATTTTCTATTTGTATTAGTTTTTAGTATTTTAAATATTGTTGTTAATCTTCAAACCCTTCTTTTTTTTATTGCGAAACCAAAGTACTGATCGATAGTGTTGAACTTGTTTTCGTCACTGTTGCATCACCTTTCTCATTATGCCAAAGTATTTTCGATGCGGAATATCACACATCGATCGAAATCATCAACTATCGATTTCTACATATAGAATTTAACTTCAAGCTCCATAATCGTCGGTGAAGGATACACTAAGTGATGATGGATATTATTTCGAAAACATTTTGATGCATGACATTATCGGTTTTGTTCTTATGTCTTTTCGTAATGCTTTAGAGTCCCAAATATGACTCTCTTTAACTTAACACACAGATGTTTAGTATTTAGAGGGATTTTCTCCTGTTTGTAGCTCATAGCAATAGTGCTTGAGTTAATCCCCTGTCGAGGATCTTGTAATCATTGGACTGTAGCAATAAATATGTGTAATAAATATGTTTTGCATCTATACCTCTCCTGAGGGTACAGATCGTTTATTACTTTTTTTCAGTTAATTTAGCCTGATTCTAGAAATAATGTTCATTATATTCCAGTTCAGGTAATTTGAAAGATGTTTGGATAATTTCTAGGTATTTTTTTTATTTGTACTCTGTGTATCTCTTTGGAGGGTTCAGATCATTTGGGTCATTTTTTTTAGTTTATTTGGCCTATTTCTTGAGATTATGTTTAGGGCACTCCAATGGATACAATTTGATGGCTGCTTGGATGATTTCTAGCTATTTTTTGTATCTGTACTCTCTGTACCTATTTGGAGGGTACAGATCATTCATGGACAGCTTCTTTCATTTTATTTCACATAATTATTATGACTATATTTAGGGAATTCTAATGGAAGCAATTTTATGGCTTCTTGGATGATTTATGTGAGCTTTTTTTCATACTCTCTACCTCTTTGGAGGTACAGATCATTTTAGACTTCTTTTCTTATTTTACTTCTTATGATTATATTTAGGGCATTTAGTAGCATTTGGAGGTTTTTGGATGGTTTGTGGTTATTTTTTTGCATATGTACTCTTTGTATCTCCGAGGGTACAATCATTTTGTCCTTCTTTTGCTTTAGTTTGCTGTTTCTTGAGATTGTTTAGAGAATTCCAATGGAAGCAATTTGATGGTGCTTGGATGATTTATGGCTATTTTGTATATACTCTCTGTATCTCTTTGGAGTCGAGATCATTTAAAATTTTTTTCATTTTATTTTGCCTAATTATAATTATATTTAACATCTTAATGGAAGCAATTAGAAATTGGATGATTTATGAGCTTTTTTATTTCAGACTTGCACTTTTGAGTGGGTAGATCATTGTCCTTCTTTGCCGCTTTATTTTGCCCTTTGGATTAATTTAGCATTCCAGAAGCAATTGAGGTCGCTTGATGATTTCGTATTTTACATCTGCACTGCATTTCTTTTGGAGGTACATCATTTGTCCTTCTTCCGCATTTTGCTGCTTTTGAGATATTATTACATTGGAAGCAAGATGTCGCTTGATGATTTTATATTTTTTTGCATTCTCTGCACTTTGAGGGTACAAATCATTTATGGATTTTTTTCATTTTATTTTGCCTAATTATTGAGATATATTTGTACATTCAATGGAAGCAATTTTATACTGACGATTTATGTTGACCAGACTCTTATACCTCGGAGGTACAAATCATTTATTGTTCTTTTGCTTTATTTTGCCTACTTTTTTGAGATAATGTTCATTCCAATGGAAGCAATTTGAGGTCGCTTGGATGATTTCGGATTTTTATCTCAACTCTCTATACTTTGAGCATATCAATTTTGTCCTTCTTTGCTATTTTGCCTGCTTATCGAGATAATGTTCATTACATTACAATGGAAGCAATTTGATGGTCGCTTGATGATTTGGTATTTTTTCCATCTCAGATTTTGTACTTTGAGGGTACATCATTTATGTCATTTTTCATTATTTTTTGTTTATTGAGATAATGTTCATTACATTACAATGGAGTCGCTGATGGTTGGGGGGGGGTATTTTGCATCAGACTCAGATCTCTTGAGGGTACATATCATTTATGTCATTTAAGTTTATTTAGCTTGCTCGAGATAATATTCATTACATTATAATGGAAGTAATTTCGCCTTGGATGGTTTGGGGTATTTATATTGCATCTCCTGCACTTTGGATACGATCATTTATGTCATTTTTTTCCATTTTTGCCCAATTCTAGATAATGTTCATTACATTACAATGGAAGCAATTTGATGATGATTGCTATTCTACTCTGCACTTTGAGTGAGCATTTGTAGTTCTTTTGCATTTGTCGCTTTTTTGGGATGATGTTCATTACATTACAATGCAATTTTTATCTTGATGTTTTTGTTTTATTGCATATCTCCAGATCTCTTTGAGGGTACAAATCATTTATGGACTATCTAGTTTGAAAAAATTTAGTTGGCAAATTTAATCTCATAATGTGGTGACAAATTTAAAACCTCTTAATCTATTGTATTTACAATATTCAAGAGTTGAAAATAATTATTATATAATTAAATGTTAAAAGTTATCGCTTAAGAAGTTTCATTACGATATAATGTAATTAAATTTGTCATATTGCAATGTGATGAAAAGAGTACTATTTTTTATAATATATTAACTTATTTTATTTTTGTTTCATCTAAATAAATAGACAAGTCAGTCTGATAAGGTTCAAGTAAATATTCAACTTCATTTCACTCGAGCATGAGCATACTAAGAATACATATTAATTTTTTTTAACCGCTTATTTTCAAAATTAAAAAAAAAAATATAAAAGAATCATAATCATATTTTAATACATATGAGTTAAAATTAAAATTGTTAAAATATTATGACTTTACAATAAAAAATTTACTTACACCAACCACAATAACTTTACAATGAAACTTTTAAAAAAAAGATAATCATCGCCAAGAATCCCTAATTTAATTTCATGCATTAATTTTATGCCTTGATAACATTTATTTTATGCATTCTGCATAATTTTATGCATTCTCGCTATAACCAAATCCATAAGATAAAAATATGATTGCCGAGTAAAATATCATCCCAGAGTAAAATATCAGTGAAATCAAACTATATGAATTAAGAGAAAAGAAGTTACAAAAAGCAGAGTAAAATATCATCCCAGATCCATAAACGATCCATTCACTTCAACAAAAACACCTAAGTCTTCGAAGCCACCAAACCGATGCATTATACAAAATTCTATATCAAACTAAATACTATTATTCTCAATTTTGATTTTAAGTCCCAAACAAAATATAGGTTTAACTCACTCTAAATATATTCATCTTCTTTGGCCAATCTCGTGGTCTCTACCCACCGGAGGTTTGTTGATTTGCCGCCCATGTATTTGCACAAACATTCCGCAATGACACTATTTTCTTGACTGTATCCCACTCACCATTTCACCATTTTTCGATCGCTAAAAGACCGCAACATCTTCAACAAGTAATTTGATCTGAATATGCAAATCTCTCAACAAGGAAAAAAATAGTTAAGAGGAACCAAATTTGAAAACGTTTTACAATCTCGTGAAGAATGCTCTTATGGGTTGGTTTGGGTAATGAGTCAAAAACTTCTCACATGCCCAACCAGAGTGTCCAGTGCTTATCTATAACTAAGATTAACTCACCAACACGTGACATGTTGGATAAACATTTTGCTTTCCATCTTCAGCCGCACTGCATAACTCTCGCAGAAAAGAAGAGAACCATTATGATTATAGCTTTTATCTAAACAAATAAGAATTGAATCGTAATACCCAACATTCCCGTGGGGTAACATACCCAATGCAAGCATGAAATGTACAAATAGGGGACATACGATAGAGAATACTTCTACAAAACTCAAAGGCATCAATGTGCATCCGAGAGATATTGATCTGCCATCGATCCGCCTCGTGCAATGATATATTCCACCAATATCAGATCACACTCAAGTGATAAATATTTTAAAGTGAGCTTAATTAAACGAATAAATTATTTTATGTATGAATGATTAGTTTGACTTGTCCTCGAATCGAGCATGACATCAATAAGATCGAGCATCGGCTAAAAAATAGCTCGGATGGGAACTCAACAACATGAAGTGCCTCTGATGGCTGCAAGGAAATTACTGATGGCGAAAGTTAGTCATGAAGATCTAGATTCACTATGAATTAAGGATGGATCTAATGAGTATTTTTCATACCTCCGATTGATACTCCTCCACCACAACGATAGCAGTATGTGGGTAATCAACCTTGATTGGCTCATCTCTGCGAACCTATAAAAATATTTACTGAAATCTATTTCTATTATCTCAAATTTAAAAGAAAGTAACTTAATACCTCGCTCGGCTTTCATCTGAGAGTGGAGGCAACATCACTTATTCTTGAACGTGACTTCCTATAAGTGTGTGTGAAGGGGAACTAATAGCTTTCTTTCTCTCACCGAAGCTTTCACACCATGCTCAATGCCAATGTGCTGTTTCTGAGCATCATCATGTGTAGTGGAGGCCTCCACAAGAACTTCTCCTACGGTCAATTCCACATGGGCTTCCGTTGGAAGTATCCAACTCCATAGTGGAAGCTCCTCTGGTAGCCTCCACAAGAGCTTCCTCAATGTACCCTCCTCGTGGGCTTTCCAAGTGGTAGCCTCCCTGGGTACCTCCACAGTGGGAAGCTCCTGGTAGCCTCTAGAGTTTCTCGGACCCCAGAACCTCCCCACACTTGGGGTGATAGGACCTCACTGGCAAGAAACTTCCTCGATAGAACCAGATCAAGCCCATCCATCCTCCATCATTGTTGCATGAAAAGATGATATTGTATCTTTCAAGTCCAAACTGTATCTCTCCACCGCAAAGTTTGTCGGGAGTAGGAGGGTGCAGATACACCTGACGGGAGAATATCGAGGAGAGACATATGGAGAATGGGGACTGCACTAATTGGACTTAAAATGGGACTACTATCGACATGTGTAGATGCTTGGGACAGAAGGGAAGCTTCTCTCTTCTAATATGTCCTCGAATGAAAGGCACTGATAAACCGATAAGAAAATGTGAAGACATACAACATAAATAAAGACATTCTTATATGAACAAAGTGTTGATTATATGTCACCGACTTCCTCCCAAACCAAAGGAAAGCATTATTTGGAAACTCTATTTTTGCCCATCGCAAAGATAATGGCTTGTAGATGGAAATGACGCTTATGATGCTTATGCGCCACCATACCCACAATAAATATTTTAAACAAGAACTTCAACGCATTAAATTATACATTCCTGGAGATATAGAACATACCATCAGAAGAGTGACAAAGTCACTCATGTAACCGTCACGGTAATCATGTAATAACATCAAATTGGGAAACCGAAAGTCCCAAATGTAATGGTTCAAAGAAATATATCTATGTCATCAGTGTAGCAATCAATTCTGATGCCACCCTATAATTGTGATATATAAAAAATAGATTTGACAGCAAAAAATGTATGTACAACTGCACAAACTGTGCTACAGGCAACGAGCCATCTGAATTCTCAAGTTGATTCTTAAATGAATCAACTGACAATGAGATTGCCATACCTTCTCCCATCTGTTTGGCATCCCTATCATGACTGCAACTTCATCGGGGGTGAAAGGAATGCACTGCCCACCCAACAAGAAAGCTTGCTTTTCTATGTCCCAAAGAAGGGATCGATGTAATGGCAACCGAAGTCTTGCTTAATTCGGAGTCTAATGAATTGATGGAGATGAAGCTCTTTAAAATGTCGGGCTTCATCAAGAAAGCGCACAATATTATCGAACACGCTTCTTACAAGCAGATCTGAAGTTATCCTTTTCCACACATGGTAAACTTCAAAAGAAAAGTCAGGTAATGAGATAGATGCAAAATACCAACCATCCAAACCCCAAATGCTTCCATTGGAATGCCTAAATATAATCGAAGAGTAAAATAAACAAAAGAAGTCTCAAATGACTGCACTCCAAAGACATGAAAGATGCAAAATACACACCAGAAATCATCCAAATAGCCTCCAAATGCTTCCATTGGAATGCCCTAAATATAACCAAAAGAAGTAGGCAAAATAAACTGGCAAAAGAAGGATAAAACTAATCTGTACCCTCCAAAGAGGTACAGAGAGTACAGATGCAAAATACTCACCAGAAACCATCCAAACAGCCTCCAAATGCTTCCATTGTAATGTAATGAATATTATCTCTAATCGCAAAATAAATCAAAAGGCATAATTGATCAGATCTCAGAGGTACAGAGTACATACAAAAAAGCATAAACCATCCAAACAGCCTCCAAATGCTTCCATTGGAATGCCCTAAACATAACCAAAAGAAGTAAGCAAAATAAACTAGTAAAAGAAGTCCATAAATGATCTATACCTTCTAAAGAGGTACAGAGTACAAAATACCACCCAAATCATCCAAACAGCAAATTACTTCCATTGTAAAGTAATGAATATTATCTAGAATCAATAAACCGGCAAAAGAAGAAAAAAATGATCACCCTCGAGAGGTACAGAGAGATACAAATATCCACCGAAACCATCCAAATCTCCAAATGCTTCCACCGAATGCCCTAAATATAACCAAAAGAAGTAGCAAAATAAACCGAAAAGAAGTCCCAAAATGATCTTCACCTCCAAAAGGTACAGTAGAAATAAAATACCCCTAAATCCATCCAAGCCCGATTTCCATTGGAATGCCCTAAACATAATCAAAAAATAAATGCAAAAGAAGGAATAAAAATGATATGTACTCCAAAGAGGTACACAGAGCAAAATAAAAATACCCCCAAACCATCCAAATAACCTCCAAATGCTTCCATTGGATGCCCTAAACATAACCAAAAGAAGAAGACAAAATAAACTGGCAAAAGGACAAAAATGATATGTACCCTCCAAAGAGGTACAGAGATGATGCAAAATACCCACCAAACCATCCAAATAGCAAATGCCTCCATTGTAATGTAATGAATATTATCTCAATCGCAAAATAAAAAGGCCATAAATGATCACGTACCCCCAAAGAATTACGAGGAGAGTATAGATCTAATACCCACATCCAAGCGACTTCCAAATTATTCTGTGTAATGTAATGAACATTATCTCTAGAATCAGGCAAAATAAACTGAAAAAAAGCCATAAATGATATGTATCCTCAGGAGAGGTACAGATAGTACAAATGTAAAATACCCACCAGAAACCATCCAAACAGCCTCCAAATACTTCCACTGGAATGTCTTAAATATAATCACAAGAAGTGAGCAAAATAAACTAGCAAAAGAAGTCCCAAAATGATCTGTACCCTCCAACGAGGTCTGAGTAGATAAAATATCCACCATAAACCATCCAAACGACTCCAAATGCTTTCATTGGAATGCCCTAAATATAACCAAGAAGTAGACAAAACAACGGCAAAAGAAGTCCAAAATGATCTGTACCCCCAAAGAGGTACGAGAGTCTGATGCAAAATACACCAGAAACCATCCAAACGACCTCCAAATGCTTCCATTGTAATGTAATGAATATTATCTCTAGAATCAGGAAAAATAAATTGGAAAAAAAATCATAAATGATCTGTACCCTCAGGAGAGGTACAGAGAGTACAAACGTAAAATACCTACCAGAAATCATCCAAATAGATTTCAAATTGCTTTCATTGTAATGTAATGAACATTATCTCAATAAACAAGTAAAATAATCTGGAAAAAAATGACATAAATGCTCACCTCCAAAGAGGTACAATGAAGTGAAAAAAACTACCGAAAATCTAGCGTCATCAAATTGCTTTCATTGGAATATCTTAAATATAATCTCGAAGAAGGCAAGAAAAAGTAGGTCTAAATGATCTGCCTCAAGAGAGGTACAGAAGATCTGATCATAAAAACCGAAACCATCCAAACACTACAAATTGATTACATTTGAATGTAATGAACATAATATCAGAAACAGCTAAAGAAACTCGAAAAAGTCCAAAATACTATGTACCTCGAGAGGTATAGAATCTGATACAAAATAACATATAAAAATAACCAATCTTTCACTAGACAGTGAGAAAAATAGAGTAAACCCTAAATTCATTCAAGTTGGACGTGCCTAAATGCATGTAAATACCTCATGTAGTCACTACAATACCTCAATTTTGATTTGCTATGTCAGCCAAGGTGGACGTCGCCGATCGAGAACGGAGCTAAGGCGAGAAAAATCCTTCGAAAGAAAGCACTAAAGCGTTACGTGGCGAGGAATGTCGAACGACGGTATCTCGTTCTTCTTCTCCACTTTTGAGCAAGCGAGTCGAGTTGGGCGGGGAAGTGTAACCGCGTGAATACGCCATCCCGGCGTCGTCGTTATGTTCTTGCTGCTAACCTAAAATGGGAAAATAAATAGTGGACACGCGTCGGCCATGGATTGGAGTCCGCACGTAAAGCTACGTGCGGACTCTGGACGTAATATTTTCTCCATGCGTGAAGAGGAGGTTTAGATTGCATGAGCGAGGAGCCGAGCCACTCGTGCGTGAATTAGGTTAGGCCGAGCCGGTTTGGTCAAATAAGAAGGGATTTATGTTAGATTTAGAAATTTAAATTGATTTTTAAATTGAGTAATTGACTTTAATGTGAATTTTATGCCAATAAAATCACGTGGTTAATATATATATATATATATGAATTTTAGCTTTTTTTTGATGTTTCGAATACAAAGTCGCAGTCTGTTTCGTAATTGGAGGCCGTTTGGTTCAAGTCGGCGTTAAATTGAGTCTATTTCAGCTCAAAATACGTGTAATCATTTCCGACAACTCGACGTTCACTTAAACTCCTCTGAATTGAGTGCGAAGAGTCTTACTTGATAGATTTAAATGTTTTGAAGTTAACAGAGCGATCAATTTTATGAACGAAGATCGTTTGGTTTGCTTAGGCACCTATTGACATCGATATGCGGGCAAGCGCGTTGACGACTCGATCGCTTGATCGGTTGATCATCAAGTTGTGAAATATTTATATTCTGACCAATTTCGATGTTCTGAATGCGATGTAGAAGTCCCTTCGTCGATCGGAGGCCATTTGGGTTGATTTTGGCGACGTCCCGTGTGTTTCAGTCTCGATTGCGCGCTGTCACTTCCAATCATTCGACATTTGTACAAACTAGTTCGAATTGAGCACGGACGGCCTCATTTGATAGTTTTCGATGTTTCAAAGTTAATGAAGTGATCAATTTCATGAACAGAGATCGTTCAAACATTGCCGTAACTTCCCAACTCTGACATGCGCGTCGACACATTAATAGCTCGATCGTTTGATCGGTTGCTCGTTAAATTATGCAATATTTATATTTTGACCAATTTCGATGTTCTAAACGTGACGACGAAGTACGTTTGTCGATCAGAGGTCGTTTCGACCAATTTAGGTGACGTCCACTGTATTTTGAGTCCCGATTTGTGCAGTGTCACTTTCAAAGTCAGTCGAATTTGACTTGTGGGCTTGACTCGACTTATGACACATATATGGAGGTCAACATACTCTTATTCCTCATTGAAGAAGTTAGTTATAAAGTTCAAAATTTTTATGTTTTGTCTATTTGTTGCACAAAAATTAAACTATAATAGTTTACAATGATGATTAAACTTTAATCGTCATTAGTAATGGTTGACAACGATTGTCAATGATGTTTGGCAATGATTATTGGTGATGATCAGAGATAATTGTTGGTTGTAGTTGCTTCAAGTTCTTAAGCTTAGGTTGCATTTTGGGTGGAGTAGCTTTATGTTTGTAGTGTGATATGAATCACACCACATGTGGCATTTGAGAAATTATATTTTAACTGTATTTTTAATAAATTGTGATAAGAAAATTGTATTTTTCAATCTGACTTAAGTGATTGCTAGAAATAGGGGTGTGCATTTGGTTTGTTTGGATGGTTTAGATGATGAATTTTAAAAAATAAATGGTTTTGAATTCCAAAAAAATTAGACTAAACCGACCAAACAGAATACAAAATCAAACAAACAAAATAGCAATTTGGTTCATTTATTTTTGTTTGGTTTTGGATAAACTGAAGTTTACTATATTTAAAAACTATTTGTGAAATTTATATTCATTATGTAATTTTTTTGTATAATGAACAATTAATAAGTAAAACTATATATATATATATATATATATATATATATATATATATATATATATATATATATATATATATATATATATATATATATAATTAGAAAAACAATTAATTACTTTCATGCATTAAAAATATTTAAATTTTTATGATGGTTGAAAAAAATTTACCAAATAATGAATAAATTCGATCCAAAATTTTATTTAACAAATCGATCCAAAAAGTAAAAACCAAAATTTTCATTAATTAAAATCAAAATCCAAATTACTAAGTTCAATATCGAACCAAATTACTCAAAAACTTTTATTCGGTTTGATTTTTTTGTTAAAATCAAATAATGCACACCCCTAACTAGAAAGATGTGATTGATTTTTTTAAAAATAATAAACAAATTATAATACTAACTATAATTTTTCGACACTAATTTTTTTTTTGTAGTAACTCCACTAGTGCTAATCTCTTGACTCCTTCATTTTAAAAATGATACACTTTTTACAAAATATTATGAGAAGCATTTTGATAAATTTAACCAAAATCTCAAACAATTCTATAAACAGTCTATGTTGATTCATTCAATAATAAATTATTTTTTCAATATTTAAGTGATTTTACAATCTTAGATGTAAGTGATATTAATCTCATTGAATTATTCTCATAAAGTCTTTCAATTTAATTATAAGTATATCAAATTTAAAAAATTCTTTTGACACTTTAATATTTATTTGCAATCATAATTTCAAATTTTGTTAAAGTTGACATATCACATATTTGATAAAAATTTACGATAATTTTTTTAATTTCGCTCAAAACTAATTGTAGAAGCTTCGTTGTGCTCTGAAAGTATCTACTTCTGAAACGAACAAATTTGATAAATCAATTAAATCAAATAAATGTATAAATAAAATTGAACTATCAAATACTTCAGAAAACTGAACAAGTCAGGACCGCTATTTAATTTGGTTTATTCAATTTAATTTTGATTTAATTGAATTTTTAAAATATAATAAATAAATGTACATTTAATCCGTTTAGATGAATTGATATATTATTTAACTAACAGAATTGATTCAAATTATAGGTAAAGAAAAATAGCATTTTTTAAAAAATTTATAACTACATTAAATTTGACATATATATTTTATATAATTATACTAAATAGATAATTTTATGACATTATTTATTAGGAATTATCATTGCTTAAAAGGATACGTCACTAAATGAGTTCATGCATAACAAAATCACATAAAATATGTATTTATGATAGCTTTTAATTATTTTTTTTTCAGAAATCAACTATAAATTAAAATAACTTGTTTGTCTACCAGCTTTTGACTACTTTTCAGAAAATTTTATAATGAAAAAACTGTTTTACGAATCAGAACTGTTAGAATGTGATGGTTATCAGAAAACTACTTTTTGAATTTTTTTTTTTAATATTTATAATACACCGTACAATTTTTTCAAAAAATTAATTTTTTTATAATAACTTTAAAATCAGCTTTTCAAAAAAATTAAAATTACCTAAAAAAAAACCTCAAATCTCATACTAAAATTATTAAAAAATATATATTTTTTTTGTATCAAATAAATATCATTATTTATAACTATTATTTAAATACAAATAAACATTTTTATAACTGTTTTTTTAAAAGATAATTAATTAATGTAAGTGAATATTAATTGGTACATTAAATGAGATTTTATTATAACAAAAAATAAAAAATTAACATGTTAGAATAAGTGAAGCTATTATTCTCCTTGAGGGTAGATTATCAAAATATCATTAATATTCTTGCATTTATTACTCTATATAATTATACATCACACCGAAAATTTATTAATATATAAAATTAACATTTTATCTTTTTATTATAAATATTTAATATAAGTTTTATTTTTTATGAATAAAGAAATTTCAAATATTATAGATGTAATTATTTTAAAATTATTATTTTTAAAAGAAAAAATTACGCTCGGAGGTTGAACTCCATCCATACCTTAGCATGCTCTCGAATGTTCGATTTTCTTCTGTGTGATCTCTAAGCTCGCTCTAGAGCCTTCCATGCTCCTCTGGAATCTCTGTCTTAAGCTCCAAGCCATCTCCGTTATAAAAGAAGAAGCTCTCTGCAATTCCTGCCATCAAACCTGCGAGTGATAGAAATCATTTGTTACGATCTCAATCTTTCTGCATTTTCAATCATCATGGCTGCCTTAATCGCTGCGAAGAGGTCGATCGCTCTCTCCAGAGCCTTTCAGAGTCTTTTATCATCGCCGGCTCGCCCCTTGGCTGCCTCGGGTTCTGTCATCGCTCGTTCGTTCAACACAAATGCGCAAATCCGCGAACCAGAGGACGATCGCGACCTCAACGTTGACCGTCGTTCGGGCAGCGGTGAGGTTTCCCGCCGCCGCTTCGACGGTTTTCCAACCTATCTCTCAGGTAATAATCTCCTACTTTCTTGAAATCCCAAATCATATATATCATGGGAGGCCTAAAGGCTAAAAGGGATCTTGCTGGATTGCAGATGTGATGGACCCCTTCGTCCCACGGACCGTGAGCCAGCTGTTAAACATGATGGACTCGATGCTTGAAGGACCATTCCAGTCATCGGCGAGAAGCTCCGGCGGGCTCCGGCGGGGATGGGACGCGAGGGAGGATACGGATGCGTTGTACTTGCGCATCGACATGCCGGGATTGGGGAAGGAGAACGTAAAGGTTAACGCGGAGCAAGGGACCCTTTTCATTAAGGGAGAAGGTGAGGTCGAGGCTGGTGAGGAAGAGAGCAAACGGAGGTACAATACGAGAATCGATCTAGCGCCCGAGATCTACAAGTTGGACGCCATCAGGGCGGAGATGAAGAATGGAGTTCTAAAGGTTATTGTGCCCAAGGTGAAGCAAGAGGAAAGGAAGGATGTCTTCCATGTCAATATCGAGTAGGGTTTCTGATGGCGGCGGTGATTGATGTCAGCAAGGGGTTTAGGGTTCTTCTGTTACGTTTGCCTTGCCCTGTTTTTGTTTCTCTCTGTTTCTGAAACTTATAATCCAGGCTAATTTATGTGAGTTTATCTAAATGAATGTGGGTCTTACAATTCAGTCTGTGTTTTTAACAATATTATTGGTGTTTTCTTTGATTAACTTCTCTTGATTCTTTTGCTGTCACCATTAATGGCAGATTAGTATCAATTGTCTCGAAAATTATCTCAAGAGGAAAGTGAATAGCGAAAGTCTGCTTAATAAGGGGATATCTCTTAGCAACAAGGGATTGGTGCTGAGCGCAATGATCCCCAATAGCGATTGAAGAAGGAAATATAATTCAATGATAAAATCTTATGTGAGTTTATCTAAATGAATATGGGTCTAATTCAGTCTGTTTTTAACAATATTATTGGTGTTTTCTTTGATTAACTTCTCTTGATTCTTTTGCTGTCACCATTAATGGCAGATTAGTATCAATTGTCTCGAAAATTATCTCAAGAGGAAAGTGAATAGCGAAAGTCTGCTTAATAAGGGGATATCTCTTAGCAACAAGGGATCATTAGTGGTGGTGCTGAGCACAATGATCCCCAATAGCGATTGAAGAAGGATAAATATAATTCAATGATAAAATCATCAAAATTAAACTGGCAAAAATTGTCTCTTCTCAATAATTTAGCTTGAAATTGTTTGTGGTTTTAACACTTCATGGCTCGTTGTCATGGAATTTGTTTATTGTTTAGCTTTTTCATATTTTTGAATGAATTTTTTTTCAATTTTATTAAATCAGAAGGAAACAAAGCGAGTAAATGTATCTATATATATATATATATATATATATATATATATATATATATATATATATATATATATATATATATATTAGTGTATTTTTAATAAGGGATTATGTGATATTAAAATTTTTAATATTAGACAAAAAATATAAAAATCATCAAATCGAGTGATTTTTTTATTTTTAATTCATAAATTGTTAAGAAAAATAATTTGTCTATTGTGTTTATTTATTATAGATTTCTTTCGGGAAAATTATATAAGTTATATAATGTTTACTATTTTTTTGGGAAAATTAAAAATACTGTCTTTAAAAACTCATTTGAAAACTGAATATCTTAATTTTCAAATTAAGTTTAATTAAAAATTTAATTAGTTAATTAGGTATTTTTAAAACAAATTTAAAAATAAGTCAGTTCAGTCAAAAGGCGGCATGCTTCTCACCGGTACGCCTATCGATCGCTGACTTTAATTTTTATTTAAAAAAAATTTAATCAAACAATAGTTATTTTTTGATCATATTAGGCTCATCTAGTATCGGATTTCAGCGTGTTTAATATCTTTGAAAATGTAATAAAAAATTCTACAACTTTCATGTTTATAACTTTCGATGAATCTCGCACGGATAACTGCAAATTTTGCAAATGTATAAATTTTTAAATTGCAAAAAATAAAGATATTGCAACAATCTTGGTTTTTTGGTATCAGGCTCATCCGATGTCGGATTTCAACTTTCTTGATATCGTTGAAAAAGTAATGAAAAATTCTACAACTTTCATGTACTTTCAATGAATCTCTCCCAAGTAGCTGCAGCTTTTGCGAATATATGAATTTTTAAGTTACAAAAAATAAAGATATCACGTTCGCTCCATATCGCTCATCCCGTCGATTTTAGCTGCATTTGTATCGTTGAATTTAAAAAATTCTACAACTTTAATGTTGACAACTTTCGATGAATCTCGCCCGGGTAGTCGTAATTTTTGCGAATTTGTGAATTTTTAAGTTGCAAAAAATAAAGATATTGCGACAACCTCCGTTTTTGCCACATCAGGCTCATCCGGTGTCAGATTTTAACATTGGAAAGGTAATGAAAAATTCTACAACTTTCATGTTGATAACTTTCGATGAATCTCACCCGGGTAGCCGCAATTTTTGCACTAACATTCAATAAAATAGTAAAATCAAGTGAATTTTTCACTCTTAAAAATCAACCAAATGAAGCATTGCATAATTTGTTATATCTCACTACACTAAAACACTCTTATTAAAGTGCAATTAGCAAGCTCTTAAGAGAAAAGACATATTATCATAAAAAACATACATTAACACACAACCTTATCTCAATACGTGATGTGAAGAAATTGAACTTAATCAAACACATATGAACTTAATGCCGATCTCTGATGTAATCCAACCAAAATAAACAAATAATAAACTGCACCAAGATTATACAATTAAGAGTTACAGAATTGTGAAACTGAATGAGTAACTATAACGAATGAAAAATAGCCACAAGTACATGCCATTTACTGTATAAAAAAGATACTACGTCTATCTTTGTCGATGCCTGTATGGTGGAATCGCATCACTACTAAGAGTGTAATGGGCTGGTGGTCACCGTGGCCGATCACATAGATTATGCTGTTGATGGTCCTCCTCTTCCACCTGCTCGACAAATTGTTGCGAATATACTAAGTCTGCAACATGGGGTATATCAATCGAAGCTTGAGTAGGCAAAGAATACCTGTGGTACACTCCGTATGGCGGTGTCATATGGAATGACGGTGGACCATATGTCGGCGGGACTTCTGCTTGCCATGGGTGCATCTGAGACCACATTTCTTCCTGATATGAATACTAGGGTCGCTATGTGAATGCATACGCAGATTGTCCAACCACTAGTGTAGAGAATATACCCACATCCATCGATGACACATCTGGCTGCGCTGATGCAGAAGTGTCTGGAATGTCAGTATCCCTACGATATGCATATTTCGCCTCAGTTATATGCACAATTCCTCGTAATCGTTAATAGATTGCTGAAATCATGTATCATCATCTCTCCCGAAAATAGCGCTGAAATATGTCTTCAGTATTCAAGATGTGCTCACGCTACAAATAAAGAAATTTAGATCAGTGTTTCATTGTTATAGGTAAACCAAATTGTAATACTTTGCATATAGACTAACCATCAAACGTTCTCAAGGCGCTCGAGAGTAATAGGTGTCAGGAGGAATAGTGAAGCCCAAAAATGATACCACCTCATGTATAGGTTGATCGCTAGCTCCCGATCTTGTGATAAATCTACCACTACAACTGACTCACGTCTGCGCTCCCACTGTGCAACGTAAGAGTGGTGCTAATTGACCCAATCAACATCAGCTTTTTCTCGGCCATTGACTCGTATGAACGATGGATCTATCGGTGAAACATCAATCATAGGTGGCATGCCGAACAGTCTAATCACATGATCAGCCAGGTACTACTCTATCATCTTCCAACATATCATTGGTACTCTAGCTAGCCATATATCTTCTCCATGTAAATATATATCCGTGACACGCACACGGATTTGATGTTCATATATGGCTCCCATATGACCTGTAAATATTGCATAAATTATTATTTCAATTGTAAGCACTATGGGCTCCAAAAATTTTCCCACACCTCGATAATTTTTTTTAATTGATTGAAGAGAGTGTGATTAAAATTGTCAGTGTAATTTTCAGAAGGCAGATGAGATAGTAGATAAGACACTACCCAGGATTTCGCCCTCATTTGATGAGGACTTTAGATCCGGGTTCCGCTTTCTAGTAAGCCTTATATTTAATTATCCCTTTCAATAAGTGAGAGAACTTTCGACAAGGCTACCATTATCAAAATGCGAATGGCATAAGTAAGATCATATAAAGTTTTAGAATTTAAGATATGAAATTCATCATTTCAGCTTAAACTGGATGGTTGGGAGAATGATGACGTGCCCGATCTAGATCCCATGGTTCCGTCATCCCGGACAGTCGTGGCCTCTAGTTTACTTAGTCATAAGAAGTAGTAGATCCAACCTGATAGAAGGATCTTCATTAGCAACACATGGGTTACGTCGTCCAAGAAATCCTTGTAGACCTAGGATGGAGTTTGTCTAAGGAGACAGACTTAAGTCTATCTTAGCTGATAGAGGGTTGTTTGCCCTATCAAGTATACCCTATGATTCACAACTCAAAGGGCATAGCCATTGGAAATCATACGGACTACGATCGTGATTGTAATATAATGGAGCCGGACTGACCAAACTACCCAATCAGAGGACTCTGGTCATGACTGCTTCATCTGTGGAGCTTATTGGCCAAGCCACACAGTCAGAGGATATGAACCGCGTCCTTACTGACAAGAGATTAATTGAGAGTGAATATATCAGAACACTTAATTTGACATTGACTCCTTTGTGAGCTAGAGTTTTCTTAATTTATCACCCCCGATAAATAGTTACGAAAGGTGGATAGATTGAGTTTAATTTAAATTTTTAATGATAGAGTTTCATTTAAGCAGTTCAGATTGCTACTTAATTTGATTTTAAAAATTAATTAATTTGAATATCTTTAAAAGCTTTAGATCATCTCTACTCTACGTAGCTGCTAATAGAGGATTAGATCTACTATTACCTGACAGAATTAGTTTATCAGATATTTCACTGATTTAAAACTCTTATTATAGATTTTTAGGTTTTGTAACCCGGACCCAGTCCTAAGACTAAACCTAGAAATAACTCACACAACATCCTCAGACACTTGAATCTAAACATTCAGCATAGTATCGGGGCACATGTGGGTGTAATTAATAATTCAGATAATTTTATGTTTGAATTAAGAGCTTTAGATCCTGTCAACTCTATTTAACTGTTAACAGAGGATCAAATCTACTATCACCTGGCAAGATTAGTTTCTCAAATATTTTACTGAGTTGAAATTATTATAATAGATTTTTAGGTTTTGTTAACCCGGACTCAGTCCTAAGACTAAACCGGGAAGCAACTCGCGCAACATCCTCAAACACTTAAAATTTAGGTATTCAGCATAGTGTCGGGGCACATGCAAGTATTTAAGAATTTAGGTATTTTATGCTTGAATTATGAGATTGATTTTATTTTTTCATTTTTTATTCCAGTTTAACCTGCGTAGCCTTTTAGACATTAAAATTTGTACTTAAAATCTCTATGTTTGAGCACATGCAAGTGTTTATAGCTTAGCGAATTTTATCTAATTAATAAAATTATTGATTTTGAAAATCATAATTAGAATGAAATTTCTTAATTTTTGATCAAAGAAAGCCCTATGATTTCTGTAAACTTTGATTTAGTATCACATTCTATGTGCTTGTATAAAAAGTTACAGATTCGATAGCGAAGAAGACAATTTGATTTAGATTATAGTTTAACAAACTACTGACACTTAGTTTACTTGTTGAGTTTTTGTAATTTTTTCAACTTGATTATGTTCAATTTACATCAATTTTGATAAGTTATGATTGTTTGTTGCTTTTCCACTGCTTATTATATCATAAGAATCACCTCCACATTCAGAATAATAATTATTAAACTCACTTTGGATTCATTCTGATATTTTAAGTTTATTGTAAGTTTATTATGAATGATACCTCCCAAATTTTACGTGCATTTTAAATGAATGTTATATTCTTTTCAAAATTTGCATTAAAGGCTCCCCCTATTTTTGTTTGACGCTTTTAGTTTAAAATTAGCTGCCGGTTTCCCTACTTATTGTTCTTAAATCAGCTCATTTCACTCTTCTTTTTTTTCTAAGTCAAAAGATTTGACGCAATTTCGGCAGCCTCCCGGCATCATCGCCATGTAGGGGACTACATCGGGGGTATTTTGGCCTACTCGGTACACCCTCTTAAGCGTAGCGAGTGGTGTTTTACGACACCATAACTGATTTTTCATCTCGTCGCACCCTCTTGAGCACAACGAGGCCTTTAAATCTGAAAGAAGACAAATGCAATATATATTCATTCCCCCCTTTTTTTCTAAGTCTAGAATTTATACAAAATTGACTCCCGATGTCATCCCCATGGTGATGGTGTTTTGCTTATTTTGCAGTTCTCGAGCATCGCGAGCAGTCTGAATACCACAGGTTTTCATCTCGCCACGCTCAAGACATGAGACCTTTAAACCTGAAAAAAGACAAATGCAATATATATTCATTCCTCCCTTTTTCTAAGTCTAGAATTTAAACAAAATTTGAACATTTCGCCCAGGGGAGCATCTAACAAGTGTCGGCTTCCCAGATGCCTCTCGAGCATATCAAGCGTTTCCACACCACAACCTATTTTTTCATCCGTTACCTCTCGAGCACAACGAGGTCTTCAAACCCGCAAATAAACACAACAAGCATGTATATATATATCATATTCACATTTCACATGTTCGATGCATTTTCTAGGCTTAATCCGATAAGGAGCTAAGTTGGGAATTAATAAGGAGGCGAAAATCGAAAGAAGAATTCTCCTCTTGATGATGTTCTTCCCCTAATTTGCGGTGAATCAAAGGTGAGAAGACTAAAATGAGGGATGCAACGCCAGAAATCGAAAAAAAGACACTTCGACGATGTTCTTCCGACACGAAACAAAACGGACAGGTGGGAATGCGACGCTAAAAAAAAGTAGAATTCTTATCGATGTTTTTTCCGACGCAAAGAAAAAAGTGGACATGGAGGCGTCAAAAATCGAAAGAATTTGTTTAACGACGTTTCTTCCTCGATTACGCGGAAAATGAGACGATTAAAGCGATGGTGTGACGAAATCAGAAAGAATCACGATATTCTTCCCGATACGCATAGTGAAAATGGAGAAATTTAGATGGGTTGTGGAGTGGTGGGATGCGCGCAGTGGGCAGGAGTGCGTGGAATGAGCAGGTGGGCTATAATAGGCTGTAGTGGAAAAGAGATTGTGGGATGGGCTGCGGTTTCACGGCAGCAGGCTGAACGAGAGACAGGCCGTGCGCATGACGGTGCTGCATGCAGAGCAAACAACGGTTTTGGGCCGGAGGTAGTGGGCCGGACAGCAGGAACGACGCATGGAACGCACGCGGGCCGGGCACGGTGGAATGGCGGCGGAAGGTGGGACCGACGGATCGTGCAGAAGGCGCGGGTCGCGCGGGTCGGTGCAGCGGGAGGAGTGGTTTTGCAGAACGGTGGGATCGTGGGACGGCGGCAGCAGCAGTGGCGGGCTGTGGAACGCGGGCCAGAGACGAGTTTGTGGCCGGCCAGATGAGTGGGACAGCGCAAAGCGGGCGGCGGAATCAGTACGGGCTGCGGCAGCGGAGTGCACGGCGGTCGCGCGGAAGAGGACCGCGGGAGCTAGGGTTGGCGGGCGCACGCGGATTGCGCGGGCTGTGATAGTGGAGCGGGAGAGGGAATTGCTGCCATCAGCGGTGCAAGTGCGGCGGAGGAACAGCGAAATCGAGAGGGAGAGAGGGAAGTTTTTTACTTTTTCTTGGACGTAGAGAGGAATGCAGAGAGAGAAACGGAAATTGAAAATGAAGAGGGAGTGGGGGGTGACAATTTTATTTTTCTTTTCATTTTATTTTTTGCAATTTTTCAGAAAACTGAGAATAGGGAGAACGGTTTAGCACAGGATAATTTAAAATTTTTCAATTAATTTTAAATTTATTAAATAGTTTTAATATAGATTTTATACCGATATAGGGTAATTCCATTTTTCTAAACGCAAGACACCGCTTCCGATCGGGCCGCTTTCAAGTCGACGCTAAAGTCCATTTCAACTCAAAATACGCGTCGCCGACCGCTCGTTTTTCGCAGACTCGTCCGAATGAGTGAACCAGCTCACTTGATATATTTTGGCATTTTGAAGCCAATGACTCGATCAATTTTATGAACGGAGGTTGTTTGATCCTCGCCTGCTCCTCCCCGATTCGAGTGCGTGCGCATCGACGACTGAGCGATCATGATCATTCGCCACGCAATATTTTATTCTCGACTAGCCCCAAAATGCGATGGCGCTCATCAATCGGAGGTCATTTGAGTTGATTTTGGTGACGTCCAGTGTGTTTCAGCCTCGATTTGCGTGTTGTCATTTCAAATCATTTGACATTTGCACAACTCATTCGAATTGAGCGCAGACAGTCTCATTTGATAGATTTTGATGTTTTGAAACTAACATGACAATTTCACAACGCATTCAAATATTGTAGCTTCAACCGACGATCAACACATTGATGAAGCATCGACATCATGATTTTGCAATATTTATATTTTGATCAGCTGACGTTAACACGATGAAGTCCGCTCATCGAGGAGGTTATTTTGACCATATTGGACATCCAGATTTTAAGCATTTACTTATGACCGTCTATCAAATTTGACTTGTGGGCTTGTCTTGATGTTGAACTCCATATGTGTGCCACAAATGAAAACAAGCGAACAAATCGAATTCGATGGACTTCGGAAGCGACAGTGCGCAAATCGGGGTTCAAAATGCACTGGATGTCACCGAAAATGATCGAAACGACCTTCGATCGATGAACCATGCATTCGAATGTCGAAATTGATCGAATAGATATTAAAACGAACGATCAATCGATCACTCAAAGCATCAATGTGTCAACACGCATATCGAAGCATTGAAATCGCGACGAGATCAACGAACATGCTCGCAAAATTAACCTGCGACTGGTTTCAAAATGTTGAAATCTATTAAAAAAATATTTTGTAATATAATTATATATTTTGTAATAAAATAATTAGTTTATTTTAGCAAAATTAAATAAAAAATAAAACACCGCTCTTCCAAAACCAAACTTCTTATTTGAAATCCTCTTCGCTTCTGATTCAACCGCCTCGCCTTTAGGCTTTCCAAAACCGCAAGAGAGGAGCATGAATTAAAAAAATGGCATGCATGAATTTTGAGGGCTCTCTCTCTCATGGTTCTTATTCTTATTCTATGACCCGACCGACAACTGACACCTAACGAAAAAATTTGGGTTTCAAAATAGATTTTCGTCTATCGTAATATATGACACGAATTGTCCATCGAAGTCGGTCGTTGACCCAAAACCAAACATCCGAATTGACCAATAACTTCGGTCCGGTTGTCTTTGATTCCACGGCCTGGTTCCATTGGTTCCGTCGCCGGCTTTCGAGGAAAGAGCCAGTCGAACAGATTTGATGGCCGATTGTTCAGAAAATCTCCAAAAGGGGAAGAAAGATGAAAGCGGCAAGCTCCACTTTCTTCTCGCCGGAGTCGACTTCCTTTCGACTTGCGGTTCTCTACCTCGATTCGATTTCTCGAAAAGTCAATCCCTCGACGCGTTATCTCAAGATCTTCTCTCTCAACTCTCCACTTCTTTTGAATCTTTCTCTCATTTCCCTGAGTAATCTGGAAATCAATCCTTCTGTCATTCATGTTTGGTGATCGCTTTCTTTTGATTGTATGGATGTTTGGTGCTCATTCATCGGATTGGTGATTGTTTATTCGATTATTTGTTTGTATAACATTTGAATGAACATGTTAGTGTTTAACATACGAATGCGATGAAGTTGAAAAGTATTGTATGGGAAAAATTTGTTTGCTACTTTTATTCAGTCTTGATGAGAAGAGATGAATATTGAATGAAAAATTTGTTTATTATGTATTATTTATTTTATCTACCGCTTAAATATTGTGTAGTCGGTGTCTTGAGATGTTGAGATGTTGTATAGGGAATTGAGGAATTAGTTTACTATGTATCATTTAGCTATTTAGTATTTACTGATTACTGATTAGGGTGTAAATGTGTAATACATGTATAATGTATTATTTATAAATTTCATATCATCAATATTTTTAATTTAGATGGAGGATTCCAATACTATTACTAATGCTCAAGAAAATGAAATTTTTTTTAATGGAGATATTGGTGAGAATGAAATTCAAACAGTTGATGAAGAGACAAGTAATAGTCTTGCTAGAAAGAAGAGAAGAATGTTATCATTTGTTTGGGAATATTTTGATTTACTACCTTTTGGAAATGATGGGAAACAAAGATGCAAATGTAAAAGTGCAAACCTACATATGTGATAACAAATTTGGCACCGACAATTTGAAACGTCACTTACAAACTTGCAAAAAAAGGGATACACGTAATTTAGGCCAACTTATTTTGCAAAGTAATTCTTCTTGTGCAATGCTAAGTTCAACCAACAAAAGTTTCGTGACTTGCTTACCGCTTGCATTATTATGCATGATTTACCTTTTTAATGCGTTGAATGGTCTGGTTTTATAGCACTTTTACGTTATTTGCATCGAGATTTGCAATTTATTTCAAGAAATACTATTAGAAAAGATTACAAAAAGATGTTCATGAAAGAAAAGGGGCAAATCCGAACAATGCTACAAAGTATCACTAGTAAGTTTGGACGCCGATTTATGGACTTCCATCAATACTGATGGATTTATTTGTTTAACAGCATATTTCATTGATAATACTTAGAGATTGCAAAAAAAAAAAAATTTAAATTTCAGTTTTATGGCACCTCCACATGACTATCTTGCATTATTTAAAGTAATTCAAACTTTTTTACTTAATTGAGAGATTGAAAAAAAAATTCAGTATTACTTTAGATAATGCTTCAACTAATAATGTATCTGTTGAATTCATGAGAAATCATTTAAATTTGAGAGGTGGTCTACTTTGCAATGGGGAATTCTTTCACATACGATGTTGTGCACATATCCGAAATTTGATTGTTCAAGAGGGTTTAAAAGACATTGATAGCTCAATATCAAAGGTTTGTGAAAGTATTAAATATGTGAAAGGTTCTCAAGCAAGAAAACAAAAATTTTTGGAATGTGCTAAACAAAATTTTATTGATGAAAAAAAGTGACTAAGGTAAGATGTTCCTACTAGGTGGAATTCAACTTTTATTATGCTTGACAGTCTATCTATTACAGTTCTCCGCATTTAGAATTGGGTCTACAAGAGTTGTCCATTAACAATTGAAAGGGAAAAAATTATCAGCATATGCAATTTCTTAGCACCTTCTTATGAAATTACATGTGTATTTTCTAGCACAAGGTATCCTACAACAAATCTCAATTTTGTAGCAGTTTCAACAGCATATGTAGCATTAAAGCATGAAAGTTCAAGTGATAACGACTACATCAGAAGGATGGCTTTAAATATGCTTTCAAAATTTGAGAAATATTGGTATGATTTTTGTGTAATTCTCAAGAATGTATTCTTGATTCAAGGTACAAATTTAATTTCGTTGAATGGTGTTATAAAATACTTTACGGAGGTGATTGGGTTAGAGAAGTTGCAAATGTGAGGGAGAAGTTATTTTCATTGTTTAGAAATTATTCAAAATCAAGCATGGAAGGTTCATCATTATAAACTTGAATTCAGAACATCTCAAATTGATAATTCAAGGCATTCACTTCAACAATTTCAAAATCAAAATTTTGCGTATACTAACTTTATTTTGGTCAATTTTTTGCTTATTTAGTTGACATTTTATATTATACTTTTATTTTGTTAAGGATTTTGATTATTTTGATGAAGAAGATATAGAGAAAATCTGAGCTTGAGCTATACTTAGATGAGGGATTGATAGGAAAATGGATTTAGACATATTGTATTGAGGGCAACCAATATGGTTTCAAGTTACAATGGCTCATGATGTTTTGTGTATACCAATTTCTCCGTGCATCCGAAAGTGCATTTAGTAATGGATTCTTGATCAATATCGTGCACTAAAAACATGATACAGGAAGCATTGGTATGCATTGGTTATATAATGATACATGTTTGAAGTCTTTCTTTTAATAAATTTAGTAAATTTTCATTTAAATCACTTATGTATCTCTAATTTGTATAATTGAATTCTTTCTTTGTTGTAGATTTAAATGATTTTGAACTTGATGAAGTCACAGGAGATGTTATAAAGTACACTTCTAATCAAAGTGACAAGAATGATGGTGATATATCAATTAACAATTAACTTAATTAACTAGTCACTTTGAGTATTTTTTTTAATTTTCATGCAATAATTTAATGGAATATTGTAACAATTCAAGCACAATTTTACATAGTTAGGTGCTGTTGTTGCCTTTCTATGGTGGACCGGTGGTTGTGAACTTGTTGGTTATTTAGTTTTTTTTTGTTGATCCTAAACATTTTATGCTTGAAAATTTGAAGAATGATTTGCATACTTTGCACACTATTCTTATATATGGTTGCCGTTTAACACCTTTTCTACTGGGTTGGGGTTGTTTGCACACTATCCTTCAACATTTTAATCAGGTGTTTTTCCGCCAACAAGTTTATTAGTTTGTTTTGTGTTGTTTGTGGTGTGCACATCACATGTCAGATTTTCCATTTGTGGCATATCCATCCACTCGGGTTTGTTTTGTGTTAATTTTTGTAGGATGCAGATTATCACCTGCTACTCGTGGTTTGTTTTGTGTTGTTTGTGGTGCTCACCTATTGTATTTGCCATTTGTGGCATATCCTATATACTGCTACTAGGTTTATTTTGTGTTGATTTGTGCAGGATGCACATTATCACTTGCTACTTCTGATCTGTTTTGTGTTGTTTATGTTTTTATCACCTGTATTGTCATTATTATTCTTGGACTATTTTCTTTATCTGATTGGTTATCCTATTTTTATTGGCTGTATTCCTAGACTGTTCTTGACTGAACTGTTATTTACATGCTATTGATATGCTATATTCATGGGCTATTTTCTTTACTTGTGATCGGTTTATCTGCTGGCTTATTTGTCCCAAGATGCTTCATTATCATATGAGTAAGGACTCCCATGATATGGTGAATATGCTGGTGATAATTATCCTGTATGGGATAATCCCTTTCCCATTTTGCTCTTTGCTGTCCCCTCTAGAATATATGGCTTTGATTAGGTTTGCAGGTACTAAGGCTCATAGGACTTTCAACAAATGGCTGCTATCTTTCCACAGGTTTGTAGGCAATGATAGTTGTAATGATTTCACCTCTCGCTAGTTTAGATGTAACCCTTCTTGAAGTTTGGATGCTCATATTTGATCTGCCCCATTTTGGTGTGATTGAGCTTGAGTCTTCTCTCACACACTCTATCTAATTTTCTCTGCTTTATGATGCTTTTATCCTTCACTTTGTTTGTATACTTTAACTGTAATTTTATCCTTCTACATCCTTGCAGTTTTTTTTGTCAATGCCCATTGGAAGTTGCTCGGTGATGTATGTTGGCTGCCACTGGTATGCTCTTGTGATCTTTCTTTTGATTTTTTTTTTTTTGTCTTATATATATATATATATATATATATATATATATATATATATATATATATATATATATATATATATATATATATTTGTTGTTATTCTTTTTAAGGTGTTTTGTAGGAATTTTTTACAGGTTGGGACTTAAGAGTTTTGAAGTTCACTTTGACTCTTTGAGCTTGGTTGGAGTTGGAGACTTGGAGTTTTAGTTTTAGTGTTTTTTTTTAAATGTTGTTGCTTAGGGTGTATTGGAGAGTTGTGGATGTAAATTTGATTCGGTAGTGACTTTGTGAATGTAATTTTGATTAATTAAATGTTATTTTATTTTAATTATTTATAATATTAATTATTTATAATGTCAAGACTAAAGCCTCAAGAGAGATTTAAACTTTTAATTTAGAATTTAGAACTATCTCAAAAAATTATAAGATATCATAAAATTGAGTAATAATGTTTAATGTTAAATTTTTTCTCTATTTGGTTAAATAAATTATTTCAGATTTTATCATTATTGCTTATATGGGTCGAGGTTCTTTCGTTGGTTCGGGTTCTGGGTTCGGTTCATAATTTTGAACCCGTTTAATATTCGAGTCGAGTTCAAGTCAGGTTCGGGTCGGGTTCGGGTTATAAATTTGAACCCAATCAATATTCGAGACGGGTTCAGGTTACTCAGGGTTCAGGTTGAATCGAGTTCGGGTTAAAAATTTCAACTCGATTTTTAAATTCAGGTCTTCGGGTTGAATATTTTCGGGTCGAGTCGAGTTCGGGTCAGACTCTGACCCGACCCAGCAACCCGAATTGACACCGCCTACTTGTAGCCCTACATACTATAGCGAAGCAATCCTGGCATCTACATGAAGATCAACTCTCCCTCTATTCCTCGCAATCCTCCCTTTCGGTCAAAACTGAGCCTCGATTTCTCTCTCTGCTGCACCGAGCCTCCCTCAATCGAAGGCCAAAAATCTCACGGCTCAATCTGTCTTGGCTCTCCTTTGAATGGCCGACAGAATAGTGACGTTAGCAGAAAAGTTTCCGCTGCTCAACCCTTGGCGATGGACAACTTCATTTGTTGAGTCCGACGACAATCTTGCAAACATTTCAGCCGCTTGTTTTGCTTCTTTCCCTTTTCTTCAACCGCAAACAGCGGCAAAGGGGGATTTTCTCTGAACCACAAGAAAGAAACTGACGAAGCCCTCACTCTCATCTTCCCGCTTCTCACTCTCGTGCATGGGTCTCTCTCCTCCCTCGGCTCTGTCTCCCTCAACCGTAAGGAGCAAACTGCTTGCATGAAGAAACTTACGTGACTCCTCCTCCCTCTCGAGTGTGCATGCGCTCTCTCTCTCTCTCTCTCTCTCTCTCTCTCGATCCCTAGCCGGATTCTCCTCTTCCTGGCGAAACAAAAGGAGATCTGAAAATTATGAGGGAGGTATCTCTTTTGGAGATTATTACGGAGAATCAGGGTGGTGGAGGAAGATCTATCCTTGCATTAACCGAACCGACAGTGCCATCCAACTATTCAAACGAAGGCTGCATGCATGCATGCAGGTATATAGACGCACAGCCATTTCTGGAGAAATCTTCAATTCCATTTCCCTCAATCACACGTTTCCTTCATTTAATGCCATCTCCAAGTGACACTATTGCTGCACAAGACATAGCTTCAGAGCTTATTCAAGTTACGGGATGTGAGGAGAAGGACCCAATTGAGATCTCTAACACATATTCCTTCATGAACAATTCTGCAAAGGCAATCTCAAACCTCAAGCATGACTTTAATCTTTCTACAAGAGACTATCAATTTGTGGAGGAGTTACCGGGCTTTATTCTTGAAGAGTCGGCCCACTCCAATTTAGAATTTCTCCAAAAGGGATGCAAGCAAATGTTACTTGGGCAGAAGTTTCAGAAGCTTGCTGAAGAAGCTTACAAGCAAACTATATGACTATGTGGCTTTGGCAGCAGTTCAACAAATCATAAGCTACTTTGACAGACTCGAAGAGATGGGCATCAATATAATTTGTGAATGTGAATATATGCATATACTTATTTTCGAGGTTTGAGGACCTCGGCTCGAGGGCTGACGGATGAAAGCACAGGGTGAAGACACCGCCACTATTTGCACTGAAGAAACCTTGTTAGATGTCGCCCCTCAGAGAAATGTCAAAATTTTGTCTAATTTCCAGACTTAAAAAAAAGAGAGGGGATAATTATATATTGCATGTATTCTTGCAGATTTGAAGACCTCGGCCGGTGAACAGATTAAAAAAATGTCATACCACCTCGCTCACGAGGGGCACCGAAAAGCCAAAATACCCCTCGACAGCCTGTACACCTGGATAGAGGTTTTAAAGCCAAATCTTTTACTTAGAAAAATGGAGGGTAAAATGAGCTCACTTAGGAGCGCTAAGTAGGGAGACCTGCAACTAATTTTATAGCGTCAAATAAGAAAAGGGTGGGGAGGGGAGCCTTTAAAGTAAATTTTGAAAAGAATAGAATATTCATTTAAAATCTAAGTGAAATTTGGGGGATGTTAATATTAAACTCATAAACTTTTGGGGGTTCTAATGCCAAATTCATAACAAACTTGAAATAAACTCAAAATCTAAGGAGGAATTCAATTTGGGTGTAATAACTCTTATATGAATGTGAAAGTGATTATTATGTTAGCTAATAAACATAAATGGAGCTAAAGTAACAAACACTGAAATCAACATAATTTATCAAATTTGATGTAAATTGAGCATAATCAAGTTGGAAAAATTACAAAAACTCAATAAGTAAACTAAGTGCCAGTAGTATGCTAAACTACAATCTAAATCATAATGCCTTCTTCGCCACTGGATCTTCAACTCTTCGTATAAGCAGACAGAAGATGATGCTAAATCAAAATCTACAAAAATATAAGGCGATACTAAATCGAAAATCTACATAAACCATAGGGCTTCCTTTGATCAAAAATTAAGGAATTTCATCCTAATTATGATTTTCAAGATCAATAAATTCATTAATTAGATGAAATTAACTAAGCTATAAATACCCGCATGTGCCACACTAATTCCAGTATGCTTAAATTAGTGTCGAGGATGTTCTGTTGCTTCCCGCTTTAGTCTCTCGGTCAGGTTAACAAAATCTAAAAATCTATGATAAGAGTTTCAAAAGTAGATCTAATCCTCCGTTAGCAGATAAACTGAGTTGACAAGATCTAAAGTTTTTAAACATATTCAAATTATTCAAACATAAAATTAACTAAAATTACTATACACCCGCATGGGCCCTGATACTATGATGAATGCTTAAATTCGAGTGTCTGAGGATGCTACGCGGGTTACTTCCTGCTTAGTCTTAGATCAGTTTAATAAAACCCAAAAAATATATAATAAGAGTTTCAAAAGTAGATCTAATCCTCTGTTAGCAGCTAAACAGAGTTGACAGGATCTAAAGCTACATACTCAAATTAATCAAAATTTTCAAATCAAATCAAATCAATTTTCAAATATTAATCCAAAATTATTCAAATGAAACTCTATCATTAAAAACTTAAATTAAAATCATTCTATCCACCTTCTGTAATTATTTGTCGGAGGTGATAAATTAAGCAAACTCTAGCTCGCAAAGGAGCCAATGTCAAATCAAGTGTTCTGTTATGTTCATCAATCCGCCGATGACATGGCCCGTATCTTCTGAACTATGTAGCTTGGCCAGTAGGCTCCACGGATGAAGCGTTATGACCAGAGTCCGACGGGTGGTTTGTCCACCCTCCATTATATTACGATCACGACCGTAGCTCAGATGCTAATGGCTCTCGCTTTTGAGTTGTGAATCATGTGGTATACTTGATAGGAAAATAACCTCTCACTAAGAGACTTAAGATTGTCTCCTTAGATAAGTAATTAATCTATATATACCCGCATGGCCCCGACACTATGCTGAATGCTTAAATTCAAGTGTCTAAGAATGCTACGTGGGTTGCTTTCCAGTTTAGTCTTAGGACTGGGTCCGGGTTAACAAAATCTAAAAATCTATAATAAGAGCTTCAAATCAACGAAATATCTGATAAATTGATTATATCATGTGACAGTAGATCTAATCCTCTATTAGCAGTTAAACATAGTTGACATGATCTAAAGCTCTTCAACATATTCAAATCAATCAAATTTTCTAATCAAATCAATTCAAATCAAATATCAATCTAAAAAAATGGCTTAAATGAAACTTTATCATTAAAAACTTAAATCAAAATCAATCTATCCACCTTTCACAACTGTTTATCGGGGCTAGCAAATTAAGAAAACTCTAGCTCATAAAGGAGCCAATGTCAAATCAAGTATTCTACTATGTTCACTCTCAATCAATCTCTTGCCAGTAAGGACATGGCTCGTGTCCTCACTGCGTGGCTTGGCCAATAGGCTCCACAGATGAAGCGTATGACCGAGTCCTGGTGTGTTTTGGCCGCCGCTCCATTATATTATCACGATCAGAGTCAGTATCTCCCAATGACTCCCCTTTGAGTTGTGAATCATTGAGTGTACTTGATAGGGCAAACAACCCTCTGTCAGCTAAGGTGGACTTAAAATTATCTCCATAGACAAACACCACCCCAGGTCTACAAGGATTTCTTGGACGACGTAACCCATGTGTCAGAGGATCCTTCGTAGATCAATTACCTCTTGACTAAGTAGACTAGGGACCGCGACTGCCCGGGATGACAGAACCATGGGATCTAGA
The DNA here is from genome assembly GCA_021442155.1 of Cymbidium sinense. Taxonomy (NCBI): domain Eukaryota; kingdom Viridiplantae; phylum Streptophyta; class Magnoliopsida; order Asparagales; family Orchidaceae; genus Cymbidium; species Cymbidium sinense. Next base: position 94,382,974 of record CM038220.1, on the reverse strand, counting down.
TCGGGCACATCATCATTCCCCCAACCATCAAGTTTAAGCTAATATGATAAATTTCATATCTTAAACTCTAAAACTCCACATGTTGCTACTACACTGCGCATTTTGCAATCTAATGACTAACCTTAATCGAAAGTTTTCTCTCACTTATTGGGAGGGATAATTAACTATAAGGGCTTGCGCCTATAGGAAACCTGGAACTAGATCTAAAGTCCTCACCAAATGAGTATGAAATCTCTGGGTAGTGTCTTATCTACTATTCCATCTTCCTTATGAAAATTACACTGACACTTTAAACCACTCTTTTTATAGAAGAGGTCGGTGGTGAATTTTTGGAGCCCACAGATTTCTGGCAACTCCGCTAGGGATAAGATTCTCTTTTCAACTTTAGCTAGTCAAATTTGAGATATAGTAACAACAAAACATGATAAAATTGATATTTAGAATCAATTATTAATGAAATTAAATTTAAATTAATCATATTTTTATGATTAATCGGTTTGTTATCGATGGATCGTCAGAATACCATTTATCATGCAGCCAGGTCGCAGAGCCAATATCCGTCTGACTAATGCTGTAATCAATACCATAGATACTGCAGCTACCATTTAATTTGGTAGTGTAAACTCTCCAACATCCCACAAATTATCCTCTACCTTAAGCAATTGCATATTTTATGCACCAACTTGTGAAAAGGAGGAGGGCAATTAGAATGACTACTACTGCTACTATGGTTCCTCAAAAGAGAGCCTTTGTACTTAAAAGATTGATTCATTTTAAGGCGCCAGTCATGAAGAGATCCATCACTGGGCATAATGTTTCAATTATACCTGTGAATGCCACAACCTTGTTAGTTGAACCTTTCGCACTAGGATGGTATGATACTGAAGCCTCATCTTCTGGAGGAATATTAAGTAGAAGGCAAAGGAGAAGAAACATTGAATTGCGATCTCAGTAGTTGTTGTCTAAATCATAAGTCATACAATCAGCCTTACAACCAGAAAAAAGTATTCCTACCCCACTATAAATTTTAAAATTTTGAGATGGGTGAAAAGGAATAGCTCTATTAGTGATATTAAATAGTCTTTTTGGCGCTCAACATCAGTTAGCTCCAACCCTTTCTGAAGAAACAACATGAAACTCTATCTACTCGAGCACATAGAGTTCTGAAGGTTGTTAAGAAAAAATATTGTATGAAGAACATGTATCAAATGTCAATCATCAAAGAAGCCAAAAATGCTCCACTATAAAAACTATAATGCAAGCCAAGATGCTCTAAGCAATTCCTACTCGGTGAGCATCGGACATGAACCACGATGGGAATCTGCTACGAAAGGTCCCGGTAGAAAGAAAAATAAATATGGAGGCTGAAGCCCCAAGAATAAGTAGCAATGCAAAAACTTCATTTGGAAGCAAGATAACCCAAAGAAAGATGAGAAAAAGAAATTTTAAACTGCGCGCTTAACAACCATTGTTCAAGCAGAAAATTGTGCAACCAGCAATAGAACCAGAAGCGAGTGTTCCAACCCATAACAGGTTTGATAGCCTAAGATGGGTAAAGCGGAATAGCTCTACTAGTCAAATCGAATAATCCTTCTAGACCCGACAATGTTAGGTTCCAACTTCTCTAGTGAGGAAACTCGAAACTGTATATGCAAAAGTGTATCGGGTCCTCAAAGTTGCTAAGAAGAAATGACCAATAAAAAGAAAATATGAAGGTCCTATCCTTAGGGAGACTAGAGTTGCTCTTCCAAATAGACCTCCTCTTATAGCCCTGGCAAAATGTCTACTAATTCAAGTCTTGCACGGTGTGCATCGAGATGTGACACTTGGACCATAGACCCAAGAATCCGCCGTCGAAAGGCCCGACTAATAGCGAGCAAATTTGAAGGCCAAAATCTCAAAGTGAAATTTCCTTGACATCTAGAATATACTCCCATAAAATCCACTCCTCATGCTAAAGTATTTGGAGCTGAAGTAGTCTTGCCACTTGAAGTTGGACTACCTTCACTCTGAGTAGCCATTCAATGCAATCTCACTCAAGATGAGAATGTTTGTCTACGGATGTGAGAATTTAATAGACTTGACGAGGTCAAGCACCAAGCTCAACAAAATCTAAAAGTCTACCGAGCAAAGATGTCCAAAAGCTTCATCATTATATGTTATCTCACAAGATTTCCCTCATCTCAAGGATTGATCCACTGAAGTACTTGATGACAAGACCAGCGTTGACAGGCTGCTTGGCAAGATGGGCAATATTGCTTATACAATTCGATATCACATATGTTCAGCATAAAGCAGTGAAATGACAAGTCTTAGCAGATTTTTTAGCTGCACATCCTATCCCTGTGGACTCTTCTCTTAATGATAATTTACATGATGAGCAAATTATGCTTATTCATGAAAGAGAAAAATCACAAATTTGAGAAATATACATCGATGTCATCGACAAAACAAGTCCGCTCTAAATTTTTCAAGAGCAAGAGCAGGGATCGACATCATCTTCATAACACCAGAAGGAGGGATAATGAGATGATCATATGGATTGATCGAGCCAAGAACTAATAATGAAGCTGAATATGAGCATTAGTGGCAGGTCTGGAAGAAGCCATTTTCATAGGCATTCAAAACTTGCACATCTTTGGCGATTCTCAACTTATTATAAATCAAGTACTTGGCATCTATATGATCAACAAGCTTGAGTTAGCTTTCTATTGCAAGCGAGTTCTCGAGCTTATGAAGCAGATACCAAAAATCACACTAACTCGATTCTCTCGATCCGAATAATAGAAAAGTCGACCGCTAGCAAAATTAGCTAAGGAAATGACAAGTATGAATGGTGATTATGTCATGATCGGCATATTTACTCGACGAGTTCTAGAACCGATAAAGTATCAATCCCCGCAGGTAGAGGGATTACCAGATTTGACCTAGCAAGATGCAACTCAAGTTGCTCCTCATACTCCCCAAAATCAGCAAGAAGTTGTATTAAGAAGAGCCAAGAATGACATTGCCTCGTAAAAGCAAAAGGAAGCCTTTGTTGTAGAAGAGTCATGTGATTGAGGCAACCCTTTATCGAATACTTTAAAGAAGGCGACATCGAGTAATAAATCACTACCAAATGAAGAGAATGCTATACTTTCATTAGTGATACTTTATATCGTAGATCCTTTGAACAAATGTGGCTATGATGTTTAGATGTAGATGAAGCTAGCAAAGTGATGATTGAAGTCCATGAAGGACTTTGTGGTGCACATCAGTCAGGTCCCAAGATGGCAGTAAAAATTAAAAGGATGGGTTATTATTGGCCGTCTATGGTGAGAGACTGTATTAATCATGCTAAGAAGTGTCATGAGTGTCAAGTACATGACAATCTCATTCATCAACCTTCAAATCCCTTACACCCAACAATAGCATCCTAGCCATTCGAATGTTGGGGTATGGATGTAATTGGACCAATTGATCCACCGTCATCAGCTGGACATCGCTTCATCCTAGCAGCGATTGATTATTTCTCTAAGTGGGCTGAAGCTACCCCATTTAAAGAAATTACTGTCGACCGAGTGATCAACTTCTTCACACATAATGTGGTTTATAGATTTGGAGTGCCACGCCGAATAATTTTTGATAATGACACAGCTTTTAAAAGTGCAAAGATTTATAGATTCGTCGATCGACACAAAATTGATTGATGATATTCTTCAATATATAATCCAAGAGCAAATGATTCGGCAGATGCCTTCAACAAGACATTAGTCAAGCTACTAAAAAAGATTCTCACTAAAAATAAAAGAAAATGACATACCAAGCTAGTAGAGGCTCATTAGTCAAGCTACTCAAGAAGATTCTCACTAAAAATAAAAGAGAATGACATACCAAGCTAGTAGAGGCTCTATGGGCATATCGAACTACCTAAAGCCACCCCTATTCATTGGTATTTGAACCGGTTCTCTTCCACTTGAAGTTGAGTTGCCTTCACTTTGAGTAGTCGCCCGACAATCTAACCAAGATCAAAATGCTGAGAATGGAGGAACTCGACTTGATGAAGTTAGATGGCTCATCAAAATTTAGAAGTCTATCGAGCTAAGATGTCTAGAGCTTTTGACCATACGGTGCGGCCTCGAACATTCCAAAAAGGGGAATTGGTCCTGGTGCTGAGAAGACCAATTATTCCTAATTAAAAATTTGGTGGCAAATTCGAGCCTAACTGGGAAGGCCCTTTTGTCTTTGAAAAAGTATACTAAGGAGGGGCATACCAACTTGTGAACCTAAAGGGTGAAAGACCAATGCCGCCAATTAATGGGCAATACTTGAAAAAATACTATACTTGATGATCACATTCCCAAGGTACAATAGAAATCCCCCTGTAAGACGGGGGCATTTTTTTAATTTATCCATTTAGGTTGACATCGTGCTTCATGCCGAGATCCCTAAATAAACATACTCCAGATGAATAACTTTTTTGTGAAAATTTCCCTGTTACACAGGGGGCATTTTTAAATTTTTTATATACAGATAAAATTGATGTTGTATGTTAAAATATTCTTTAAAGTACATCAATTCAAATGTGGATGTATTTGTATATTTCAATCTTGAAAATTCTTCTAAATGTACTTTAGAATTCCCCCTGCAAGATAGAGGACATTTTTTTAGTTTATATTAAATTTATTTGAGTTGACATCGTGCCATAAGATGAGATCCTCAAATATATTCTGGTTCAGGTTGACATCGAGCGTTATGCCGAAATCCCTAAATATATATATGATTATCACTATTAAGTTGCAAAGTCTTGCAGGAATAAAAAGAATCTATTTCTATGCATGAAAAGACAGCTTTAAATGTCAAGAAATTTATCTCTCAGATTTGCCAAATTCTGGAGATCAATTTAAAAGAACTCTCGATTTTGGAAGCTTCAATCAATTAAGTTGGAGAAACATCAACCTCTACACCCTAAAGTCTAGGACACGGATGAGTTATAAAGGTCGAACTCAACAAGCCCACAAATGGCCGAGTTGCTGACGCTCTCCTCACTCAACAAGCCGCAAGAAAAGGCCGCAGTGAAAGAGCCCCCGTTCGCCTGTTTGATGATAAAACTACCAACCCATTACAGCCTAAAGTATAAGACACGGATGGGTTATAAAGGTCAAACTCAACAAGCCCATAAATGACCGAGTTGCTGACGCTCTTCTCACTCAACAAGCCACAAGAAAAGGCCATAGTGAAAGAGCCCCCGTTCGTCTATCTGATGACAAAATCACAAATCAACTACAGCTTAAGTCGAAGACTCGAGTAAGTTCTAAAGGTCGAACTCAACAAGCCCAAATATGACCGAGTTGCTGATGCTCTCCTCACTCAACAAGCTGCAAGAAAAGGCCGTGTGAAAGAGCCCCGCTCGTCCCCGGATGATATGCTCAATCTCAAATCGATCCAAATTTTAGTGATTACAAGTAACCAGGATCCAAGAGATCTCTCTACTTGATCGATATATCAAGGCAAGCTGAGGAAATGCTCAATTCAGGGCTGCCTCAAATCAATCTTCATATTACCTGCAAGGTGATATTCCAATATATTCTCAAATGATCTGATCAAGCTCAAAGCATAGATCAAAGCCTACCTCCTCATTAAGTCCATCAAAGCAGAAAGCACATGACTGAGGAAGCAATTTCATAGTTCATACAAAGCCGATGACCGAACTAAAGGAATTATATGGTTATTCAGTCTGTTAAAGCACATGTTTCTAGATTAATAACTCAACATCGAACATATAAGCCTAAGGTCATCATCTCAGATGTATCCTTCAACGATCAAAAGCAAAGAAGCACATGATTCATGGCATACATGCACTTCCTGACAAGTAAATGTTGACAAATCAGGTCAATCCCTCATCAAGTCTGTCAAAGCAGAAAGCACAGGACCGAGGAAGCAATTCCATAGTTCATACAAAGCCGATGGCAGAACTAAAGGAATTATATGATTATTCAGTCTGTTAAAGCACACGTTGCTAGACTAATAACTCAACATCGACCCTATGTAAGCCGGAAGGCTGGGTCATCTGTATGTACCCTTCAACAAATCCATCAAAGCAATAAGCACATAGTTCATGTCGTACATACATTTCTTGATAAGTCAATGTTGACAAATCAGTTCAATCCTTCATCAAGTCCGTCAAGCTCAAAGCTAGGACAGAAGGAATTTCAAATCCGATCAAACACGGATAAATTGATTCCCCAGTGGAGTCCTTCATCAAAACAAGTAGACCAATTCCTCCATCAAACCCAACCAAGCATGAAGTTAGGGTTTGAGGAAGCTCAAATCTGCAATGACGTAAAAGAAAGAGATCTTCAACAAAGCCATTGAAGCAGAGAGTAGATGGTGTAAGAACTCTTCTCTATCCGACAAGTCGATTCAGACAAATTGGCCAAGCCCGTCATTTAGCATGTCCTGAACAAGACAACATACTAATGACAAATCCTGCTAAAGCTTCGTAAGTTGTTGCAATCGAAGCTAGAATGATCTAAGTTTTATGGCCAGCCCAAATGGTCAATCAATTTTCAACAAACGTGACTCGATTCAAGTGTGAATCACATTTGTTGGGGGGCATTTATTGACCCTCCATATGTGTGCCACAAATCAAAACAAGTGAACAAATCGAATTCGACGGACTTCGGAAGCAATAGTGCATAAATCGGGGTTGAAAATGCACTGGACGTCACTGAAAATGGTCTAAATGACCTCTGATCGATGAACGGACTTCGCCATCATGTTCAGAATGTCGAAATTGATTAGAATATAGATATTGCAAAATCTAACGATCAATCAATTAAGTGTTCAAGCTATCAATGTGTCGACACACATATAAGAGTTGAAAGCTGTGACGATATCTGAACGACCTCCGTTCATAAAATTAACCGTGTCATTGGTTTCGAAATGTTGGAATCTGTTAAACAAGACTATTAGCACTCAATTCAGACGAGTCTGCATGAAAATCGAGCGGCCAAAAGCAACATGATTTTGAGTCAATCGACTCAATTGACATCGACTAACCAAACTCCGATCGAAAACAGTCGCACTGTCCGGAATATCAGAACAATCTAAGAGCGATATATATTAACTATATTTTTTTGTCATTATAAAATTCAGATTATAGTTAATTAGTATATTAATTAGCATAATTAATATATTAATTAACTTAAATTTTAAAATAAAACCTAAAACCGCTCCTCCACTGTTCCCTCTTAGCCGAAAAGAAAACCACCCCCGCTCTCTCATTTAAATTCCTTCCAACTGCAGTCGCTCTTAGTCTTCCCCGTCGGCATTCAACCGCTCCCGCCCTTTAGCTTCTTCGGTTTCCAAAACCGCAAGAGAGGAGCGTGAATTAAAAAAAAAATGGCATGCATGAATTCTGAGGGCTCTCTCTCTCTCTCTCATAGGTGGTTCTTCTTCTCTCTCTCTCCTGCTTGTAGCCCTACATACTATAGCGAAGCAATCCTCGCATCTACATGAAGATCAACTCTCCCTCTATTCCTCGCAATCCTCCCTTTCGGTCAAAACTGAGCCTCGATTTTTCTCTCTGCTGCACCGAGCCTCCCTCAATCGAAGGCCAAAAATCTCACGGCTCAATCTGTCTTGGCTCTCCTTTGAATGGACGGCAGAATAGTGACGTTAGCAGAAAAGTTTCCGCTGCTCAACCCTTGCGATGGACAACTTCATTTGTTGAGTCCGACGACAATCTTACAAACATTTCAGCCGCTTGTTTTGCTTCTTTCCCTTTTCTTCAACCGCAAACAGCGGCAAAGAGGGATTTTCCCTGAACCACAAGAAAGAAACTGACGAAGCCCTCACTCTCATCTTCCCACTTCTCACTCTCGTGCATGGCTCTCTCTCCTCCCTCGGCTCTGTCTCCCTCAACCGTAAGGAGCAAACTGCATGCATGAAGAAACTTACGTGACTCCTCCTCCCTCTCGAGTGTGCATGCGCTCTCTCTCTCTCTCTCTCTCTCGATCCCTAGCCGGATTCTCCTCTTCCTGGCGAAACAAAAGGAGATCTGAAAATTATGAGGGAGGTATCTCTTTGGAGATTATTAGAGAATCAGGGTGGTGGAGGAAGATCTATCCTTGCATTAACCGAACCGACAGTGCCATCCAACTATTCAAACGAAGGCTGCATGCATGCATGCAGGTATATAGACGCATAGCCATTTCTGGAGAAATCTTCAATTCCATTTCAATCAATCCTTCATTTAATGCCATCTCCAAGTAATATCGAGTCCGCACGTAGCTTTACGTGCGGACTCCAATCGCATGCCGACGCATGGCACAGTTAACGGCGCCAAAAAATGACGCCGTAAAACGGAAACGGCGCTATTTTTCGCGGTTTAGCGCCCGGCCCGACCCGACCCAACCCGATTTACCTCGTCTAAATCTCGTGGAACAAAATATCTGCTCGTGATTCTTTCGTAATTGCAGGCTTTTTCAAGAGAATTTCGAGCGCCGTTTGGCCTACCACCTCCGTCGATCATCGGTTTAAATAATTTGAAACCGAGGTATTCGTTGGTTACACGAGGAATTTTCACAATGAACTTGAAAGATTTTAGGGTTTTCTATCTTTGTCCATTACAATCCATCAATACGTGTTTCTAGGTTTATTTATGGCGTCCCTTTGATTTTTTATGGCTACCTCCTGCACTCAGACTGCATTATACCCGATATTAGAGACGATTTTGGGTCGCTTTTTCTTGATTGTTGGTGATTTTGAGACAACGTTCAAGTAGATTGAGGTTGTTAAGCTAATTTTGATGCTTGCAAATGTACTCTAACCCCTCTCAGATCTCTATATTTTCTTAAGATTTTGCATTTTTTCACCCATTTATTCCGCTTTGAGGGCATACTATGGCTAGAATCATGAATAACCGGGAAGTTGTGTTTTGCAAGTTTGGGTGTGTTCTGGAGAAAATGAATCATTCTGTACCTCTCTGCATCAGACTGCACTTCCTGCACTCGATATAGACGATTTTGCTATTTTTCTTGATTGTTCGGTTTTGAGACAATGTTTAGCTTATGGAAGTAGATTGAGATTGTTTGGAAGCTAATTTTGATGCTTATTTGCAAAGAACCCCTCCACCTCTGTACCTCTATACTTTCTTGAGATTTTGCTTTTTTTTTAGTCCATTTGTTCTCGTTTGGAGTGCATACTATGGCTAGAATCCATTATGAATAACTGGGAAGTTGTGTTTTGCCAGTTTGGGTGTGTTCTGTGGAGAAAATGAATTGCACTCCTGCACTCTGCATTCCTCTACATCGCCTCACTCCTACCTCTATACCCTCGATATTAGAGATGATTTTGGGCTATTTTTCTTGATTGTTCTGGTGGTTTTGAGACAATGTTTACCGTGGAAGTAGATTAGAGGTTGTTTGAAGCTAATTTTGATGCTTGTTTGCAAATGCACTCTCCAACCCCTCCCTGCCTCTATACTTTCTTGAGATTTTGTATTTTTTTTCCATTTGTTCCCGTTTGGAGGGCATACTATGGCTAGAACCGTATGAATAACCTGGGAAGTTGTGTTTTCTTTGGGTGTTCTGGAGAAAATGAATTGCACTCTGCATCTGTACTCTCGACATTAGAGAATTTGGGCTATTTTTCTTGATTGTTCTACGGTTTTGAGACAATATTCGCTTTTTTCGCGGAAAGTAGACAGGTTGTTTGAAGCTAATTTTGATGCTTGTTTGCAAATGTACTCTCCAACCCCTCCCTCAGACTCATACTTTCTTGAGATTTTGCTTTTTTTCACCATTTGTTCGTTGGAGGGCATACTATGGCTATAATCCGTTATGAATAACTGGGAAGTTGTGTTTTGCCAGTTTGGGTGTGTTCTGTGGAGAAAATGAATATGCACTCTGCACCTCTTACCTGCACCTCCACTGTCCCCTCGATATTAGAGACGATTTTGGGCTTTTTTCTTGATTGTGTCCGGTTTTGAGACAATGTTTACGCCGTGGAAGTAGATTAGAGGTTGTTTGGAAGCTAATTTTGATGCTTGTTTGCAAATGTACTCTCAACCCTCTGTACTCTCCTATACTTTCTTGAGATTTTGCCGGTTTGGATGTGTTCATGGAGAAAATGAATGCATCTGCCTCTGCACTGCACCTCAGACTCCTCCTGCACCTCATAATATTAAGGTGCTTGTAATCCATTATGCTGTTAATATTCTGATTACCTTGACTTTATTTTGAAGTTCAGCATGTCTGCAAAAAGGATAACGTCTAGATGCAGGCCGAGTGCCATCAGAGCATTATTTGATAATATTACAGCTCACTTCACTAGTGAAGTGACTGAAATATTGAAGCGGCTTCACCTGAACCAATTCATCGACACTGATCGCAAAGAAGACTCTGCTGATAACCTCTATCCTATCTTTTGGGACATCGACAACAAGCCTTTTCTTGGGTGCATTTCTTTCACCCTGATGAAGTAGTGATGTCGGGGATGCCAAACAAAGGGGAGAAAGTTTTATGGCGAAATCCCCATTGTCACAAAGATAGTTCACCGATTATAAGAATAAGCTCGAAATCGATAGCTGTCTACGACACTTTGTATACATACATCGCTTTCTTATTTCAAATTTATTCTTTGCATACCACAACTATAGAGTAGCTTCTAGTTTAATTGCTACGATAATATTGAAAAATTTGTCGAGTACACCAATTGGGTAAGCCTTCTCACAATTCAATGGCATTACAAGAAAGATATACACACAGCAGGTGCTTGGCTACATGAGTGGCTTTGTCCCTCTTCTTATGGTATGTTTTGACCCGTTAGTTATGTTTTACTTGATGTGAGCAAGTTAACCTGTATAAATATTTCTTGTAGATCTGGCTACGAACATTATTAGATTAGTCGCCATTTCCGTCAGCACTGTGCGTTGGCCTAAAATAAAGTTTCAGACGCTTGCCTCGACAATTTGGGAGGAGACCGTACGTGACATTAGTTATGTCATTTCGGTGTAGTAATGCATTTACCTATGTTGTTTATCGTCATATCTATCTTTGGCTTAACACAGGTCCGCCTTACACTCGAGGACTTATCAGAAGAGGAGACCTGGCTCATTGAATCATCCTCTCCTCCCCATGAAACTTCCCTAGTAGAGCTCGACATCGCCCATCGATCCAGCCCATTGTCGCTCCTATCGATTCTATATCTCTCCATATTCCCCCAACCAAGTGTCTAGCTTGCCTCTGCTACTACCCCCCAATCGAAGGATCTGCAATAGATAAGGGTTTGAGGGAGTTGAGGGAAGTTGTGGCATCCTACCATGCAAAGACGAGAGGTCGGATGGCATTGATGCACGTTACTATTGAGGGTACCTGCTGACAAGAGTGCTTCCATCCCCGCAGGGTGGAAGTCGCCACGAGGAGACCACCGGGGTATCTTCTCAGGAGACCTTTATAGTGGAAGCCCCTCCGGTGGAGTCTTGTGCCAGAGAAGCTCCGTCAGAGCTGGCCGAAGGGGAGGCTCCCACTGAGCATACAACTGCTGTCAGCCCCTTCATTGGCAGCCTTGTACGTCGGGTGAAGGCACGGCAGATGAGGAAGAGGAAAGCTATGTTCTCTCCGTTCACCACTACGCAGCTACGGGCTAAGAGTGGCTGTTCTGATTTGCCCTCCACCCAACTGACTGCGGTATTATGTTAATTTCATGAATAATGTATACAATAGATGACCTTGTTCACTTTCACCCTTATGAATTTCGGCTTGAGCCAAATTTCCTCCGATGAGCCATCAAAGGCTATCGAAGTTGTGGAGGAGCACCAACCGAGGTAAGTCGATTCTCGAGCTGATGACAATGGATATAGCTTTTTAATTATTTTCTAAATAATTATATTATTACACCGAGGTACAACATGCACTTCCCATCCAGATGACATGCCTCAGATGCTCCAACTCATAGACCGGTGTGCTCGATTCCGTGACAAGTAAGTCACCCATCTTCCTCCTTTTCACATGATTCAAATGTCATATCATTCTAACTACTTATTAATTTCTCGCCAATAAATTACAAAACAACTATTTCGATAATCTGGAGACATCTTGGAAATATTATTATTGCGAGGTGATTGATTCTTGATGGATCAAGATTCCGCCGATGCACACGCCGATGCGCTCGCATATCTCAGAGAAGTACCCCTCGTGCGTGATTGTATGTCCCATTCCTTTACATTTCATGCTTACATTGGGTGAGTACTCCTCCAAAATTAGTGGTTATGCAATTCATTCTTGATATTCATGTATGTCTGCTGTGACTTATAGATGTTATCTTGCATCCCCACAGAATTATGTGCGATGGTTTTGCTAAAAGAAAGTAAGATGTATATCCAAAGATGTCACCGCAGACAAGCATCCGTGTCGAGCTCTTACTCCCGTTATCCATAATCGACTGACACTTTCGAATATCAAGCTTGGCGTGTGGTCATTTTTTACTCATTGCCAAAATCGACACATAAAGCCATTACGAAATGGTATGCACTCTTCTGGTTCTTCCGGGGATCTAACTAATACCTTATCCATCTTCGTGATTAAATTCTCGGATATCTACATTATTTTGACAACAACCCAAGAAATGGCTGAAATTGGCGGTTGCCACCAAATTCAAGGTCGACATGATGTCATTTGCAAATATATGGAGGCAGCCATCGAGAAGTCCACAATTAATGGCTCAACCGACTGGACAAAAGATGAATAGATTTAGGGTCGACTTTGTTTATGCAATTTTGCTTGGCCTCAAAAACACTTAAATAAAATTCTATTATTTGGGGTTTAGGTAGAATAATTGCTTGTTCTCTCTGACAAAGACATTCTCGCTTTAGGCATGTTCATTTGCATTTTGAGGCGCTTTCGAGAATGACGATTTTTTTTCCGCTTTGTTTCACTTTCGTAGCCTGGTTGTTCAGATCATGATAACTAAATCCCAACCAAGCAATAAGGTTGCTTGTAGGAGATTTTGGTATTTCTCTCAGCAGTTTTGTTTCATTTTCTCAGTAGCCCGGTTGTTCGATCATGGTAACTAAATCCCAACCAAGCAATTGGTGCTCATCAATTTTAGGAGATTTATGGTATTTGTACTCTCTCGTGTTTTGTTTCACTTTCTATCGTTGTTCATCAACTAAATCCCAATCAAGCAATGGTGCCTGCTCACGATTTTAGAGATTTCTAAGATCTATACCTCTGCATCTCTGCACTCATCTCTGCACTCCTCATCTGTATCTCTGCATTCCTCTGCATCTCCTGCACTCTCCTGCACTTTGTACTCTGCACTTTATACATGTACTCTCCTCACTGCATTCTTGCATCTATACCTTCTGTACCCTCTATATATATTTCATTGGATTTATTTTTTTAAAACACTATATTTCTTTTAATATTTTTAAAAATAATTATCACTATAAAATATATTTTTTCAAATCAAAACATAAATAAAATAAAATAATAATAATAAATAGAATAAATAAAATACAACTGATGCCAAATAGTCCATAAAATACAACCGAGATTTAATTTTAATTGCTTTTGTTTACTTAATATACATTGTAACATACAAGATATATATATATATATATATATATATATATATTTTTATTTATTGATTATTTTAAAACAAAAAAATGGTAAGATAAAAAGAAAAGAAGATGCTCCGTGAGCTGAGCAGATTTTCTGATTTCATCAAGCTTATTCCTTTGAACATATGATTTATTTAATTCAATGTTAATATTAAATAATTTGAATTTTAACTTAAAAAAGAGTTAGAATCTTTTAAGCAAATTTTAATTACCTATTTTAATTAAATCAAAAACGAAAATATCAATATTAATAAATAAAAATAATTACCTATTTTAATTTCTCATTTACTAATCATCATTTAATTTTTTCTAAATTTGAATTATTAAAATCAAAAAATTTTTTTTTTTAATTTTAAATCCTCTCACAGATAAAACAAATCCAATGCACACTCTAATTAAAATTTAGAAACATGTTATAACTTAGTATAAAAATATATTTTAAGATATGATATTAAATAGTTTAGTATATAAATAAAAAATGAGTAAACAAATATCTATTACTATAAATTTAATTTTAAAAAAATAAAAATAAAAACATATCTATTAAAGCTTATATTTGTTTCAAGAACATGCATAGTTTTCATAACACAGTAAAACATAAAATAGAAACATAGTTTTAGATGGTCCAATTAAGATGACAATAATGCAAATGAATATCTTTCAAAATAAAATTTTAAGTAACTTTTATTAGTGTTGTTTCAAGACTTTACTAAAGTTATGAAATGAACGTAAAAAAAATACAAGCATTATGACTAAAACGAGAAAAATGAAATTTAAAAAATGCCTTCTTGATAATATCATGCATCAAAATGCCGTCTTGTAATAATATCCATCATCGCCTTAGTGTACCTTCAAAGATATTGGTTGATTGATGAGGTCGAATCAATTCTGTGGTACAACATCGTAGTAATGGTACAACATCTTAGTAATGGATGAATGTTTGACCCAATGTGAAATATTCTAGCTTACTGCGTGAAAAGCATGGGCATAACAGAGCTGAGCAAACCGTGACGATCCCGCTCTACAAAGACTCTGGACTTCACTTTTGTTTCTAAGATAAGAAAATATAATAAATTAAATATTGTGAACCTATAAGTAATAGCAACATCGAGGCAAGGATAAGTACTTGTAGATTTTTTGGATTTCTCCCAATAAGCCTTGAGCCTCATGAAAACACCCTTTGGACGCCTCTTGATTGGATCCTTCAAACCGCCCCTTATCCTGGCGATGTGGTCGCCTTCTTCCTCTTAACGCGATCTCAAACGGTGGAGAATTCCCACTTATTACGGAGTCCACTTCATCGATAGTCGCTTAAGAGATGCAAGCATGTAATCCTCGCAATCTTATTTCTGGAGCTAATTTGATATGCATATCGACTTATATGGTTCCCGAAAATAATGCCCATCTCGCTTCCACATGTACTAACCTTCAGTATGAACCATCGATGTAGATGTCCCTCTTGTTTCAGACCACCGCATGAGGAGGTACTTATCCGGAATGCACAGCACATCATTCTGGCTAAGAACTCTAATGCAATGTGCACAAAGTATGCCCATCATTTCAAATTTCTGGCAACTACAAGAAATATCCATAGTAGACACATCAAAGTGGACAATCCAGGTTTTGGATGCATTCTTCTTCTCTAAGTTCCTCACCAAGTACTCCATGGGCCTATCATCCGACACAAGAATGATAATCCCCAACTCCATGCAAATTCTTCTTCGAACATAGAGTAAAGCTTCCTCAGATAAAACAAAGCCTTGCTTAAGAATTGGACTACTCCTAACACAGAACAATTCCGACTGGATACACTTGAAGTCTTCATCATGTTCATTTCGCCGCCATGTTTCCATCACCTTCTCCAATCCCAAGAAACAACTGTCAACTTGTTGGCTTCAAATACCATGACACACGCTATTTGTGGCCTCCTACTGAGTTGACAAGATGCCCATACAAAATTTATCTTTGTTGAATGCGTGGACCATTTCTACCTAATTTTGTAAAGTTCGATAGCCAAGCATGATCATGCAAATTGCCCTCTAGCATGGCGTAAGCATCCTCAAACTCATCCTCTGTCACATTTGCTCATGCATGCATAGAATAGCCCTTGAACTCTCTTGTTACTACTAAAGCAATGGACCTTGAGGGGCTTTCTGAGATATGGCAATAACCTATGACGATGTAGTACATTCTCGATAGCTCTCGCCATAGCGATCTTGATCAAGAATATCGCTATAGATGCTGCCACCCATCAACCAAGAAATGTCCTAATAACCATGTGAATGACTCGATGGTCTCTTTCGACAAAAAAGGCTATCAATAAGTCTTTAATGATGATTCACTAAACGAGTGGGCACATGCAAGATTATATTTATTGAGCTAGTATCAAAATTATCACATCCCCAAAACAATCAAATTCAACCCTAGACATACCATTGCTCCAAAAAAAACTCACCAAGCAATCAGACGCATCAACCTGAACATCCCATGCAAACATCTCGTCCACTGCTTGTCTTTCCTTGAACAGATAATTGCTATCACCACTTACAATCCGTGACCTTTGCTCTTTTCGATGAAATTGAAAGCATCTCTTTTGTGAATCCAATATTCTCTACCCCACCAACTTCCTCGCTAGATAGTTGAACGCAGTTGCAGACTAATGCCGCCATCGCTCTTCAAAACTCGATGCCTTCATCAAGAACGATTCAGGCGATCTCGAGAAGATGCATCACCGCTCGCCAATGAATGATTATGGCTCTCTATATATTTTTTAACCCACCACCTCCAAATCCACACGCATCTAATCATCACGACAACCAATCAGACGCTTTTCTTGAATTTTGTTATATGATTTGATTGATGTGTTTTTCCGACTGCCGCACACGTAAAATCTTTCGATTTCAATTTCTTAGAGTTTGGCCAATAACTTGTATGGTCTTTTCTAACACTTGATGTGCATAATCACGACAAAGTGCATAAGTTTCATTATTATGCACAACCGCGTCTAGAGATACCCCAAATTTGGGTCATTAGATAAAACAACTTCATCATCGTGATTGTTCATTCACCATATTCATCTCATGAAAACATAGAGTCTAGACACCACGATAATAGAGAGTACGATGAAACAGAGTACAGAGAGCATAGAGGTACAGCTTAGTCCAGAGAGTACAAACACAAAAATACTTAAAAATCAATAGCCACCAAATTGCAAACCTGAGGGTACAGAGGTACGAGAAAGATATAGAGAGGCAGAGTATAGGGAAAGGTATGAGGCATAAGGTATAGAGGTATAGAAGGTATATGGCAGAGGGTACAAAGCATAGCAGACAAGGAGGGTACAGAGGTGCAGGCAGGCAGACAGAGGTACATAAAAGGAAATCTCCTAAAATCTGCTGTAACACCACCTCATTGCTTGATTGGGATTTAGTTACCATGATCAACAACCGTGCTACGAAAGTGAAACAAACTGAAAAAAATCGCCTATACTGAAAGAAAAGATGAGAGTACATATGTAAATAAGCACTAAAAAATTAATCAAACAGCACCACCCTCCTCAAGGATTACATCAATATGTTTTCTCCGAACAGACAAAAATCATGAAAATAAATATGAATGGTCGACAGAGAGTACCCAAGCAAAGCGCTCACCGACATGAAAGTCCTCGGAGAGAACTCCAAACAAGGAAATCTAACTTAAATAAATAAATTACAAACTATCATTTGTCATTTTACATATACAACTCCTTAAAAGATTACCGATCCATTTTATTTACTTACATCATCACTATTTCCTCAACGCCTCCATTTCCAAATTCATTCTCCTTCTTCATAGCTCTTTCGTAATGCTCTTAGCTCACCGAAATAAAAAATACTCGCCCCTAAATGAATATATTTTAAATTTCTCCCGCGCATAAACTCATTCCCCACAGTTTCGGGTCGGGCCGTGCGCTAAACCGTGAAAAATAGCGCTATTTTACTTGTGTCATTTTTTGCCGCTGGTTAATGCGTCCATGCGATTGAGTTCGTGACGTAGCTACGCGGCGGACTGACGTAATATTTTCCCCTCCAAGTGACACTATTGCGACAAGACATAGCTTGAGCTTATTCAAGTTACAGATCCGAGGAGAAGGACCCAATTGAGATCTCTAACACATATTCCTT
Organism: Cymbidium sinense; assembly: GCA_021442155.1. Classification (NCBI taxonomy): domain Eukaryota; kingdom Viridiplantae; phylum Streptophyta; class Magnoliopsida; order Asparagales; family Orchidaceae; genus Cymbidium; species Cymbidium sinense. The sequence goes on along the minus strand of CM038220.1, from coordinate 94,365,205 downwards.
CATGAACAATTCAACAAAGGCAATCTAAAACCTCAAGCATGACTTTAATCTTTCTACAAGAGACTATCAATTTGTGGAGGAGTTACCGGGCTTTATTCTTGAAGAGTCGACCCACTCCAATTTAGAATTTCTCCAAAGGGATGCAAGCAAATGTTACAGCGTAAGTTTCGAAGCTTGCTAAAGTTACATGAAAGCTTACAAGCAAACTATATGACTATGTGGTTGTAGCTCAACAAATCATAAGTGTTTTGACAGACTCGAAGAGATGGGCATCAATATAATTTGTGAATGTAAATATATGCATATGCTTGTGTTTCTTTGCAGGTTTGAGGACCTCGTTGTGCTCGTAGGGGCACGGGATGAAAAGCAGTGGTGTTCCTGCCGCATTACTTCAGTGAGAGGCGTGAAAGTAAAACTAGTTGTTAGATGTCGCTCCCCTAGGAGAAATGCTGCCAAAATTTTGTCTAATTTCTAGACTTAAAAAAAAGAGGGGATAATTATATATTGCATGTATTCTTGCAGATTTGAAGACCTCGTTGTGCTCAGTAGGGCGCAACGGGATTAAAAAAAAGTAGGCTATGGTGTCGCAAGACACCACACCTTCGGTAGAGCGCAGAAGCAAGCCAAAACACCGATGCGACCCTTTACACGGGATGAGGGAGGTTCTTTGAAATTTTGTCAAATCTGTTTACTTAGAAAAAAGGGAGGGTAAAATGAGTTGACTTAGGAGTGCTAAGTAGAGAGACCTACAGCTAATTTTGTAGCGTCATATATGAATGTGGAGGTGATTACTATGCTAGCTAATAAACATAAATGGAGCTAAAACAACAAATACTGAAATCGACATAATTTATCAAATTTGATGTAAATTGAGCATAATCAAGTTGGAAAAATTACAAAAACTCAACAAGTAAACTAAGTGTGAGTAGTGTGCTAAACTACAATCTAAATCATAATGCCTTCTTCACCACTGGATTTGCAACTCTTCGTACAAGCAGACAGAAGATGATACTAAATCAGAATCTATAAAAATAGAAGACGATACTAAATCAAAAATCTACAGAAACCATTGGGCTTCCTTTGATAAAAAATTAAGGAATTTTATCATAATTATGATTTTCAAGATCAATAAATTCATTAAATAGATGAAATTAACTAAGCTATAAATACCTGCATGTGCCTCGACACTATGCTGAATGCTTAAATTCGAGTGTCTGAGGATGTTGCGCGGGTTGCTTCCCGGTTTAGTCTCAGGACTGGGTCCGGGTTAACAAAACCTAAAAACCTATAATAAGAGTTTCAAAAGTAGATCTAATCCTCTGTTAGCAGCTAAACAGAGTTGACAAGATCTAAAGTTTTTAAACATATTCAAATTATTCAAACATAAAATTACCTAAAATTACTATACACCGCATATCTATGCAATGCTTAAATTGTCGAGGATGTTATGCGGGTTGCTTCTCGGTTTAGTCTTAGGACTAGATCCATGTTAATAAAACCTAAAAATATATAATAAAAGTTTCAAAAGTAGATCTAATCCTCTATTAGCAGCTAAACAGAGTTGACAGGATCTAAAGTTACATACTCAAATTAATCAAAATTTTCAAATCAAACCAAATCAATTTTTAATTATCAATCCAAAATTATTCAAATGAAACTCTATCATTAAAAACTTAAATTAAAATCAATCTATCCACCTTCTGTAATTGTTTGTCGGAGGTGATAAATTAAGCAAACTCTAGCTCGTAAAGGAGCCAATGTCAAATCAAGTGTTATGTTATGTTCACTCTCAATCAATCTCTGCTGTAAGGACGTGACCCGTGTCCTCCAACTACGTGCCGGCGGTGGGCTCCAGATGAAGCGGTTATGACCGAGTCCTCTCGATCGTGGTTTGGTTAGTCGGCTCCATTATATTACGATCAGTATGCTCCCCGGTGGCTCGCTTTGAGTTATGAATCATAGGGTATACTTGATAGAGCAAATAACCCTCTATCAGCTAAGGCAGACTTAAGATTGTCTCCTTAGATAAATAATTAATCTATATATACCCGCATGGGCCCCGACACTATGTTGAATGCTTAAATTCAAGTGTTTGAGGATGCCGCTGCTCCCTGCTAAGTCTTAGACCGTCCGTTAAAAACCTAAAACTAATAAGAGCTTCAAATCAGCAAAATATCTGATAAACGGATTATATCATGTGACAGTAGATCTAATCCTCTGTTAGCAGTTAAACAGAGTTGACAGGATCTAAAGCTCTTCAACATATTCAAATCAATCAATTTTTCTAATCAAATCAATTCAAATCAAATATCAATCTAAAAAATGGCTTAAATGAAACTCTATCATTAAAAACTTAAATCAAAATCAATCTATCCACCTTCCGCAACTGTTGTCGGGGTTGACAAATTAAGAAAACTCTAACTCACAAAGGAGCCAATGTCAAATCAAGTGTTCGCTATGTTCACCTCAATCAATCTCTTGCCATTAGGACATGACCTGTCCTCGAACTGTTGGCCAAGAGCTCCACGATGAAAGTGCTTATGATGAGAGTCCTCCGATGGTTTTTGGTCAATCCACTCCATTATATTACGATCAATCACCATACCAGTATGCTCCAATGGCTCTGTCCTTTGAGTTGTGAATCATTGAGTATACTTGATAGGGCAAACAACCCTCTGTCAGCTAAGGTGGACTTAAAATTATCTCCTTAGATAAACACCACCACAGGTCTACAAGAATTTCTTGGACGACGTAACCCATGTGTTGCTGATGAGGATCCTTCTCGTCAGTTGGTCACTACCTCCACTAAGTAGACTAGGGACCGCTGATGGGATGACGAAAACCATGGGATCTAGATCGGGCACGTCATCATTCCCCCAACCATCCGGTTTAAGCTAAAATGATAAATTTTATATCTTAAACTCTAAAACTCCACATGCTGCTACTACACTGTGCATTTTGCAATCTAACGACTAGCTTTAATCGAAAGTTCTCTCTCACTTATTGGGAGAGGTAATTAACTATAGGGGTTTGCGCCTATAAGAAACCTGGAACCAGATCTAAAGTCCTCACCAAATGAGGACGAAATCTCTGGGTAGTGTCTTATCTACTATTCCATCTGTCTTTTGAAAATTACACCGATACTTTAAACCATTTAAAAATTGAATTCATGCAATTAATTACTTATGCACATAGCATATACACAAGATATTATTATGGAAGGAAATCAATTATGAATTATTAGTTGAGATAAGAATATATTCAATTATAACTTACAATCATGTAATAATAGAACTTAATATAGTCTTTTGGGATTAGTTCACATAAGAATATAATGAATTATTCTATTATATTAGAATCTCTAATTACCAGAAGAGATTAAAAGACACCTTAGTTTTTGATTGACACTTCAAACTAATATTAAAACATCATATCATGAATTTGATTAAAGAAAGTTTAGATAAAGTCATAAATTCAAAAATATATATAATGAGGTATTAATATTTGCCTCTTCATTTTTTTATCACATAATTTCATAATCAAGAGTAGGGCTGCAAACGAATCGAGCGTTCGACAAGCTACTCTTGGCTCGGCTCGATTAGAGCTCATTCATGTTCGTTTGGTTAACTATTCAAATAAGCTTGAACACTTTTTAAAATACTCGATTGTTAAATAAACAAGCTTAAACAGCTTGTCGTTATGTTCATTTATGTTCATGAACATTAAGTTCGTGAACAAGTTCGCTTAGGAGCTCGATTATGGCTCGATTATGAATCGATTAAGGCTTGTTTGTGAACAATATTGTTCAAATTATTAATTTTTTAGGCTTAATAAGCTTTAATTGATACAACTCATGTATATTTCTCAACAAGTTGCTCGTGAACAAGCTCGATTAAGGATTGATTAAAGCTCATTTATTTTATTAAATGAGCTGCTCGTTAACAAGCTCGATAATTCAATTTGAACCGAGCTCTTGAACAAACTCGAATTGAGCTTGAGCTCGATAATGGTAAACAAGCTCGAGCTTGAACACTATTGTGTGCTAGAAAACCAGTTGTCATAGAGTGAAAGTTTACGCCTTAGCCTTATTATGAAATCCAGCACACACACAGGTATTTAAAGAGTGAACAAGAAAACTCTAGAAATTTTTACGTGAAAAAATCTCAAAAAGAGGGAAAAATCACGGGGCCTAGCCCAGTAAGAATCTTCCACTATGTATTTATTTCAGAGTACAAAATTTCCTGATAACGGGATTACAAAATTGTACATGAGAAGGGCTAACAATGAGAATCTCAGAATCGATAATAGCCCATATATACGCTCAGTTGTAACAATTACTAGTGGTAGCAGATGATGATTAACATCAGGGATCAATGACTGACGATGAAGGTCGTCATGATGGTGACTGACGAAGATTGACGACGGCAAGGATCAGCGGTGGCGGCTGACGGCGGCGGTGGTTGACAACCGTCGAGTGGTGGCATGATTGTGCTTTGAGGATTTTCAAGCTTTAGAGCTCTCTCCTCTTTCTTGCTTGGGCCCCTCATATAAGGAATGAGGGGATATTTATAGATTGGAGGAGTGGCATCTCTATAAATATATGCAAAATCTGAACCACTCCACTTCATCGGACAGCTCAGAATGATTCCTTTGATCATTTAATGTATTTTAAGTATTTGAATGCTCAAAAGAAGTCGGAATTATGAGATCTTAGGCTTGCTAGATTCGGCTCGTTAAGATGCCTGAGAGATGGGGAAGATTGAATAACCTTCCAAATCCATTGCTGATGGAAGAGAATGAGATCCTGACAACTCTTAATATTCTTGATGTAGGAAGCTTGCAACATGAGTTACGTCACATTGGAAAATATATAGTTAAAGATAGCATGTTCAAAGTTGGCCTTTCCATCCAGGCAGGAAGATCTCATGCTCTTCCACTGAAGAGGTCAAGTAAAGGTGATGAAAGGTCTCCTCATACTCAGGGTTCTCTCAAGAAGCTGCTACTAATCACTGGTAGCAATGTTTCATCTTTACAGAAAAAGAAGACATGAGCTGAAGTGACTACGTCAGATATTTGCGAAGAAGATGTTCACCCCTAGTTGGCCTCTAAGAATTTAGCTGTTTTAACTCATGATGGGGGAGTCCTTTGAGTATAGTCTTGGTAGTCACATAGTTTGAGGATGTGCTACTGTATGCGAAATTGAATGTGAAGATCTTTGCAAAAGGAAGTAAAGATTTTTCTAGTAAATTGGGTTCCATACGATGATCTTTGCAAGAAGACCAATCGACATACTATATCTTTCCAAATAAATTGTTTAGCATTTACCCTCGTGATTTTAGCAGTGGTTCGGTTTCCACCCATTTAGTGAAGTAGGACTAAAATGATGAACTTTCGCCCGATGCTATCTAAAAGGTCTCATGATATCGATTCCCCACTGAGGAAAGGGCCACGGGCTTTGAATGGATGAGAGCTCTGCATGCGGCATGCGAGGGAGGTTAGAGTGAAACTAACAACTTGCACATTTTTTTGTGAATTCCAAGGCATCTTGTTTCATCGTAGGCCAATAGAACCCTTGCCTTATAATTTTAAGGGCTAACGCCCTTCCTCCTAGGTGTTCTCCACATATCTCCGAGTGAACCTCTCTTAATGCGTAATCAGCCTTTGATGGTAAGAGACATTTGAGGTATGGCCCAGAAAAAGCTCATTTGTATAGTTCATCTTCGATGATAACAAAGTTTGAAGCTTCTCTTCGGAGACAAGTCGCAGTAGTTGGTTCTTCAGGAAGGGTCCCTTCTTGTAGAAAAGATATGATGAGGTCCATCCACGAAGGTTCCTTTATCTCATTAATTGCTTGTATTACCCACGACCCATAGATACTAAGAAAATAGATTTCTTCAACATGCCTTCTCTTAAATAGATCTCCAGTAGCAGATGTAGCAAGCTTAGCGAGAGCGTCAGCTCAAGTATGCTTCTCTCGCAGTATGTGAATGATTTGATGTATCCTGAAATGGACAAGAAGAGACTTTACCAAGTGGAGGTATTACGCCAGCTGAGAATTATGAGTATTAAAGTTTCCCTCAACTTGGGAGGCAACAAGCTGAGAGTCAGTGTGGATCACTAAGTCTTGACTTTAGCAATCAATGATGAGTCTTAACCCTACGATGAGAGCCTCATATTCAGCCATATTATTAGTTGCAGGAAATTTTAGGCGAAGTCCATACTCTAAAATGAGTAGGATTCTCGCACTAGCATCGATATTTCCTGAAGCTCCATCAACATAGAGGGTCTATTGAGGAGACAAAAGGCATGTAGCAGATAGCTCCTCTCGAGTCGGGGCAATGCATTCCACTATAAAGTCTGCGAGTACTTGAGACTTTATAGCAGGTCGAGGTAGGAAATTTATATCAAACTCTTCCAATTCTACAGACCATTTAATTAACCTCCCAGATGCTTCTAGTTTCTATAAGATGACCCTTAATGGTAAATGAGTGTAAACACCGATAGTATGAGCTTGGAAGTATGGACACAATTTTCATGCTGAGAAAACTAAAGCCAGAGCCACCTTATCTGCAAGTGGATAACAACTTTCTATATTAGAGAGAATTTTGCTAACATAGTAAATTGGTCGCTGCATCCCATTTTATTCTTGCACTAAAACTGAGCTTATCGCATGGAAAGAGACTGCGAAGTATAAGTATAATATCTCTCCTTGAATAGGCTTTGATAGTAAGGGTGGAGATGCTAAATACTCCCTTAGTTACTCAAAAGCAGACTGACATTCATCAGTCCACTAAAAATTATTATTTTTAGTTCCCTTTAATACTTTAAAGAATGTCAAGTATTTATCCTCAGAATGGGCTAGAAAGCGGGATAATGCATCAATTCGTCCATTCAAACATTGAACTTCCTTGATATTCTTCGGAGGAGTCATATCTTTGAGAGCTTTGATTTTCTCGGGGATGACCTCTATCCCATGGTGGGTTACCATAAATCCAAGAAATTTTCTCGACGTAATCCCAAAATCACACTTGATCGGGTTGAGTCGCATGTTATAATATCGAAGAAGGTTAAAGAATATTTCTAAGTCAGAAATATGTTGTGATTCTTCCAATCTTTTCACTAACATGTCATCCACATATACCTCTATTGTGCGGCCTAATAAGTCTTTAAAAACCTTATTCATAAGGCGTTAATAGGTAGCACCAGCATGTTTTAACCAAAATGACATAACTTGGTAATAGTATAAACTTTTATATGTTTCAAATGTTTTAGCTTCTTCATCCATTGGGTCCATTTTTATTTGGTTTTAACCAGAGTATGCATCCAAAAAATTGAGTATTTGATGTCCAGATGTAGCATCAACCAATTGAAGAGAAAAACTATCTTTCGGGCAAGCCTTGTTAAGGTCATTGTAATCAATACACATTCTCCATGTTCCATTTATTTTCTTAACCATGATAACATTTGCTAGCCATGTAGGGTAATGTACCTCTCATATAAATCCCGCTTCTAGGAGCTTATTAACTTCTTGCTTAATAGCTTGAAGGTGATCAGGTGCAAAACTTTACTTCTTTTGGATGATCGGTTTGAATGTTGGATCAATCTTGAGGGAGTGCATGATCAAATTAGGGTCAACCCCCGGCATATCCGTCGGACTCCAAGTGAAGATGTCTTGATTTCTGCGCAAGAAGTCTATGTATTTTTCCCTTTGTTCTTCTGAGAGCAGGGATCCCACTTGCCCTGTTCATAGTGGTTGGTCATCTGATAATGCAACATAGAGCAAGTCTTCTATAGGCAAAGCTTTCTGGGGTACTTCTTCATCTTAAAAATTAAAATCTTCGATGTTGAAGGTCACAGAAGGGCATGGTTGAGCTTGTCTGAGATAACATGATTGCGCTATCTGTTGATTTTCACAGACCACCCCAACTCCAACGGGGGTTAGAAATTTCATCTTAAGATAAGATACTAAAGTGACTGCACCAAAAATTGATTGGAGAGGCCTTCCAAAGAGAGCATTATATGCTGAATCTGACTTGACCACCATGAATTGGATTAAATGAGTCACTTGTTGAGGAAATTCACCAAGGATAATAGGAAGGGTGATTGTCCCTCCAGACGATTATCAAACCCGCATAATGGCCATGCAAATGGTTGGAGCTTTACCCTAACCAGGCTCATGCTAAGAAATGTGAAGTAAAATAAGACATCAACAGAACTCTCATTGTCAATCAAAATTCTCTTAACATTATAGCATGGGTCACCAATCCCTGCGCTAATGATAAGTGGATCTTGATGAGGAACATGGACTCCTTCTAAGTCCGAGTCATTAAAAGTGATGGAATGATCAATATGAGATTTCTTTAACTCTGGCTCTTCAGAGGTGGTAATGAGAACTTGATTAGATAGTATTGGTCCTCCTACGATTATTTCAATTTCCCACTATTTGATGATTATTTTGTTATTTTTGTGATGATTGTCCTGGTTGCCCCCCAGTTGGAGGTATGTTTGTTTGAGTCGATTGATTCTTCACAAATCGACGTAGATATCCTTGTTGAATGAGCCTCTTGATTTCTTCTTTGAGTTGTTTGCATGCCTCAGTAGTATGTCCACGACTTCGATGGAAGTGACAATATTGCTCCTGATTTCTTGAATTTGGTTTCAGTGGATGTGGCCACTTGATATTTTCTTCATCTTGAATAGCCATCAGGAGATTAACACGAGATGTGTTCAGCGATGTGTATTCCTTTTCTAGTCGTGGTTCACGTCGTTGATATGGGGGTCGTGGGGGGAGATCACGATTGCCTTGTTGCTTCTTTTGATGAGACTGTCGGTCCACATTTCTTGGGGTGCTCTTACGTTTTCCAGTAGATTGTTCAAATTATTTGTGATGGTCATTAATAGCTTCTTCGACAGAGATTTGTGCTTCCACACGATGAACTAAGTCGACATATGAGCCCTAGATGGAGCCCTCCAAGAAAAACTCCTCTTAATAGTGGTCTACTCTACGATTTGGCGAAGCTTCTAGAGAACCTCCGAAGTATTCCTTAAGTGATTCACCTCATTTTGACCAATGCCGGAGAGATGAGAGGAATCTTTAATGATCCTCCAGTTTGCAATGAACTGTTCCACAAAAATCTTGGCGAGTTCATCAAAAGTACGGATGGATCCCCTTGGAAGAGAGTAGAACCAAGTGCGAGCTTGCCCCTTAAGGGTAACAGGAAAGACCTAACAAAGCAGTGTGACAGGAGCTTGTTGGATATGCATGATAGTCCTATAATGGTCGATATGTTCATGGGTCCCACCCCATCATAGAATCAATGCTCGGCTTGAAACCCACGGAATAGAATGTTGAAGAATAACTTCGCCTAAAGGAGAGATTCCTCATACCGCGGTGAGGGGAAGATGATTTCTGTCTTGAAGATGAAATTTGTCTTGCATTAAGTATCGTAATTATGCACGTATAATATGACGAGTGTCAACAGACAATGCTGACAAATAGTGGATTATGGAGAGTCGCACGTGATGGATGAGTAACTAGCGGTGGAGATCAAGATCGCCCCTACGGAGGAACTTGTCAAGGAGATTAGCATTTTGACCTCCCAGCTAACGATCGATCTTGGGGAGATGTGTTTACCGCGGTAGTGGCTGTTGTGTTCCTCGCGAAAGTCGGATCATCTCATTTTGAGACTCTTCCATTCGGCGGACACGAGCTTCTAAAGAGATTTTTGTCGTGCCTTCATCGACAGGGGGGAGTGAGGCAGAAGCTTGGCGTCCTTGGTTCAAGAATTAGTTTTGAGTGTGACGGGAGTTGGAGCGGGAGGCTCCGTTGTTACGAGTATTACGCTTATTGGCCATAACGAGGGTGTTCACAGAAATTATGATTGAAGGATTCGCTTCTCACAGACGATGCCAAACTGTTGCATGCTAGAAAACCAGTAGAGTGAAAGTTTACACCTTAGCCTTGTTATGAAATCCAGCACACACATAGGTATTTAAAGAGTGAACAAGAAAACTCTAGAAATTTTTACGTGAAAAACCTTGAAAAGAGGGAAAAATCATGGGGCCTAGCCCAGTAAGAATCTTCCACTATGTATTTGTTTCAGAGTACAAAATTTCCCGATAACGGGATTGAAATATTGTACATGAGAAGGGCTGGCAATGAGAATCCCGTAATCGATAACAAATGACCATATACACGTTTAGGTTGTAAATGCTAGTGGTAGCAGATGATGATGAACAGCGGGGATTAGTGATTGACGATGAAGGTCGTCATGATGGTGACCGACGGAGATTGACGACAGCAAGGATCAGCGGCGGCGGCTGACGGTGGCGGTGGTTGACAACCGTCGAGTGGTGGCATAATTGTGCTTTAAGGATTTTCAAGCTTTAGAGCTCTCTCCTCTCTCTTGCTTGGGCCGCCTCATATAAGAAATGAGGGACTATTTATAGATTGGAGGAGTGACGTCTCTGTAAATACATGCAAAATCCGAACCACTCCACTTCATCGGACGGCTCAGAATGATTCCTTTGATCATTTGATGTATTTTAAGTATTTGAATGCTCAAACGAAGTCAGAATTATGAGATCTTGAGCTTGTTAGATTCGGCTCGTCAAGACGCTCGATTTGACTATAAACACTCCATTAGGGGTGTGCAATCGGTCGGTTTGGACGGATCAGTTTTGAAATTTGTTAAACCGTTCGGCTTTAAATCCAGAATCCGAACAAACCGATCTGTTTAATCAATAACACAAACCGAACCGATCCAAACAGAAATTTTTTTCAGATTTTCGGTTCGATTTAGAAAAAATCGAAAATTGAAAATATAATTACTATAATAATTATTAACCAAAAAATTACATCATTTTATCAAATCATTTCGTACAAAAATAAAATAACTCTTTAACAAATGAAACTAATAATATACAAATTTATCATTGAAATTACTTTTTTGAGAGGAATTTTCTAAAAAAAATATAAAAAAATATTAAAAAAATCATTTTTTTTAGCTATTTTCGGTTTAATCGGTTTAATTGAATTAAGATAATACAAAATCGAACCGAAAATCGAATTTTACCAAATCCAATACCGAAATCCAAAAAAAATTTATAAAATCGATCCGAATTCAAAAATTCGGTTTGGATCGGTTCGGATTTTCAGTTTAATCAAAAAATGCACACCCCTACACTCCATGTTTAAGAGCTATTTATGGATTTAATTGATATCCTAAAGTTTCCAATGATACTTTAAGTTGATCTAATTAGTTTTAACCGGGATCAACTTTTGACATCAAGATTCGCTCAATTAAGAATTTTCGTCATATCAAACACTATTCTTAAAAGCTCAAATCACAAACTCGATAATATTAAACAAACTCAAGCTTAAACACACACATGCTCAGTTTGGCTCGATTCATTTGCAGCCCTAATCAAGAGTAGATCTTTAATTATTGCAATTAAATATAGGTGATTGCCCATCAAATTGAGAATAAAAAATAGTTTTGAAAAAATAAATTTAGACAACATGATCAACCATAATATTTGTTTGAAAGAAATATATTGCATATATATCGATTACCCTTGTCAGAAATATTGATAGATAATAAATCATCTTCTCCAAAAAAAAAAAAAAAGAAAAAAAAAGCTTAACAAAATATCCACAACTATTTCTTTGAAATAATAATAAAAAAAAAGCTTAACAAAATATGAGAATCAAAGACATGATTAAATCTACGGGATGTCACTAATTAAATCATCAAGATTAGAATTTTCTAGGCATTTTAAATTATAAAGATTGAAAAAGAGTCAAAAAAAAAAAAAACATAAGATATCAGTCGACCTTTTTGTATTTGTGCAATTAAACACTCTCTTCATAGTTCTATTGATAAAGTTAGCTTTATATATTACAAAATCATATAAATTTATATCAATAGCAAAGCTCATATAATACTAGAAAAAGATTATGCTTAATTGTATTAATACACAAAAGATCCGGTGATATCTTATGTTTCTTAACGTTTCTTCAATCTTTATAATCTAATATATATATATATATATATATATATATATATATTAGAAAAGACTTTAAAGTTTTTTTTTATTAAATGTAAAGTAAAGCACTTCTGCATACAAAAAGAAAACAGCACATCAATATCTTTTTGTACAATAAAAAAAATTCTGTACATCCGAAAATAGAATGTAACAAAAAAAAAAAACAATAATAATAAAATACTGACTTAGATGTTTAAATAAACTATTTACAAAACAAACAGCTTACATAACAAAAAATTTTAAAATAAGAAATCAATTGCAGCCTTCCATCCTTATTATGGACTGAATAAACTGATCTATTGATCTTGAAATCAACGGTCTAGATAGAAGCAGAGGGTCTACTGCTAATTCATACACCATCTCTTTCGCGACGATGCACATCCCCTCGGCTGACAGCCTCTCTTGGATCGCCGGAGAAGCTAATAATACTTGCAGCACCTTCTCCTTCGCGATTCTGCATTCCTAAACAGTAGCCTCAACTTATAAATATTATATTATATCAAATGACTCATTGAGTAAAAAAGAAAAAAAGAAAAAACTTACAGGAATGGAAGCCATGAGGAGAAGGATGCTGACTTGGGCTTGAAGAAACTTGACGTATTTGAATGCAGCCTGCAACATGCAGTGTTCATCTTGGATCCGCCGGGGATAATACTTACAGCACCCAGCTCCAACGTCTTCTCACTGATCCGCTTTCGCCGCCTCCTTACCGCCACACTCTGCATCAGTTAATATTTATCCTGATGAGTTTATCACCTATTTATTCCCAGTTCATCAAAACTTTATTAATTTATCATTTGTATGTAAATCCCCCTATTCTAATTCCGTTTATTCATTTGATCGGATTTATAAAAAAAATAAAAATAAACCCAATAATAAAAAAAGATTGAAAGTCAAAATTACAATCAATAATAAATAAATAAAAACAACCAAAAAGAATGATTTCTTTCAAAGCAAAAATATTCTCACCTTTGGATCAAAATTTCTTCTACAAAATTCAGAATTTGGCCGCCTTTCAGAATGCTTCCCAGCTTCTTAATTCTTTAATCTGCGTTTCTCAGGGGCGGCCATAGGCAGATCACGCAGCTCTATAATTTGAATCATTCGCCGCTTCTTGATATTTTCTGCTCTCTGATATCCTTCATGAAGCTTCCTCTTCGTAATCTCTAGCTTCGACACATGTGAAACTTCTTCAGGCTGCTTTCTCTTCGCTCCTGCCGAAAAATGGCCGCTTGGTTTTTGTTCTGGAGTCCGATTTGGAGAGCAGCCAAGTGCTCCAGAATCTGTTGTAGATGATTTGTTCGGCTTATCAACAGAATCTGTTGCAATACTTTGAGTTGCAGCAGCTGTAGATTTAATCCATTCGTCCACCAACATTCTCCATCCTTTAATGAGAACCCGAACAAGCTTTCGAATCTGGCCTGAGTTGTGTTTTCGCAGAGCGTTCACTGCTTTTCCAATTTCAGTCTCCTTTAATGTTTCTACAGAAATTTTTATCAGTTGCAGACGACTCAGTGATTCATACAGGACTGAGTCGGACTCATCTGGGTGGTTGCAAAGAACCTCCTTTATCCTCATCACCTCTTCGACTATCTGCCTCTCCTCAGTGTCCTCACAGTTGGAGCTGATTTTCTCCTCCTTGGGATGTTCATCACCGTCATTGTTGAGAACCTGGAGGTCGGTTCTGTTGCATTCAGAGGAGAGAGGAAAGCTGTGAAGTGCAGAGCTTCTCAGCAATCATAATCTTAAATTCCTTCGGGTAATCCATCGCCGCTACGAGGATCGCATTGTCGATCAACTCAAAAATATCATATTTCAAGCTGCTGAAAACGTTCCTCCAGTAATCCAGTGAGCCTTTCGCGTCCGCCATTGCCATTACCGCAAGCAAAGATCGCTTCTTTACACAAGAATTCGAGTTTCGGTAGCAGTATTCTTCCCACTCTCGCCGATCAGAAATAGAAGAAATAGAGAACAGAACGAACAGATAAAAAAAGACCGGAGGTGTAGTTACCGGCTCCGTATGGCTTATCTCGATCAGTTGAGGCGGCCGAAATGCTCGGGAAAGTCGAAGATGTCGCAGAGGAAGCGAGAGAGGCCGTTGTTGTTAATTAAAATAATAATAATAATTAGAACTTCTCTAAAGTAAAAGCCGGAGGAGTAGTTACCGGTTCTCTATGGCTTATCTCGATCGGCCGAGACGGCCGAAAAGAGAAGCCGAGATGGCGGAGATGAAGTGGGAATCCATAGTCAATAAAAAGAAAATAATTAGATCTTCTATAGCGAAATTCAAATTAACATCTTATGTTTTAAGATTGAAAATACCTTAAATCTTATGAAGTAATATTTCATAAAACTATAATATTAGAAAAACTTTTAATGAATTTACACTTCCTAAATTAATAAAAAAATATTTCATACTTTAATATAAGTTTGATTTTGATATTCAACATCTTCTTGTTATTATTCATTTTATCATAGATGTAGTACAATTTTTTCTATGAATAATTAAGATTCATATAACGCATAAATAGTAAATTATCTCTATGTCACAAATTTTCTCCACATAATAATTATATAAGTTAAATTATTGTTTTTATTTTTAAAAAATTTGCACATATTACTATTTATATAAAGGTATCTTTTTATTTTTAAATAATTAGCTTATTTATTAGTTATTTTTTTTTTAAAAGCTCACAAATTATTTATTTATTTTGACTGATAATTTCATGACCTTTCAAGATCATTATAAGTCGAAATGGCTTAAGGTATGACTTTAAAGATCTTTTTTAATGAAACAAATTCAATGTCTTAGAGCCAGTTTTTGCTAATTATGGCTCGAAGTGATTAATTGTTCTATACATTTTTAAAAATAAGGAGCAAATAATTGCAAAATATTAATTGTTAATAATTAGTTGAGAATTTCAATCTTTCTCTCTAATGTAATTCTTGTTTTATCAATAAGTTTTCATCATTGTAGAGCATTTAAGGTTCCTCAACTATATCTCGTGTTATAACACTTTTCTCTTTAAAATACAATTCATCTTCAATCCCTGATTAATTTTATTTAAATTTTTGTACACATCATTAAATATTTAAATTATCTATATTTTTAAAAATTTAAATATTTATATCTCATTTTTTATTTAATAAAATTGGCAATGCTCTCTGAACATTAAATTAAAAAAAAAAATCGAGGCTTAAATTAAAAAAGAAGAGTGAAAATAATTTATGACTTAATAATTATAATGGAAGATATTAGAATGCAAGGAAAGATTGCTTATTATTTTTGTTCAATGTTCATGCCAAAATCGCAACCAAAATGACAAAGTTGCTCACTATCAATGTGGCGGTGACCACCTCCATCCGCAGATGATGGTTCTCGCTTAGGGATTATGTTTATGTAGTCCTCCATGTCGACATATTCCCTCACCCAAAGAAATAAATAGTTTAGGATAAATAACTTACAATAAGCTTATTATGTTTCTCTAACCAACATAAATAACCATTATGTATGTAGAGTTAAGCTTGCTAGATATATAGCCTTCAATAGGAGGAAGAAAGTCTATGTAAATATGTAGTTTACCTTTTGTTTATAACTTAAATTTAAGAGAGGGTATTCCTCTTATTAACATGTTGTGTTTATTTTTGGATGTGGATGAGGAGGGGGGGATACCACGCAGATCATAGGAGATACTTATTGAAGTAATCAGGTACGATATTGAGGTATGATGTACTACCTAAAAAGATAGATAAATCACCATACAATTGACCTAATCACCTAATAAGGACTCTTAAGGCATGATGGGTCTTCAAATATACCAAAGATTTTTCCCCAACTTTACATGAATAAATAAAGTAGGGTTTATAATAAGCCGAGTTCTTAAGATCCATATGGAGGCAAGCTTCCATAGTTAATTACATCCTAGGGAATATGATTCCCTAATAATACTCTCGATTAAAGTAGACAACTATTATCTCCAAAGATTTCAAGGTTAGACTATCAAATGATTGATTATATTTGAAAAATCAAATGAGAAAGTTCAAGGAGAAAACTTATTTTTGGAATCCAAAGAGAGAAAGTAGGAAATGCTCACAATACTAAGAAGCCTAGTAAGCATTCAAATCTATCATATAATTTGGCTTTATATGTTTGAAAGTGAGGATATTTTATTCATTTGAGTTGAATTTTATTAGATTAGGGCTTATAATTCATTGACATAGGGTTGTGGACATACATAAGTGATGAGAATTTATGCTTATAGCTCAAGAAAAAATAGCTACCTCATTCTAAATTCATGGAGCTTTAGCATGAGCTAAAGCACCACCTAAATCTAGCGATAGGTGGACATAAGGATTCACCTCCACAAGAGAGAATAAATTGTCACTTACGACTTACAACCGGTGGAGCCCGCTAACTCCTCATGCATTTTAGAATCATTTAGTCCGGTCAAATGAATTGCAAGATAGTTATAGTAGTTATTTAATTATAAATAGACTACGGTCCTAAACTCACTCCTTAAGAGAGCATGAGTGATATGAGCATACGACTTAATCTACAAATGCAAATTCTTTTCAAATTTTATTTCAGTTTGACACATCATTCAGACAGAGGGCTTTGGGATTTTATATGCTTAAATGCATGATGAAGTAGGTTATTGGCCAAATGAGGGTGAAGAAGTTACATCATCATCAATGATCCTTATTTATGGGAGACCCTCATTTTACACAAGTGACTTAAAATGATATGCAGAGATACAACCATATAGCTATGAGGTTGCTAAATCATTTAGTTATCTTATTTATGTCCTAGGCTTTATGATAAGATTATGAGTTATTTAAAATTTAGTTATGAGTGATTAGTTAGGTAGAAATTTTATTTTATTCTAAGAACCTACCGTATTCAGGCCACACATTAAAGCATCAATCATAAGAAACTATGAAAAATTATGTCATTTCTAATGCACAATCTAAACAAATCATCAATCAATTTTTTAACTAAAAGAATAAAGCGGCCGTGTTCCAATTACAACCCAAAAAAAAGAAAAGATAGCCCTACCTTTATACAACTTAAAATATAAAGAATAATTACAATTATAACTATGTTAAATGCTATGGGGTCTTCATTCTTCACACTTCCATCTTTCTCCTTTATTCCTTCTTTGATAGGTGCTTGCTTCAAGTGCTTATTTTCGATATGTATATGGGGGGACACCACACAGATATGAGGGTGTACTCATTACGGAGATCATGTATGACATTAAAGAATAGTGCATTATCTCAAAAGATAGAAATCCCTACCCTATAATGGACCCTTTACATGGATGAATAAAGCAGGATTTATTTAAATTGGGTTATAAAGTTTCCTATAAGGCCAAGCCCCCATAGTTAATTATATCCTAAGGAAAGTGAATTCCTTAAAAATACTCGATTAAAGTAGAAATTATTATCTCCAAAGATTTCAAAGATAGAACTATCAATAAATTGGTTATACTTGAAAATCAATCAAGATAAAAGGAGAGATTTATTATCAAAGCCAAAAGAGATGAGGGGAACATTAATGATATTAGAAACCTAGTGAGCATTTCAATCCTATAGTTGGGCTTTATATATTTGAAATTGAAAATGATTATTTATTTGTGTTAAATTTTATTAGATTATCAGGGCTTATAATCCGATAATACAAGATTGTGAAAATGCTTAAGAGGTGAGGTTTATGCTTGTAGCTCGAAGGAAACAACAACCTCGAATCCTAAATCTAGAACTTATAAAAAAGCACATCTTAAATCTAAGACATGAATATATAGTTTACATCCACAAGAGAGAGTAATTCACCAAATACTCCTATAACTGCCTGAGTGGAAATAATGACCAACTCCTCTTATATTTTAATCAGCATTAAATTAGAGAGAGAGAGAGAGAGAGAGAGAGAGAGAGGTGTTTACCACCATAGAGGAAACCCTCAAAGGTCAAGTCTTCCCCTATCGTGCAAGGATGGAAATCCTCTCTTTGCAAGAGTGAAATAATATAGATGTATGATATTAAGCATACAATATTTAACTATAGGGTTGCTAAATATTTTAGTAATCTTATTTTAATACCTAGGTTTTATGTGAGTTTATGAGTTACTTAGAAAATTTAGTTATGAGTTGTAGTTGGGGTAGAAAGTTTATTTTTCCCTAAGTGCCTAATCGGATCCAGGCCACACATTAAATCACCATTCATAAATAAACTATACAAAAAGTATGTCATTTCTATTGCGCAATTGTAAATAAGATATCAAACAATTTTGTAAATCTAACCTAAAAGAATAATAGGCGATCGGGTTCACAACCCAAAAGAAAAAAAAATAGCTCTACCCTTATACAACTCTATATGAAATAATAATAGATTTACAAATGAATAAATGCTATGGGGGTCTTCATCCTTCATATCTCCTTCACTTCCTCATTTGGTTTGCTTCTTTTGATTTAGTAGGCTTCAAGGCATCATATGGCACCCCGGGATCAAACCTTCTGGCCAATGTTCATCCTTAACCCCCATAGCACTAATCTTGATTTCTAATGCAAAACTATATAAAACATGAAAAGTAAATCTAACAACACCTGCAAAATAAATGTTCGCTAAACATATCATACAACCCAAGCAGTTATATGAATAATTTGGACTTAACATTCGACAGTAACCAAGCCCAATTTGGATTATGCTTAGGGGTTGAGCAACCTGCAAAAGTGAGCATTTATATTTATTTTTTAAGCACTTTAAGCATAATCCTCGCATAAAATATGATTAGGCTAATCACGCTATACATACACATCCTATTATACGCCTAAAATAATACATCATAAAATAAAATATTCATTACACCATGCACAACATAAAGCTTGGTGGTGACTTAATTCTAAAGTGTGTGTATTAAAGCTTATGTGGTATGCCTTAACTAGTTTTGTTAGAATTTTAGTATGCAAGGGTGCTTAATCATAAGAAGTTGATTTCATTTTAAATGATTTAGTTAATTTGAGAATTTTTTACTTAATATTTTCTTTTGTTCCACTTAACTAACTCTTAACAACTAAGTGTTATAAAGAGAAGAAAAAAGAGAATTACCCTCTTTCATCCCTACCTTAAGTCACTTCTAAAGCATATTAATTAAATGAATTCTCTTTAGTGAATGACTTATTACATATTTTTAATTGATCTTAAGTTTATGTTCACTTTAAATAATCTCATTCAACAAGGCATCTTAAGATTAATTGAAATTAATTACTATCACATAATATATGATTATTCATTTCTTTTCATCATATGTAGCATGCATATGACTAAGTCCTAAATATATCTATACATGCAATATGTGTTGGCATACTTAAATGATGAATATGAACATGTACATTTAAGGTTTATATTTTTATTTTGATTGAATTATTTTTTATCATATTAATTTAAAGCTTTATTTAGATTCTTATGCAAAAATACATATGAATGAAGTTAAATATGTACGTGTCATTGTTAACTAGAAAAGTGAGGTAATTAAATGACCTCCTTGGGGCTACTTATAGTCTCGGGATGTCCAGGCTAAATACCATTTGCATTCAAACACATTTGAGTTTGCATACATGAATGTAAGAAAGAGAGCTTTTAATCACATGATTAATTAATTCTATCACTTAAACAATTGCAAATACATGTGTTTTGGTAAAAGAAAGAGGGGTTTTGACTCCATAATTAAGTAGTACATGTCATTATTAATCAGGGAAGTGAGGTAATCAAATGACCTCCTTGGGCTAGCTAAAGCCTCGTATTCCTGGGATGTCTAGACTAAATATTTGTTTTTCTCAAATACATATGAATGCATACATTAAAGGGAAAAAACCATACAAAAGTTGTACTTTTATTTGATTAAAAAGGTTTATGCACATGGAGTAAAGTCTTATTTAAATTATAATATTGAAATATGTAAGAATGAAATCAAATGGAGTATATGTCGTTGTTAAATTAGAGAAGTGAGATAATCAAATTACTTTGGCTAAAGTCTCATATTCCCGAGATGTCCAGACTAAGTACCCATTAACATTCTTACTTACATAAATCAATATATGAATGAAAGAAAAAGAATTTTACTTCATGCACTTAAGCTATAATCATTTGCATTTCCTATGTATTTATAACTAGCATTCATAGATATGTAATCATTTAGTTATAAGATTTAAAAAGTTAGATTTGAATTTAATAATGATAGTAACCACACATATATTAATTTGAATCAACACATGCAAGCTTGACATAAAGGTTTTGTAACCGGACCATACCCTAAGACTAAACTAGAAACAACTGACAAAGATCCCACTCAATCTAAATATTCGGGGCACATACGGGTGTAATTAATAATTCAGATAATTTTATGTTTGAATTAAGAGCTTTAGATCCCGTCAACTCTATTTAACTATTAACAGAGGATCAGATCTACTATCACCTGACAAGATTAGTTTCTCAGATATTTTACTGAGTTGAAATTATTATAATAGATTTTTAGATTTTGTTAACCCGGACCCAGTCCTAAGACTAAACCGGGAAGCAACTCGCGCAGCATCCTCAAACACTTGAATTTAGGCATTCAGCATAGTGTCGGGGAACATGCGAGAGTATTTAAGAATTTAGGTATTTTATGTTTGAATTATGAGATTGATTTTATTTTTTCATTTTTTTATTCCAGTTTAACCTGCGTAACCTTTCAGACATTAAAATTTGTACTTGAAATCTCTATGTTCGAGCACATGCAGGTGTTTATAGTTTAGCTAATTTTATCTAATTAATAAAATCATTGATTTTGAAAATCATAATTAGAATGAAATTTCTTAATTTTTGATCAAAGGAAGCCCTATGATTTCTGTAAACTTTGATTTAGTATCACATTCTATGTGTACAAAAAAGTTGCGATTCTGGAAGAAGGCAATTTGATTTAGATTGTAGTTTAACAAACTACTGACACTTAGTTTACTTGTTGAGTTTTTGTAATTTTTCCAACTTGATTATGTTCAATTTACATCAATTTTGATAAGTTATGCAGATTTCAGCGTTTGTTGCTTTTTCCCTACTCATGCTTATTAGCTATCATAGTAATCACCTCCACATTCGTATAATAATTATTAAACCCACTTTGAATTCATCTTGATATTTTAAGCTTATTGTAAGTTTGTTATGAATTCAGTATTAGTCCCTCCCAAATTTTACATGCATTTTAAATGAATGTTATATTCTTTTCAAAATTTACATTAAAGGCTCCCCTCTTTTGTTTTTTTAGTTTAAAAAGCCGGTTTCCTTACTTATTGTTCTTAAATTTCATTTCACTCTCCTTTTTTTCTAAGTCAAAAGTTGGACGCATTTTGTACCTCCTAAGATAATCCCCATGTGGGACTACATCGGGGTATTTTGGCTACTTACACCCTCTTAAAGGAGTGAGTTCTAATGACACCATAACCGGTTTTTCATCTCGTCGCACCCTCTTGAGCACAACGAGACCTTTAAACATAAGACAAATACAATATATATTCTTTTCTCCCTTTTTCTAAATTTATACAAAATTTCTACAGCCTCAAGGCCATCCTGTAATGTCTGAGTATTTTGGCTTACTGCCTCCCTCTGAGCATCGAGTGTGTCTTCAATGCCACAACGTTTTTCATCTCACACCCCTCGAAAGACAATGAGGCCTTTAAACCTGAAAGAAGACAAATGCAATATATATTCAGTCCTCCCTTTTTCTAAGTCTAGAATTTAGACAAAATTTTGGCAGCATTTCGTCTAGGGGGAGCAACATCTAATAAGTGTTGGCTTACTCGGTACGCCCTCTTGAGCATATCAAGCGTTGTCTTGCGACACCACAACCTATTTTTTTCATTCTGTCGCGCCCTCTTGAGCACAACGAGGTCTTCAAACCTGCAAATAAACACAAGCATGTATATATATTCATATTCACATTTCACACATGTTCTGACGCATTTTCGGCGCGCTTTAATGCTCGACAAGGGAGCGAAGTTGGGTATGCGATTGGGAATGTAAGGTAAGGAGTGCGATGCCGAAAATCTAAAGAAGAATTCTCCTCTTGACGATGTTCTTCCTCTAATTTGCGGTGAATCGAAGGTGAGAAGGCTAAAATGAGGGATGAGATGCCATAAATCGAAAAAAAGAATTTACTAGAAAGTTTTTCCGACACGACCAAAACGGACGAAAAAAGGTGAGAATCGAAAAATTCATCTTACTTCGATAATGTTTTTCCCGATTTGGTGAAAAAAAAGTGGAAGGGTTGAGCGACAAAATCGAAAGCCTCTGACGATGTCCCATCACGGCGAAATGGACATTGATCCGAAAATCGAAAGAAAGAATCACTGATGATATTCCCGATTTACACGAAAATGGAGAAATTTGGATGAGTTGATGAGTGGGGCATGCCAGTGGCTGGATTAGTGGTAGGTGGTAGCAGGCTGGAAAAGAGATTGGATGGGCTGGCTTTCACCGCAGCAGGCTGAACTGAGAGACAGGCCGGTGGTGCAGAGAAAACAATGGTTTTGGGCCGGAGGTAGTGGCCGGACAGGAGGAACGATCAAACGCACACGGTGGAACGCGGAAGGAGGGACCGACGGATCGTGCAGAAGGCGCAACGCATCGGCAGCGGAGGAGTGGTTTTGCAGAACGGGATCGTGGGACGGCAGGAGCGTGGCTGTGGAACGCCGGGATTTTTGTCGGAACCACAGAAGCAGCGGGTCGGGCGGCGGGCGAATTGCGCCGGGCGGCAGTGGGCTGGGCACGGCGGTCGCGGAAGAGCACTGCGGGCGAGTTGGCGGCCGCACGCGCGGATTGCGCGGGCTGCGATAGTGGAGCGGAGCGGAATTGCTGCCATCAGTGCGGCTGTGAAAGTAGCATTTACGAGGTAATTTAATTAATTTTAAAATTAAATGATTAAAGATTTTAATGCAGATTTAGGTAATTTTTTTTAAACGAATGACAATCCGCTTTCATATCACGCCGCCGTCAGCCGCCGACGCTAATGAAATTCATTTTCAAAAAAATGCCGCTTTCGACGGGTCGATTCGCATTGACTCATCAGTGCGATAGTCTCACTTGATATATTTTGGCATTTTGAAGCATCATCAATTTTGAACGGAGGTTGTTTGATCCGCCTACGCCTCGACCTCGAGAAGGCGGCATCAACTGTTGATCGTGATCATTCAATCATATTTATATTCGACTAGTTTCGATGTAAATGCGAACTCGCTCAATCTGATGTCATTTGAGTTGAAGGACGCCCAGCGTTTTTCGATTTCACATGTCTTTCAAATCATTTGACATTTACAAACTCATCCGAATTGAGCCAATAGTCTCATTTGATAGATTTTGATATTTTAAAACTAATATCAATTTCCTAACGATCATTCAAATATCAGCTTCCCAACCACGGTCAACACACATTGAAGCACCGGTGCTTAATCGATCATTAGATTTTGTAATATTTATATTTTGACTAATGTTCAAACCTACAAAGTCCGTTCATCGATAGAGGTTATTTTGACCATTTTCGTGACATCGGTATTTGATTTTACTAAGATTTCTTCAAGTCACAAATTTGATTTGGCTTGTCTTGATTCCATCTTGCCAATGAAAACAAGCGAACAAATCAAATTCGAGACGACGCAAGAGAGCATGAATTAAAAAAAATGGCATGAAATGAATCTCTCTCTCTCAAGGTTCTTATTCTCTATCTCTCTCCTTGTAGGGGTGTCAAAATGACCCGACCGACAAAAATCTAGATTTTCGGTTGTATAATATACATGAATTGTCATCGAAGTCTGTCAAAAAAACCAAACATAAATAACCCGAACTGGGTCCAGTCTTTGGATTCACGGCCGTGGTTCCAGTTGCCGCTGTCATGGTTTCGAAAGCAAAGAGCTAGTTGAACCATCCGATTACGAATTGTTCAGAAAATCTATAGCGGGAAAGAAGAAAGAAGCCATTCTCTTCTTCGCTTGAGTCGACTTCCTTTCCTCAGACTTGCCGGCTCTCTACCTCTTCTCGATTCCAATTCCGTGGCCAAAAGCAGAATCCCTTTCCGACGTTGCCATCTCAAAGATCTTTCCTCGGCTCTCCACCCTTCTTCTTCGAATCTTTTCTCATTTCAGATCTCAGGTAATCGAAAATCAATCCTTCTCTCACATTCATGTTTGGTGATCATTTCTTTTGATTGTATGGATGGCCATGTTATTTCCCAGCTCACATAATGTGATCGGTGATTGTTTTTATTATTTTTGTATAACACATTTGAATGAACACGTGTTAGTGTTTAACATATGCGATGAAGTTGAAAAGGCTATTGTATGGGAAATCTGAAATTTGTTTGCTCGGTTACTTATTTATTCGGTTGTCTTGACCATTGAGAAGTTGAGATGAATATTGAATGGAAAATTTGTTTATTATGTATCATTTATTTTATCTACTCGTTTAAATATTGTTGGTAGTCACGTCCTGAGATGTTGAGATGTTGTATAGGAATTGAGGAATTAGTTTACTATGTATCATTTAGCTATTTAGTATTTACCGACATTGACAGGTGTAAATGTGTATACATGTATAATGTATTAGGCTTGAGATTTTCAAGCTTTAGAGCTCTCTCATCTCTCTGGCCCCTCATATGAGGAATGATGGGCTATTTATAGATCTGAGGAGTGGCATCTCTCAAATACATGCACCAACCACTCCACTTCATCTATGTAATGATTCCTTTGATCATTTAATGTA
Source organism: Cymbidium sinense (assembly GCA_021442155.1). Classification (NCBI taxonomy): domain Eukaryota; kingdom Viridiplantae; phylum Streptophyta; class Magnoliopsida; order Asparagales; family Orchidaceae; genus Cymbidium; species Cymbidium sinense. The sequence goes on along the minus strand of CM038220.1, from coordinate 94,340,374 downwards.
TTTTAAGTATTTGAATGCTCAAACGAAGTTGGAATTATGAGATCTTAGGCTTGCTAGATTAGGCTCGTCAAGACGCCTGAGAGATGGGGAAGATTGAATGACCTTCCAGATCCATTGCTGATGTAAGAGAATGAGATCCTGACAACTCTTAATATTCTTGATGTAGGAAGCTTGCAACATGAGTTACGTCACATTGGAAAATATATAATTGAAGATAGCATGTTCAAGGTTGGCCTTTCCATCCAGGCAGGAAGATCTCATGCTATTCCACTGAAGAGGTCAAGTAAAGGTGATAAAAGGTCTCCTCATACTCACGGGTTCTCTCAAGCCCGCTATGGAATCATGGTAGTAATGTTTCATCTTTACGTAAAAAAAGAAGATGACAAAGTGACTACGCCGATATCTCGAAGATGTTCACCCGCCTCCGAGAATTTAGCTTTCAACTCATGATGGGAAAGTTCATTTCTCAAAGCCACACATTCTCAAGAGGTGTTAAATCACATACCGGACGCCAACGAAAGTGATGAATTGGTACGTTGTCTTCTCCTCCTTATTCTTTTCTTCTTTTCCTTTGTGTAATATTTGTGATGGTTTTTTTATAGATAACTCAAACATTGTGATGGCTCATTTGGGTGTTGCTTTAGATGAGTGAATAATCGAATTTGTGAAAGTAAAATATCTCAAGGCTAGTATGAGCTTAAAGATGAGTGTTAAGGCCAAAGAAGTGGCGACTTTGGAGGATCAGCTGACCGGGTGCAGAATTAAGCTAGCGAACATGTTGACTTCTCTTTCTCTCCAGAGAAGGTGGAGCACTGATGAGATTGAGGTGAGGATAGAGACTCATCGAAAGAGAAAAGACTCAAGGCACTTGCGAGAAGAGAGCTCAAGAGAAGAAAGCATTACAAGATCGCTCTTTCTAAGAAGGAGCATATAATGTCGAAAGCAAATGAAATCTTCTTGAAGGTAGTGGAAGACTTTAAGAGCTCCCTGGCTTATTGCAGTACAATCAAAGACCATGTCCAAGAAGCTCGTAATCATATTCTTGATGTTGAAGTGAAGGACTTAGAGCACCAATATTTAGAGGAGGGCTTCATCCGAGGGTTCCTAAAAGGAATCCACTTAGTGTATTGCAAGACTGGAGCTAGTATTGAGGATCTATCTCCCAGCCAAGTATCTGAAGACTCTTCATCAGATTCAGCAGATGAAAGAGTTGAGAGTGAGTCCAAGGGAGCATCTCCTAGTGGTGAGGAGGATGTTGATATCACCAACTGATATGATGTAGTGTCACTTGAGGATGCATTTTTTTATCTATGTATTGTTATTATTGTGTATCAAAATTTTGATTCTTTCTTATGTCATCATGTTAATGTTGTCAATGAATTTTTTTTTAGGTGATATACTCTTGTTTTATTTTACCATCCGTGATTGGTGAATATTATTCAATGATGCTAACTGCGGATGAGGTGTGAAGTCCACTAACGACCTTTTGGCCTATCAGGTATTAGTCAAAACATTATTTGACATCTTACCTATGGAAGAGGTGGGATGTCCAAAGGATGTTTTGACTTATCCTAGATATTAGCCAAAGCGTTACTTGACTTCTTACCTATGGAAGAGGTGGATGTCCACCAAGGACCATTTGACCTATCCTATTACCAAAGCGCTTGACTTCTTACTTGTATGGAAGAGGTCCATCAAGTCTCCAGATTGATCATGCCCACCGAGATACAACGTGATTTTCTCAAGTGGGAGGATTAAATGAAGGAGATTGTTTATATGCAACAAGCTTGAAAAAAAAAAGCTATAAATTCATTACTCTGATAAGTTCGACAATACAATCATAAGATGATTTTAACATAGATATGAGTTTCAAGAGAAAATGATAACAACAACAACAACAAGTCTTTATCCCACTATGTGGGGTCGGCTACATGAAGAGGAAATGATAAACGAGACAAAATAAAAGTTGCAATAATTATGCAGTAGGAATTACTGATAATATTTTCGGAGATTCTCAATGTTCCAAATTTGAGATAAAGTTTTTTCCTCTGGATTCTTGAGCTTGAATGTTCCTGACTTTACCATAACTATAACCACATATGAGCCATCCTAAAGAGGTGAGAGTTTATCATTGAGGGTCTTTGCCTACGCTTGAGACTTGGACCAAGTCACCATAGAGATATGAGACGGGTTTTACTCTTCGTGAAGTGATGAGCTACCCTTTGGTGATAGAAGCACCAAGTAGGGCCATGTCACGAGTTTAGTAAGTCCATGTGTTGTTGGAGATTACCATCATGATCGAATAATTGAACTCTTGGACTTGGAACTCCGACATCTACGGTATAATAGCTGTCAAACACAAGTTATATGGTGTCTCACCAATGGGTTCGATGTAGCGGTATGCTCAAAGAACATTAGAAAGCTCATCAACCCATTGCCCCGCCTTCTCAAGATGTGTTTTAGTCCTTTGAGTATAGTCCGTTGGTACCGATGCTGGTTTGATGCCGGCAATAATATGAAGATCTTGCAAAAGGACGTAAAGATTTTTCTAGTAAATTGGGTTCCATTCTCGATGATCTTTGCGAAGACCTAATCGACATACTATATTTTTTCAAATAAATATTTAGCATTTGCTCCATGATTTTAGCTAGTGGTTCAGCTTCCACCCATTTAGTGAAGTAAATCCAAAATGATGAACTTTGTTACCGATGCTTGGAAAAGGTCTCATGATATTGATTCCCCATCGAAAAGGGCCACGCTTTGAATGGATGAGAGCTCAGATGCGGCATGTGAAGGAGGTTAGAGTGCAACCGACAACTTGCACATTTTTTGTGAATTCCAAGGCATCTTGTTTTATCGTAGTAGAACCCTTGACTTATAAGGGCTAACGCCTTCCTCCTACATAGTGTTCTCCACATATCAGTGAACCTCTCTTAATGCATAATCGGCCTATGATGGTAAGAGACATTTGAGGTATGGCCTAGATCGTTTGTATAGTTCACCTCTGATGATAATAAAGTTTGAAGCTTATCTTCAGAGATAAGTTGTAGTAGTTGGTTCTTCAGGCAGGGTCCCTTCTTGTAGAAAAGACACGATGAGGTCCATCCACGAAGGTTCCTTTATCTCATTAATTGCTTGTATTACCCACGACCCATGGATACTAAAAAATATATTTCTTCAACATGCCTCTTAAATAGATCTCCAAGAATGTGATGTAGAGTTTAGAGCGCCGCTCTAGTATTCTTCTCTCAGTATGTGAATGATTTGATGTGTCCTAAAATGGACAAGAAGAAACTTTATCAAGTGTGTATTAGGTAAATGAGAATTATGAGTATTAAAGTTTCCTCAACTTGGGAGGCAACAGAGAGTCAGGTGGATCACTAAGTCTTGACCCAAGAATCAATGACGAGTCTCAACTGATGAGCCTCATATTCACCATATTATTAGTTGCAGAAATTTTAGAAGTCCATACTCTATATTTGGGGAAATGAGTAGATTCTCGCACAAGATCGATATTTCTTGAAGCTCCATCAACATAGAGGGTCCATTGAGGAGACAAAAGGCGTGTATGATAGCTCCTGGAGTTGGGGCATATTCCACCATATAAAGTCAAGAGTACTGAGACTTTATAGCAGTAGGTAGAAAATTTATATCAAACTCTTCCAATTCTATAGACCATTTAATTAATCCCCGTGATGCTTCGGTTTCTATGGATGACCCTAATGGTAAATGAGTGTAAATGCCAAGTGTGAGGTATGATGGAGAGAAAACAAAAGCCGAGCCACTTAAGTGGATAACAACTTTCTATATTAGAGAATTTTGCTAACATAGTAAATTGGTCGCCATTTATTCTTCTTACACAAAACCGAGCTTATCGATGGAAGAGACTGAGGTATTATAATATCTCTCCTTGAATACTTGGATAGTAGGGGTGGAGATGCTAAATACCCCTTAGTTACTCAAAAGCATCTCATTCTCATCAAAATTATTATTTTAGCTCCCTTTAATATTTTAAAGAATGACAAGTATTTATCCCAGAACAGGCTATGAAACGGGATAAGGCATCAATTTGTCCATTCAAATGTTGAACTTCTTTGATATTATTCGGAGGAGTCATTTCTTTGAGTGCTTTGATTTTCTCGGTATTGGCCTCTATCCCATGGTGGGTTACCATAAACCCAAGAAATTTTCCACCCCAAAAGCACACTTGATCGGGTTGAGTCGCATGTTATAATGTCGAAGAAGGTTAAAGAATATTTCTAAGTTAGAAATATGTTGTGATTCTTCCAATTTTTTCACTAACATGTCAACCACATATACCTCCATTGTGCGGCCTAATAAGTCTTTAAAAAATATTATTCATAAGGCGTTGATAGGTAGCACTAGCATTTTTTTAACCAAAATGACATAACTTGGTAATAGTATAAACATTTATATGTTTCAAATGTTGTAGCTTCTTCATTCGTTGGGTCCATTTTTATTTGGTTGTAAACTGAGTAAGCATCCAAAAAATTGAGTATCACATCAACCAATTGAAGAGAAAACTATCTTTGGGTAAGCCTTGTTAAGGTCAAGTAATCAATACATTCTTCATGTTTCATTTGTTTTCTTAACCATGATAACATTTACTAGCCATGTAGGGTAATGTACCTCTCATGAATCCCGCTTCTAGAGCTTATTAACTTCTTGCTCAATAGCTGAGATCGGTGCAAAACTTCACTTTTGGATGATCGGTTTGAATGTTGGATCAAGGGGAGTGCATGATCACATTAGGTAGACCTGATATCCGCTCAAGCGAAGATGTCTTGATTTCAAGATGTATTTTTCCTTTTGTTCTTCCGAGAGCAAGGGATCCCACCGCTCATAGTGGTGGTCATCGTAATGCAAACATGTAGCAAGTCTTCTATGTGCAAAGCTTTCTCAGTAAGTACTTCTTCATCTTAAAAATTAAAATCTTCATGTTGAAGGTCACGTATGGTTGAGCTTGTCTGAGATAACATGATTGCGCTATCTGTTGATTTTCACAGACCACCCCAACTCCAACGGGGGTTAGAAATTTCATCTTAAGATGAGATACTGAAGTGACTGCACCAAAAATTGATTGGAGATGCCTTTCAAAGATAGCATTATATGCTGAATCTGACTTGACCACCATGAATTAGATTAAATGAGTCACTTGTCGATGAAATTCACCAAGGATAATAGGAAGGGTGATTGTCCCTCTACGCAGACGATTATCAAACCCGCAATGGTCGCAAATGGTTGGAGCTTTACCCTAACCGTGCCCATGCTAAGAAATGTGAAGTAAAATAAGACATCAATGTAACTCTCATTGTCAATCAAAATTCTCTTAACACATTATAGCATGGGTCAATCCCTGCGCTAATGATAAGTGGATCTTGATGAGGAACATGGACTCCTTCTAAGTCCGAGTCATTAAAAGTGATGGAATGATCAATATGAGATTTCTTTAACTCTGGCTCTTCATAGGTAGTAATGAGAACTTGATTAGATAAGATATCATCCTACGATTATTTCAATTTCCCACTATTTGATGATTATTTTGTTATTTTGTGATGATTGTCTGCCCCGCTTGGAGGTATGTTTGTTTGAGTCGATTGATTCTTCACAAATCGATATCCTTGTTGAATGAGCCTCTTGATTTCTTCTTTGAGTTGTTTGCATGCCTCGAAGATGTCCACACTCATGGAAGTGACAATATTGCTCGATTTCTTGAATTTGGTTTCGGGATGGAGGCCACTTGATATTTTCTTCATCTCGAATAGCCATCAGGAGATTAACACGAGATGTGTTCAGCGACGTGTATTCCTTTTCTGGTCGTGGTTCACGTCGTTGATATGGGGGTCGTGGGGGGAGATCACGACTGCCTTGTTGCTTCTTTGAGACCGCATTCCACATTGGGTGCTCTTACGTTTTCCAGTAGATTGTTCAAATTATTTGTGATGGTCATTAATAGCTTCTTCGACAGAGATTTGTGCTTCCACACGATGAACTAAGTCGACATATGAGCCCTAGATGGAGCCCTCCAAGAAAAACTCCTCTTAATAGTTCAGGGTCTACTCTACGTATTTGGCGAGCTTCTAAGGAGAACCTCTGGAAGTATTCCTTAAGTGATTCACCTCATTTTGACCAATGCCTGAGAGATGAGGAATCTTTAATGATCCTCCAGCAAATGAACTGCTCCACAAAAAATCTTGGCGAGTTCATCAAAAGTACGGATGGATCCCCTTGGAAGAGAGTAACTGAAGCCAGCTTGCCCTTAAGGGTAACAGGAAAGACCCAACAAGCAAGTGTGGAGCTTGTTGATATGCATGATAGCCCTATAATGGTCGATGTGTTCATGTGGGTCACCACCCCATCATAGAATCAATGCTAAGCTTGAAACCCACGGAATAGAATGTTGAAGAATAACTTCGCCTAAAGGTGAGGATTCCTCATACCGAGGGAAGATGATTGCCTTGAAGATGAAATTTGTCTTGCATTAAGTATCGTAATTATGCACATATAATATGACGAGTGGGGTCAACAGGACGAGAATGTGTCAAGCTAGAATAACAAGTGGATTAAATGGCTGAGCGACGTGATGGATGAGTAACTAGCGTCAAGAGAGATCGATCACCCCCTACGCGGAGGAACTTCAAGGTCAAGGAGATTAGCATTTTGACCTCCCACGCTAACGATCGATCTTGGGGAGATGGTAGTAGTTGTGTTCCTCAAAAGTCGGATCATCTCATTTTGAGACTCTTCCATTCTCACACGAAGCTTCTAAAGAGATTTTGTGGCCTTCATCGGGGAGGAGGTAAGACGCCCTTGGTTCAAGAATTAGTTTTGAGTGTGACTGAGTTGAGCGGAGGCTCAGCCACGAGTATTACGCTTATTGGCCATAACGAGGGTGTTCACAGAAATTATGATTGAAGGATTCGCTTCTCACAGACGATGCCAAACTGTTGCATGCTAGAAAACCAGTTGTGGTAGAGTGAAAGTTTACACCTTAGCCTTGTTATGAAATCCATCACACACATAGGTATTTAAAGAGTGAACAAGAAAACTCTAGAATTTTTACGTGAAAACCTTGAAAAGAGGGAAAATCATGGGGCTAGCCCAAGAAGAATCTTCCACTATGTATATTTGTGAGTACAAAATTTCCGATAACGGATTGAAATATATGAGAAGGGGCGGCAATGAGAATCCCGAATCGATAACAATGACCATATAGTCACGCTTTAGGTTGTAATTAAGTGGTAGATGATGATGATGGCGGGGATTAGTGATCGACGGCGAAGGTCGCCATGATGGTGACCGACGAGATTGACGGCAAGGATCACGGGCGTACCGACGGTGGGGTTGACAACCGCCGAAAGTGCATAATGCTTTAAGGATTTTCAAGCTTTAGAGCTCTCTCTCTCTTCTTGGGCCGCCATATGAAAAGTGACTATTTATAGTGACATCTCTGTAAATACATGCAAAATCCAACCACTCCACTTCATCGACGGCTCGTAATGATTCCTTTGATCATTTGATGTATTTGAATGCTCAAACGGTCGAATTATGAGATCTTGAGCTTGTTAGGCTCTTCAAGACGCCGATTTGACTATAAACACTCCATTGGGTGTAACGGCCGGTTTGGACGGATCGCTTTTGAAATTTGTTAAACCGCTCGCTTTAAATCCGTAATCAACAAACCGATCTGCTTAATCAATAACACAAACCGAACATCCAAACAGAAATTTTTTTCAGATTTTCGGTTCGATTTAGAAAAAATCGAAAATTGAAAATATAATTACTATAATAATTATTAACCAAAAAATTACATCATTTTATCAAATCATTTCGTACAAAATTAAATAACTCTTTAACAAATGAAACTAATAATATACAAATTTATCATTGAAATTACTTTTGAGAGGAATTTTCTAAAAAATATAAAAAAATATTAAAAAAATCATTTTTTTAGCTATTTTCGGTTTAATCTTTAATTGAATTAAGATAATACAAAATCGAACGAAAATCGAATTTTACCAAATCCAATACCGAAATCCAAAAAAAATTTATAAAATCGATCCGAATTCAAAAATTCGGTTTGGATCGGTTCGGATTTTCAGTTTAATCAAAAAATGCACACCCCTACACTCCATGTTTAAGAGCTATTTATGGATTTAATTGATATCCTAAAGTTTCCAATGATACTTTAAGTGCTTGATCTCGACTAGTTTTAACTGAGGATCAACTTGCTTTTGACATCAAGATTCGTGCTTCGACTAGTAGAATTTTCAGTGTCATATCAAACACTATTCTTAAAAGCTCAAATCACAAACTCGATAATATTAAACAAACTCAAGCTTAAACACACACATGCTCGCTGGTTTGATTCATTTGCAGCCCTAATCAAGAGTAGATCTTTAATTATTGCAATTAAATATAGGTGATTGCCCATCAAATTGAGAATAAAAAATAGTTTTGAAAAAATAAATTTAGACAACATGATCAACCATAATATTTGTTTGAAAGAAATATATTGAATATATATCGATTACCCTTGTCAGAAATATTGATAGATAATAAATCATCTTCTCCAAAAAAAAAAAAAGCTTAACAAAATATCCACAACTATTTCTTTGAAATAATAAAAAAAAAAAGCTTAACAAAATATGAGAATCAAAGACATGATTAAATCTACGGGATGTCACTAATTAAATCATCAAGATTAGAATTTTCTAGGCATTTTAAATTATAAAGATTGAAAAAGAGTCAAAAAAAAAAAACATAAGATATCACTCGACCTTTTTGTATTAGTGCAATTAAACACTCTCTTCATAGTTCTATTGATAAAGTTAGCTTTATATATTACAAAATCATATAAATTTATATCAATAGCAAAGCTCATATAATACTAGAAAAGATTATGCTTAATTGTATTAATACACAAAAGATCCGGTGATATCTTATGTTTCTTAACGTTTCTTCAATCTTTATTATTTAATATATATATATATATATATATTAGAAAAGACTTTAAAGTTTTTTTTTTATTAAATGTAAAGTAAAGCACTTCTGCATACAAAAAGAAAACAGCACATCAATATCTTTTTGTACAATAAAAAAAATTCTGTACATCCGAAAATAGAATGTAACAAAAAAAAAAACAATAATAATAAAATACTGACTTAGATGTTTAAATAAACTATTTACAAAACAAACAGCTTACATAACAAAAAATTTTAAAATAAGAAATCAATTGCAGCCTTCCATCCTTATTATGGGCTGAATAAACTGATCCATTGATCTTGAAATCAACGGTCTAGATAGAAGAAGAGGGTCTACTGCTAATTCATACACCTTCTCTTTCGCGACGATGCATCTCCCCTCGGTTGACAGCCTCTCTTGGATCGCCGGAGAAGCTAATAATACTTGCAGCACCTTCTCCTTCGTGATTCTGCATTCCTAAACAGTAGCCTCAACTTATAAATATTATATTATATCAAATGACTCATTGAGTAAAAAAGAAAAAAACTTATAGGAATGGAAGCCATGAGGAGAAGGATGCTGACTTGGGCTTGAAGAAACTTGACGTATTTGAATGCAGCCTGCAACATGCAGTGTTCATCTTGGATCCGCCGGGGATAATACTTACAGCACCCAGCTCCAACGTCTTCTCACTGATCCGCTTTCGCCGCCTCCTTACACACTCTGCATCAGTTAATATTTATCCTGATGAGTTTATCACCTATTTATTCCCAGTTCATCAAAACTTTATTAATTTATCATTTGTATGTAAATCCCCTATTCTAATTCCGTTTATTCATTTGATCGGATTTATAAAAAAAATAAAAATAAACCCAATAATAAAAAAAAGATTGAAAGTCAAAATTACAATCAATAATAAATAAATAAAAACAACCAAATAAGAATGATTTCTTTCAAAGCAAAAATATTCTCACCTTTGGATCAAAATTTCTTCTACAAAATTCAGAATTTGGCCGCCTTTCAGAATGCTTCCCAGCTTCTTAATTCTTTAATCTGCGTTTCTCAGGGGCGGCCATAGGCAGATCACGCAGCTCTATAATTTGAATCATTCGCCGCTTCTTGATATTTTCTGCTCTCTGATATCCTTCATGAAGCTTCCTCTTCGTAATCTCTAGCTTCGACACATGTGAAACTTCTTCAGGCTGCTTTCTCGCTCCTCCTGCCGAAAAATGGCCGCTTGGTTTTTGTTCTGGAGTCCGATTTGGAGAGCAGCCAAGTGCTCCAGAATCTGTTGTAGATGATTTGTTCGGCTTATCAACAGAATCTGTTGCAATACTTTGAGTAGCAGCAGCTGTAGATTTAATCCATTCGTCCACCAACATTCTCCATCCTTTAATGAGAACCCGAACAAGCTTTCGAATCTGGCCTGAGTTGTGTTTTCGCAGAGCGTTCACTGCTTTTCCAATTTCAGTCTCCTTTAATGTTTCTACAGAAATTTTTATCAGTTGCAGACGACTCAGTGATTCATACAGGACTGAGTCGGACTCATCTGGGTGGTTGCAAAGAACCTCCTTTATCCTCATCACCTCTTCGACTATCTGCCTCTCCTCAGTGTCCTCACAGTTGGAGCTGATTTTCTCCTCCTTGGGATGTTCATCACCGTCATTGTTGAGAACCTGGAGGTCGGTTCTGTTGCATTCAGAGGAGAGGGAAAGCTGTGAAGTGCAGAGCTTCTCAGCAATCATAATCTTTCTGTCCTTAAATTCCTTCGGGTAATCCATCGCCGCTACGAGGATCGCATTGTCGATCAACTCAAAAATATCATATTTCAAGCTGCTGAAAACGTTCCTCCAGTAATCCAGTGAGCCTTTCGCGTCCGCCATTGCCATTACCGCAAGCAAAGATCGCTTCTTTACACAAGAATTCGAGTTTCGGTAGCAGTATTCTTCCCACTCTCGCCGATCAGAAATAGAAGAAATAGAGAACAGAATGAACAGATAAAAAAAGACCGGATCTTTCGAATTTGATAAGAATTTTTAATTAACAAGTGTGCATGAAGAAAATACATAATGAAATAAATGAAAATTCAGGAGAGGTAGACACGCGGATATGAGAACGCTAATGCAGGGAAGAGTACTTACCGGAGAGTGTAGTTACCGGCTCCGTATGGCTTATCTCGATCAGTTGAGGCGGCCGAAATGCTCGGGAAAGTCGAAGATGTCGCAGAGGAAGCGAGAGAGGCCGTTGTTGTTAATTAAAATAATAATAATAATTAGAACTTCTCTAAAGTAAAAGCGGGAGGTGTAGTTACCGGTTCTCTATGGCTTATCTCGATCGGCCGAGACGGCCGAAAAGCTTGGAGAAGCCGAAGATGGCGGAGATGAAGTGGGAATCCATTGTAGTCAATAAAAAAGAAAATAATTAGATCTTCTATAGCGAAATTCAAATTAACATCTTATGTTTTAAGATTGAAAATACCTTAAATCTTATGAAGTAATATTTCATAAAACTATAATATTAGAAAAACTTTTAATGAATTTACACTTCCTAAATTAATAAAAAAATATTTCATACTTTAATATAAGTTTGATTTTGATGTTCAACATCTTCTTGTTATTATTCATTTTGTCATAAATGTAGTACAATTTTTTGTATGAATAATTAAGATTCATATAACGCATAAATAGTAAATTATCTCTATGTCACAAATTTTCTCCACATAATAATTATATAAGTTAAATTATTGTTTTATTTTTAAAAATTTGCACATATTACTATTTATATAAAGGTATCTTTTATTTTTAAATAATTAGCTTATAATTTTATTAGTTATTTTTTTAAAAGCTCACAAATTATTTATTTATTTTGACTGATAATTTCATGACCTTTCAAGATCATTATAAGTAAAATGGCTTAAGGTATGACTTTAAAGATCTTTTTAATGAAACAAATTCAATGTCTTTTTTGCTAATTATGGCTCAAGTGATTAATTGTTCTATACATTTTAAAAATAAGGAGCAAATAATTGCAAAATATTAATTGTTAATAATTAGTTGAGAATTTCAATCTTTCTCTAATGTAATTCTTGTTTTATCAATAAGTTTTCATCATTGTAGAGCATTTAAGGTTCCTCAACTATATCTCGTGTTATAACATTCTTTCTTTAAAATACAATTCATCTTCAATCCCTGATTAATTTTATTTAAATTTTTGTACACATCATTAAATATTTAAATTATCTATATTTTTAAAAATTTAAATATTTATATCTCATTTTTTTATTTAATAAAATTGGCAATGCTCTCTGAACATTAAATTAAAAAAAAAATCGAGGCTTAAATTAAAAAAGAAGAGTGAAAATAATTTATGACTTAATAATTATAGGTAGAATGGAAGATATTAGAATGCAAGGAAAGATTGCTTATTATTTTTGTTCAATGTTCATGCCAAAAATCGCAACCAAAATGACAAAGTTGCTCACTATCAATGTGGCAGTGGTTAGAACGACCTCCATCTGCAACAGATGGTTCTGCTTATCGTCGAGGATTATGTTTATGTAGTCCTCCATGTCGTCGACATATTCCCTCACCTGCAAAGAAATAAATAGTTTAGGATAAATAACTTACAATAAGCTTATTATGTTTCTCTACAACTAACATAAAATAACCATTATGTATGTAGAGTTAAGCTTGCAGTTAGATATAGACAGTTCAATAGGAGGAAGAAAGTCTATGTAAATATGTAGTTTACCTTTTGTTTATAACTTAAATTTAAGAGAGGGTATTCCTCTTATTAATATGTTGTGTTTATTTTTGGATGGGGACACCACGCAGATCGTAGGAGATACTTATTGAAGTAATCGGATACGACATTGAGGTATGATGTACTACCTAAAAAGATAGATAAATCACCATACAATTGACCTAATCACCTAATAAGGACTCTTAAGGCATGATGGGTCTTCAAATATATCAAAGATTTTTCCCCAACTTTACATAAATAAATAAAGTAGGGTTTATAATAAGCCGAGTTCTTAAGATCCATATGGAGGCAAGCTTCCATAGTTAATTACATCCTAGGGAATATGATTCCCTAATAATACTCTCGATTAAAGTAGACAACTATTATCTCTAAAGATTTCAAGATTAGACTACCAAATGATTGGTTATATTTGAAAAATCAAATGAGAAAGTTCAAGGAAAAAACTTATTTTTGGAATCCAAAGAGAGAAAGTAGGAAATGCTCACAATACTAAGAAGCCTAGTAAGCATTCAAATCTATCATATAATTTGGCTTTATATGTTTGAAAGTGAGGATATTTTATTCATTTGAGTTGAATTTTTATTAGATTGTTAGGGCTTATAATTCATTGACATAGGGTTGTGGACATACATAAGTGATGAGAATTTATGCTTATAGCTCGAAGAAAATAGCTACCTCGGATTCTAAATTCATGGAGCTTTAGCATGAGCTAAAGCACGACCTAAATCTAAGCGATAGGTGGACATAAGGATTCACCTCCACAAGAGAGAATAAATTGTCCGACTTCTGGACTTACAACCGCGTGGAGTGGCCGTCAGCTAACTCCTCATACGATTTTAGAATCATTTAGTCCGGTCAAATGAATTGCAAGATAGTTATAGTAGTTATTTAATTATAAATAGACTACAGTCCTAAACTCACTCCTTAAGAGACTAGAGCATGAGTGATATGAGCATATGACTTAATCTATAAATGTAAAAATCTTTTCAAGTTTTATTTCATTTTGACACATCATTTAGACAAAGGCTTTGGGATTTTTATATGCTTAAATGCATGATGAAGTAGGTTATTGGCCAAATCAAAAGAGCGAGGGTGAAGCTACATCATCAGGGGTTGCTCTCATAGGTCAAGCGATCCTTATTGTACGGAGACCCTCATTTTACACAAGTGACTTAAAATGATATGCATAATGTGAGACATACAACCATATAGCTATGAGGTTGCTAAATCATTTAGTTATCTTATTTATGTCCTAGGCTTTATGATAAGATTATGAGTTATTTAAAATTTAGTTATGAGTGATTAGTTAGGTAGAAATTTTATTTTATTCTAAGAACCTACCAGTATTCTCAGCATTAAAGCATCATAAGAAACTATGAAAAATTATGTCATTTCTAATGCACAATCTAAACAAATCATCAATCAATTTTTTAACTACCGCAAAAGAATAAGAGGCCGTGTTCCACCGTACAACCCAAAAAAGAAAAGATGGGCAGCCGAGCCCTACCTTTATACAACTTAAAATATAAAAGAATAATTACAATTATAACTATGTTAAATGCTATGGGGGTCTTCATTCTTCACACTTCCATCTTTCTCCTTTATTCCTTCTTTGATTTGTATGTGCTTGCTTCAAGTGCTTATTTTCGATATGTATATGGGGGACACCACACAGATATGAGGGTGTACTCATTACGGAGATCATGTATGACATTAAAGAATAGTGCATTATCTCAAAAGATAGAAATCCCTATAATGGACCCTTTACATGGATGAATAAAGCAGGATTTATTTAAATTGGGTTATAAAGTTTCCTATAAGGCCAAGCCCCCATAGTTAATTATATCCTAAGGAAAGTGAATTCCTTAAAAATACTCTCGATTAAAGTAGGAAATTATTATCTCCAAAGATTTCAAAGATAGAACTATCAATAAATTGGTTATACTTGAAAATCAATCAAGATAGATAAAAAAGGAGAGATTTATTATCAAAGCCAAAAGAGATGAGTAGGGAACATTAATGATATTAGAAACCTAGTGAGCATTTCAATCTATCCTATAGTTGGGCTTTATATATTTGAAATTGAAAATGATTATTTATTTGTGTTAAATTTTATTAGATTATCAGGGCTTATAATCCGATAATACAAGATTGTGAAAATGCTTAAGAGGTGAGGTTTATGCTTGTAGCTCGAAGGAAACAACAACCTCGAATCCTAAATCTAGAGAACTTTAGGAAAGGCCAAAGCACATCTTAAATCTAAGCGAAGATGAATATATAGTTTACATCCACAAGAGAGAGTAATTCACCCGACTGTTGGACTTATAACCGTCTAGAGTGGCAGCTAGCTAACTCCTCTTACATTTTAAAATCATGTAGGCAAGTCATATGATTTTGCAAGATGGTTCAATTGTTATTATTAAAAAGAAACTAAAGTCCATAAATCTACTCCCTAAGAGACTAGAGCATGAGTGGTATGAATAATGACTTAGTCTAATACAAACTTTATCAATTTTTATTTGATTTTTACTCTTTATATGGACAAAGGTCGTAGGATTTTGTATATGTCTAAATGCATGTTGAAATGAAGTTATTGGGTAAATTAGAGAGAGAGAGAGAGAGAGAGGTGTTTACCACCATAGAGGAAACCCTCAAAGGTCAAGTCTTCCCATGTGATGGAAATCCTCTATGAAATAATATAGATGTATGATATTAAGCATACAATATTTAACTATAGGGTTGCTAAATATTTTAGTAATCTTATTTTAATACAGGTTTTATGTGAGTTTATGAGTTACTTAGAAAATTTAGTTATGAGTTGTAGTTGGGGTAGAAAGTTTATTTTTTTAAGTGCCTAATCGGATCGCCACACATTAAATCACCATTCATAAATAAACTATACAAAAAGTATGTCATTTCTATTGCGCAATTGTAAATAAGATATCAAACAATTTTGTAAATCTAACCTAAAAGAATAATAGGCCTGTAGTTCATCATACCCAAAAGAGAAATGGGTAGCTCCATTACAACTCTATATGAAATAATAATTATAGATTTACAAATGAATAAATGCTATGGGGTCTTCATCCTTCATATCTCCTTCACTTCCTCATTTGGTTTTTCTTTTGATTTAGTAGGCTTCAAGGCATCATATGGCACCCCGGGATCAAACCTTCTGGCCAATGTTCATCCTTAACCCCCATAGCACTAATCTTGATTTCTAATGCAAAACTATATAAAACATGAAAAGTAAATCTAACTACACCTGCAAAATAAATGTTCGCTAAACATATCATACAACCCAAGCAGTTATATGAATAATTTGGACTTAACATTCTGCACATAGGTAACCAAGCCCATCTGGCTTAATTTGGATTATGCTTAGGGGTTGAGCAACCTGCAAAAGTGAGCATTTATATTTATTTTTTAAGCACTCCTTAAGCATAATCCTCTGCATAAAATATGATTAGGCTAATCACGCTTAACATCTGTCATGAAGCATACATCTATCTATAAAATAATACATCATAAAATAAAATATTCATTACACCATGCCTAACATAAAGCTTGGTGGTGACTTAATTCTAAAGTGTGTGTATTAAAGCTTATGTGGTATGCCTTAACTAGGCTTTGTTAGAATTTTCTGAGTATGCAAGGGTGCTTAATCATAAGAAGTTGATTTCATTTTAAATGATTTAGTTAATTTGAGAATTTTTTACTTAATATTTTCTTTTGTTCCACTTAACTAACTCTTAACAACTAAGTGTTATAAAGAAGAAAAAAAGAGAATTACCCTCTTTCATCCCTACCTTAAGTCACTTCTAAAGCATATTAATTAAATGAATTCTCTTTAGTGAATGACTTATTACATATTTTTAATTGATCTTAAGTTTATGTTCACTTTAAATAATCTCATTCAACAAGCAAGGCATCTTAAGATTAATTGAAATTAATTACTATCACATAATATATGATTATTCATTTCTTTTCATCATATGTAGCATGCATATGACTAAGTCCTAAATATATCTATACAATATGTGTTGGCATACTTAAATGATGAATATGAACATGTACATTTAAGGTTTATATTTTTATTTTGATTGAATTATTTTTATCATATTAATTTAAAGCTTTATTTAGATTCTTATGCAAAAATACATATGAATGAAGTTAAATAATAATGTCATTGTTAACTAGAAAAGTGAGGTAATTAAATGACCTCCTTGGGGCTACTTATAGTCTCGTATTCCCGGGATGTCCAGGCTAAATACCATTTGCATTCAAACACATTTGAGTTTGCATACATGAATGTAAGAAAGAGAGCTTTTAATCACATGATTAATTAATTCTATCACTTAAACAATTGCAAATGCATGTGTTTTGGTAAAAGAAAGAGGGGTTTTGACTCCATAATTAAGTAGTACATGTCATTATTAATCAGGGAAGTGAGGTAATCAAATGACCTCCTTAGGCTAGCTAAAGCCTCGTATTCCTGGGATGTCTAGACTAAATATTTGTTTTTCTCAAATACATATGAATGTATACATAATTAAAGGGAAAAAACCATACAAAAGTTGTACTTTTATTTGATTAAAAAGGTTTATGCACATGGAGTAAAGTCTTATTTAAATTATAATATTGAAATATGTAAGAATGAAATCAAATGGAGTATATGTCGTTGTTAAATTAGGGAAGTGAGATAATCAAATTACTTCCTTGGGGCTAGCTAAAGTCTCATATTCCTGAGATGTCCAGACTAAGTACCCATTAACATTCTTACTTACATAAATCAATATATGAATGAAAGAAAAAGAATTTTACTTCATGCACTTAAGCTATAATCATTTGCATTTCCTATGTATTTATAACTAGCATTCATAGCATATGTAATCATTTAGTTATAAGATTTAAAAAGTTAGATTTAATTTAATAATGATAGTAACCACACATATATTAATTTGAATCAACACATGCAAGCTTGACATAAAGGTTTTGTAACCTAGTCCCAAGACTAAAGAAACAACCCCGTTCGACCTTGAATCTAAATATTCAGTATCGGGCATGCGTGTAATTAATAATTCAGATAATTTTATGTTTGAATTAAGAGCTTTAGATCCGTACTCTATTTAACTATTAAGGATCGGATCTATCGACATATTATTCTATATTTTCGAGTTGAAATTATTATAATAGATTTTTTGGATTTTGCAACCCGTCTAGACTAAGCAGGAAGCAACTCGCGCAACATCCTCAAACACTTGAATTTAGGCATTCAGCATAGTGTCGGGGAACATGCGAGAGTATTTAAGAATTTAGGTATTTTATGTTTGAATTATGAGATTGATTTTATTTTTTCATTTTTTTTTTTTATTTAACTGCGTAACCTTTTGACATTAAAATTTGTGAAATCTCTATGTTCGAGCACATGCAGGTGTTTATAGTTTAGTAAATTTTATCTAATTAATAAAATCATTGATTTTGAAAATCATAATTAGAATGAAATTTCTTAATTTTTGATCAAAGGAAGCCCTATGATTTCTGTAAACTTTGATTTAGTATCACATTCTATGTGCTTGTACAAAAAGTTGCAGATTCGGTGGCGAAGAAGGTAATTTGATTTAGATTGTAGTTTAACAAACTACTGACACTTAGTTTACTTGTTGAATTTTTGTAATTTTTCCAACTTGATTATGTTCAATTTACATCAATTTTGATAAGTTATCTTTCTTGTTTGTTGCTTTTTCCCTACTCATGCTTATTAGCTATCATAGTAATCACCTCCACATTCGTATAATAATTATTAAACCCACTTTGAATTCATCTTGATATTTTAAGCTTATTGTAAGTTTGTTATGAATTCAGTATTAGTCCCTCCCAAATTTTACATGCATTTTAAATGAATGTTATATTCTTTTCAAAATTTGCATTAAAGGCTCCTCCTCTTTTTGTTTGACGCTTTTAGTTTAAAATTAGCTGCCGGTTTCCTTACTTATTGTTCTTAAATCAGCTCATTTCACTCTCCTTTTTTTTCTAAGTCAAAAGAGTTGGCGAATTTTGGCGACCTCATAATCCCCATGTGGGACTACATGGGTATTTTCTACAACCTCTTAAGCATAAAGTGGTATTTTGCACCCGGTTTTCATCTCGTCGCACCCTCTTGAGCACAACGAGACCTTTAAACCTAAAAGAAGACAAATACAATATATATTCTTTCTCCCCTTTTTCTAAGTCTAGAATTTATACAAAATTTTGGCGACCTCTTGCGTCGTCATAATGTCGTATGTTTTGGCTTACTCGGTCGCCTTGAGCATCAGAGTGGTGTCTATCTGTAGGGTTTTCATCTCGTCACCCTCTTGGAGATAATTTTCCGAAAGAAGACAAATGCAATATATATTCTCCCTTTTCTAAGTCTAGAATTTAGACAAAATTTTAGATTTCTTAGGGGAGCAACATCTAATAAGTGTTACATGACTCTTGAGCATAT
This sequence comes from Cymbidium sinense, assembly GCA_021442155.1. Classification (NCBI taxonomy): domain Eukaryota; kingdom Viridiplantae; phylum Streptophyta; class Magnoliopsida; order Asparagales; family Orchidaceae; genus Cymbidium; species Cymbidium sinense. The sequence continues at coordinate 94,321,140 of CM038220.1, read as the reverse complement.
CGTTGTCTTGCGACCCACTATTTTTTTCACATACCTCTTGAGCGAGGTCTTAAACCGCAAATAAACACAACATGTATATATATTCATATTCACATTTCACACATGTTAGCATTTTGGCTTTAATGTCGACAAGGAGCGAGTTGGGTATCGATTGAATGTAAGGTAAGGAGTCGCGATCTCTAAGAAGAATTCTCCTCTTCGATGTTCTTCCTCTAATTTGCGGTGAATCGAAGGTGGCTAAAATGAGGGATGAGATGCATCGAAAAGAATTCTATTTGAAGTTCTTCCCCGATTCTGACACAGCGAAAAAAAAGGTGGAATCGATGCCAAAATCGAAGAAGAATTCGCTTTAGATGTTTTCCGATTCGCTGAAAAAAAGTGGAAGGGTTATGAGTCGCAAATCGAAAGAAAAATTCAGCCTCTTGGATGTTTTCCTCGCAAGTGAAAATGGACGATTAAAAGCGAGGTGTAAAATCGAAAAGAAAAATTCATCTTGATGATATTCTTGATTTCGTATGAAAATAAATTTGGATGGGTTGCGGAGTGGTGGGATATGCGCAGTGGGCTGGATTGCGTAGAATGGGCAGGTGGGCTATAGTAGGCTGTAGTGGAAAAGAGATTGTGGGATGGGCTGCGGTTTCACGGCAGCAGGCTGAACGAGAGACAGGCCGTGCGCATGACGGTGGTGCAGAGAAAACAATGGTTTTGGGCCGGAGGTAGTGGGCCGGACAGCAGGAACGACGCATGGAACGCACGCGGGCCGGGCACGGTGGAATGGCGGCGGAAGGAGGGACCGACGGATCGTGCAGAAGGCGCGGGTCGCGCGGGTCGGTGCAGCGGGAGGAGTGGTTTTGCAGAACGGTGGGATCGTGGGAACGGCAGGAGCAGTGGCGGGCTGTGGAACGCGGGCCAGAGACGAGTTTTGTGGGCCGGACCACAGATGAGTGGGGCAGCGCGGGTCGAAAGCGGGTTGGCGGGCGCGGAATTGCGCTACGGGCTGCGGCAGCGGAGTGGGCTGGGCACGGCGGGTCGCGTGCGCGGAAGAGGACTGCGGGCTAGCGGGTTGGCGGGCCGTACGCGGGATTGCGCTGCGGGCTGTGATAGTGGAGCGGGAGCGGGAATTGCTGCCATCAGCGGTGCAAGTGCGGCTGTGATAGTGAAACGGTTTAGCATAAGGGTAATTTTAATTAATTTTAAATTTATTAAATGATTTTAATGCAGATTTTATGTCGATATAGGGTAATTTCATTTTTCTAAACGCAATGACATAGTCCGTTTCACGATCGAAGGCCGTTTGGTTCAAGTCGATGCTAAATTGAGTCCATTTCAGCTCAAAATACGCGTCGCCGCTTTCGACGGCTCGATTTCCGCACAGACTCATCCGAATTGAGTGCGAACAGTCTCACTTGATATATTTTGGCATTTTGAAGCCAATGACTCGATCAATTTCATGAACGGAGGTTGTTTGATCCTCGTCGGCGCCTCCTGACCTCGATATGTGTGTGGGTGCATCGACGACTCGAGTGCTTGATCAGTTGATCATTCAGTCATGCAATATTTATATTCTGACTAGTTTCGATGTCCTAAATGCGATGGCGAACTCTGTTCATCAATCGGAGGTCATTTGAGTTGATTTTGGTGATGTCCAGTGTGTTTCAGCCTCGATTTGCGTGTTGTCATTTCAAATCATTTGACATTTGCACAAACTCGTCCGAATTGAGCGCGAATAGTCTCATTTGATAGATTTTGATGTTTTGAAACTAATATCATGATCAATTTCATGAACGAAGATCATTCAAATATCATTGTAGCTTACCAATATATGCATTACGCATTAGCACGAGTGAATCGATTGATCATTAGATTTTGTAATATTTATATTTTGACTATTTCGATGTTGAACACGATGGTAAGTTCGATAGGAGGTTATTTTGACCATTTCGGGGACATCGCATGCATTTGAGATTTACTATCCGAAGTCACATTTGACTTGGGCTTGTCTTGATGTTGACCTCCATCCATTGCCACAAATGAAAACAAGCGAATCAAATTCGACGGAGAAGGAGTCGTGAGTTCAAATCCTGAATATGCAAAAAATTCGACCCGATCGATGAATGGTCTCATCATCTCGCTCTGTCAATCTATATTGCAAAATCTAACGATCAATCTAGCTTTCTATCAATGTGTCACAATATGTAATAGAAAGTGACGATATCTAACGACCTCCGTTAGAAATTAACCGTGTGTTGGCTTGAAATGTTGAAATCATTAAATAAACATTACTCAATTCATGCTGAAAATTGGCGTTGCGGAGTGATGGCGACTCTTTGACATCTTGACCACAAGATCAAACTTTGCGTTTGGAATATGAACAATCTAAGAGGGATATATATTAACTATATATTTTGTCATTATAAAATTGATTATAGTTAATTAGTATATTAATTAGCATAATTAATATAGTAATTAGCTAAATTTTAAAATAAAACCTAAAACCGCTCCCCAATTCCTCTAGCCAAAAAAAAACCACCCGCTCTTATTTGAATTCCTTCCAAGCATTCTTACTCTTCCCTCGGGTTCACGCTCGCCCTTTAGCTTCTTGGTTTCCAAAATCAGAGAGGCATGAATTAAAAAATGGCGTATGAATTAGGGCTCTCTCTCTCATGGTTCTTATTCTATCTCTCTCGCTTTAGCTGTAAAATGACCGACTCGACAAAAAATCAGGTTTGGTGATTCTTTTTAGTGTCATAATATCATGGTGTCATTCGGTATTGTTGACCCAAAACAACATGCAGATTGGAATAACCTGTCGTGGGTTGTCTTTGATTCCACTGGTTGTTTTCATGCTTTGTCGAGCAAGAGCTATTTGAACCATCCGATTGTTTATTTGCAGTGTTTTAAAATCTATAGCCAAAAGTTGAAAGATGGCGTAAGCAATTCTCTTCGTTCTGGAGTCGATTTCCTCTCACTTTCACGCCTACCTCTTCGATTCCAATTTTTGCGAATCGTTGCCATCTCGGATCTTCTTTCCTCTCTGTCACCCTTCTTCTTTCAATCTTTCTCTCATTTCGTGTAATGAAAATCAATCCTTCTCTGTCATTCATGTTTGGTGATCGTTTCTTTTTGATTGTATGGATGGCCATGTTATTTCAGTTGTGCTCTGTCATACGTGATTGGTGATTGTTTATTCTGTTATTTGTTTGTATAACACATTTGAATGAACACGTGTTAGTGTTTAACATATGCGATGAAGTTGAAAAGGCTATTGTATGGGAAATCCGAAATTTGTTTGCTCTTATTTATTCTATCTTGATCATTGAAGTTGAGATGAATATTGAATGGAAAATTTGTTTATTATGAATCATTTATTTTATCTACCGTTTAAATATTGTTGTAGAGCTCTGAGATGTTGAGATGTTGTATGAATTGAGGAATTTGTTTACTATGTATCATTTAATTTAATTTATGATTCTTGATTGGTGTAAATGTGTACATGTATAATGTATTATTGTCTTTGAGGATTTTCAAGCTTTAGAGCTCTCATCTCTTCTTGCCCATGAGAATGATGGGCTATTTATAGATAGAGTGACATATCTAAATACATGCAAAATCGAACCACTCCACTTCAGACGTGAATGATTCCTTTGATCATTTAATGTATTTTAAGTATTTGAATGCTCAAACATGATTATGAGATCTTCTTCTTGAAAATGAGGCCAGAGATGGGGAAGATTGAATGACCTTCCATCCATTGCGATGTAAGAGAATGAGATCACTCTTAATATTCTTGATGTAGGAAGCTTGCAACATGAGTTTCACATTGGAAATATATAATTGAAGATAGCATGTTCAAGGTTGGCCTTTCCATCCAGGCAGGAAGATCTCATGCTCTTCCACTGAAGAGGTCAAGTAAAGGTGATAAAAGGTCTCCTCATACTCACAGGGTTCTCTCAAGAAGCCCGTTATGGAATCATGGTGGTAGTAATGTTTCATCTTCTAGAAAAGACATGGTGAGTGACTACGTCGGATATCTGCAAGAAGAAGATGTTCACCCCAGTTCCTCGAGAATTTAATTTTCAACTCATGATGGGAGAGTTCATTTCTCAAAGCCACACATTCCTGAAGAGGTGTTAAATCACATATGCACTGGACGTCAACGAGCAGATGAATTGGTACGTTGTCTTCTCCTCCTTATTCTTTTCTTCTTTTCCTTTGTGTAATATTTGTGATGGTTTTTTTATAGATAACTCAAACATTAGGGCAGATGGCTCATTTGGGTGTTGCTTTAGATGAGTGGAATACTGAATTTGTGAAAGTAAAATATCTGCAAGGCGAGTATGAGCGAAAGATGAGTGTTAAGGCCAAAGAAGTGGCGACTTTGGAGGATCAGCTGACTGGGTGCAGAATTAAGCTAGCGAACATGTTGACTTCTCTTTCTCTCCAGTGTTAGAAGGTGGAGCACACTCGTGATGAGCTGATTGAGGTGAGGATAGATACTCATCAGAAAGAGAAAAGACTCAAGGCACTTGCAGCGGAGAAGAGAGCTCTCGAACTAGAGAAGAAAGCATTACAAGATCGTCTTTCTAAGAAGGAGCATATAATGTCAGAAGCGAAAGCAAATGAAATCTTCTTGAAGGTAGTGGAAGACTTTAAGAGCTCCCTGGCTTATTGCAGTACAATCAAAGACCATGTCCAAGAAGCTCGTAATCATATTCTTGATGTTGAAGTGAAGGACTTAGAATGATATTTAGAGGAGGGCTTCATCGGGTTCCTAAAAGGAATCCACTTAGTGTATTGCAAGGAGCTAGTATTGAGGATCTATCTCCCAGCCAAGACTCTCTTCAGTTCGGCCGATGAAGGAGTTGAGAGTGATTTTAAGGGAGCATCTCCATGTAGTGAGGATGTTGATATCACCAACTGATATGATGTAGCGTCACTTGAGGATGCATTTTTTTTATCTATGTATTGTTATTATTGTGTATCAAAATTTTGATTCTTTTTATGTCATCATGTTAATGTTGTCAATGAAATTTTTTTTAGGTGATATACTCTTATTTTATTTTTACCCATCCGGGGTGATTGGTCGGAATATTATTCAATGATGCTAACCTGCACGGATGAGGCTGTGGGAAGTCCACTATCGACCTTTTGGCCTATCCTAGGTATTAGTCAAAACATTATTTGACATCTTACCTGTATGGAAGAGGCCGTGGGATGTCCACCAAGGATGTTTTGACTTATCCTAGATATTAGCCAAAGCGTTACTTGACTTCTTACCTGTATGGAAGAGGCCGTGGGATGTCCACCAAGGACCATTTGACCTATCCTAGGTATTAGCCAAAGCGTTGCTTGACTTCTTACTTGTATGGAAGAGGTCTGATCAAGTCTCGTAGGATTGATCATGCCCCGACTGAGATACAACGTGAGTTGCGCATTTTCTCAAGTGGGAGGATTAAATGAAGGAGATTGTTTATATGCAACAAGCTTGAAAAAAAAAGCTATAAATTCATTACTCTGATAAGTTCGACAATACAATCATAAGATGATTTTAACACGGATATGAGTTTCAAGAGAAAATGATAACAACAACAACAACAAGTCTTTATCCCAGTGGGGTACATGAAGAGGAAAAAGCGATAAGCGACAAAATAAAAGTTGCAATAATTATGCGGTGAATTGATAATATTTTGAGATTCTCAATGTTCCAAGTTCGAGATAAAGTTTTTCCCTCTGGATTCTTGAGCTTGAATGTTCCTGGCTTTACCATAGCTATAACCACATATGGGTCATCCCAAAGAGGTGAGAGTTTATTGCATTGAGGGTCTTTGCCTACAGCTTTGAGACTTCACAGGACCAAGTCACCGATAGATATGGGATGGGGTTTTACTCTTCTGTTGAAGTGATGAGCTACCCTTTGGTGATAGGAAGCAGTCCGAAGTAGGGCCATGTCACGAGTTTCGGGGAGTAAGTCCATGTGCTGTTGGAGTTTTTTCGCATTACCATCATGATCGAATAATTGAACTCTTGGACTTGGAACTCCGATATCTACTGGTATAATAGCTTCTGTGAACACAAGTTATATGGTGTCTCACTAGTCGGGGTTCATGATGTAGTGCGGTAAGCTCAAAGAACATTAGAAAGCTCATCAACCCATTGCCCCACCTTCTCAAGATGTGTTTTTAGTCCTTTGAGTATAGTCACATTTGGTAGCTTCGTTTGCTAGTTTGAGGATGTCTTCTGAATATGAAGATCTTTGCAAAAGGACGTAAAGATTTTTCTAGTAAATTGGGTTCCATTCTCAGTGATGATCTTTGCAGGAAGACCGAATCGACATACTATATTTTTTCAAATAAATTGTTTAGCATTTGCTTCCATGATTTTAGCTAGTGGTTCAGCTTCCACCCATTTAGTGAAGTAGTCGACGACTAAAATGATGAACTTTTGTTACCCTGATGCTATTGGAAAAGGTCTCATGATATCGATTCCCCACTGAGGAAAGGGCCACGGGCTTTGAATGGATGAGAGCTCTGTATGCGGCATGTGAAGGAGGTTAGAGTGCAACTGACAACTTGCACATTTTTTTGTGAATTCCAAGGCATCTTGTTTTATCGTAGGCCAATAGAACCCTTGACTTATAATTTTAAGGGCTAACGCCCTTCCTCCTAGGTGTTCTCCACATATCCCCGAGTGAACCTCTCTTAATGCATAATCAGCCTATGATGGTAAGAGACATTTGAGGTATGGCCTAGAAAAAGCTCGTTTGTATAGTTCACCTCCGATGATAATAAAGTTTGAAGCTTATCTTCAGAGATAAGTTGTAGTAGTTGGTTCTTCAGGCAGGGTCCCTTCTTGTAGAAAGAGATGGAGGTCCATCCACGAAGGTTCCTTTATCTCATTAATTGCTTGTATTACCCACGACCCATGGATACTAAAAAAATATATTTCTTCAACATGCCTTCTCTTAAATAGATCTCCAGTAGCAGATGTAGCAAGCTTAGCGAGAGCGTCAGCTCTAGTATTCTTCTCTCGTAGTATGTGAATGATTTGATGTGTCTTGAAATGGACAAGAAGAAACTTTATCAAGTGTAGGTATTACGATAGCTGAGAATTATGAGTATTAAAGTTTCCCTCAACTTGGGAGGCAACAAGCTGAGAGTCAGTGTGGATCACTAAGTCTTGACCTTAGCAATCAATGACGAGTCTCAACCCTGCGATGAGAGCCTCATATTCAGCCATATTATTAGTTGCAAAAATTTTAGGCGAAGTCCATACTCTAAGGTATTCTGTTGGGGGGAAATGAGTAGGATTCTCGCACTAGCATCGATATTTCTTGAAGCTCCATCAACATAGAGGGTCTATTGAGGAGACAAAAGGCGTGTAACAGATAGCTCCTCTGGAGTTGGGGCAATGTATTCCACTATAAAGTCTGCGAGTACTTGAGACTTTATAGCAGGTTGAGGTAGAAAATTTATATCAAACTCTTCCAATTCTATAGACCATTTAATTAATCTCCCAGATGCTTCTGGTTTCTATAGGATGACCCTTAATGGTAAATGAGTGTAAATGCCAATAGTGTGAGCTTGGAGGTATGGACGCAATTTTCACTCTGAGAAAACTAAAGCCAGAGCCACTTTATCTGCAAGTGGATAACAACTTTCTATATTAGAGAGAATTTTGCTAACATAGTAAATTGGTCGCTGTATCCCATTTTATTCTTACACTAAAACTGAGCTTATCGCATGGGAAGAGACTGCGAGGTATAAGTATAATATCTCTCCTTGAATAGGCTTGGATAGTAGGGGTGGAGATGCTAAATACTCCCTTAGTTACTCAAAAGCAGACTGACATTCATCATTCTACTGAAAATTATTATTTTTAGTTCCCTTTAATACTTTAAAGAATGACAAGTATTTATCCCCAGAACGGGCTAGAAAGCGGGATAATGCATCAATTTGTCCATTCAAATGTTGAACTTTCTTGATATTCTTCGGAGGAGTCATATCTTTGAGAGCTTTGATTTTCTCGGGGTTGGTCTCTATCCCATGGTGGGTTACCATAAATCCAAGAAATTTTCCCGACGTAACCCCAAAAGCACACTTGATCGGGTTGAGTCGCATGTTATAATGTCGAAGAAGGTTAAAGAATATTTCTAAGTTAGAAATATGTTGTGATTCTTCAATTTTTCACTAACATGTCATCCACATATATCCATTGTCGCATAAGTCTTTAAAAAATATTATTCATAAGGCGTTGATAGGTAGCACTAGCATTTTTTTAACCAAAACGGCATAACTTGGTAATAGTATAAACATTTATATGTTTCAAATGTTGTAGCTTCTTCATTCGTTGGGTCCATTTTTATTTGGTTGTAACCAGAGTAAGCATCCAAAAAATTGAGTATTGATGTCCAGACGTAGCATCAACTAATTGAAGAGGAAAACTATCTTTTGGGTAAGCCTTGTTAAGGTCAGTGTAATCAATACACATTCTTCATGTTTCATTTATTTTCTTAACCATGATAACATTTACTAGCCATGTAGGGTAATGTACCTCTCATATGAATCCCGCTTCTAGGAGCTTATTAACTTCTTGCTCAATAGCCTGGAGGCGATCAGGTGCAAAACTTCACTTCTTTTGGATGATCGGTTTGAATGTTGGATCAATCTTGAGGGAGTGCATGATCACATTAGGGTAGACCCCCGGCATATCCTGGACTCCAAGCGAAGATGTCTTGATTTTCGAAGTCTATGTATTTTTCCTTTTGTTCGAGGCGGGGATCCCACTGCATTGAGTGGTTGGTCATCTGATAATGCAACGGAGAGCAAGTCTTCTATAGGCGAAGCTTTCTGGGGTACTTCTTCATCTTGAAAATTAAAATCTTCGATGTTGAATGTCACAGAAGGGTGTGGTTGAGCTTATCTGAGATAACATGATTACGCTATCTGTTGATTTCCACAGACCACCCCAACTCCAACGGGGGTTAGAAATTTCATCTTAAGATAAGATACTAAAGTGACTGCATCGAAAATTGATTGGAGAGGCCTTCTGAAGATAACGCTATATGCTAAATTTGACTTGACCACCATGAATTGTATTAAATGAGTCACTTGTCGAGAAAATTCACCAAGGATAATAGGAAGGGTGATTGTCCCCTCTACTCGCACAGGACGATTATCAAACCCGTACAATGGTCCTACAGCGGGTTGGAGCTTTACCCTAACCAGGCCCATGCTAAGAAATGTGGAGTAAAATAAGACATCAACAGAACTCCCATTGTCAATCAAAATTCTCTTAACATTATAGCATGGGTCACCAATCCTGGAAAGTGGATCTTGATGAGAACATGGACTCCTTCTAAGTCCGAGTCATTAAAAGTGATGGAATGATCAATATGAGACTTCTTTAACTCTGGCTCTTCAGAGGTGGTAATGAGAACATGATTAGATAGTATTGGTCCTCCTGCGATTATTTTAATTTCTCCAACTATTTGATGATTATTTTGTTATTTCTGTGATGATTGTCCTGGTTGCCCCCCAGTTGGAGGTATGTTATTTGAGTTGATTGATTCTTCACAAATCGACGTAGATATCCTTGTTGAATGAGCCTCTTAATTTCTTCTTTGAGTTGTTTGCATGTCTTAGTAGTATGTCCACGACTTGATGGAAGTGATATTGCTCGATTTCTTGAATTTGGTTTGATGGATGACTTGATATTTTCTTCATCTGGAATAGCCATCAGAAGGTTAACAAGATGTGTTCAGCGATGTGTATTCCTTTTCTAGTCATGATTCATGTCATTGATATGGGGGTTGTGGGGGGAGATCACGACTGCCTTGTTGCTTCTTTTGATGAGACTGTCGGTCCGCATTTCCTGGGATGCTCTTACATTTTTCTGTAGATTGTTCAAATTATTTGCGATGGACATTAATAGCTTCTTCGGCAGAGATTTGTGCTTCCACACGATGAACTAAGTCGTCATATGAGCGAACTGTGTCTCGCATTAGTGAAGAGTAAGGCCCTAGAAGGAGCCCTCCAAGGAAAACTCCTCTTAATAGTTCAGGGTCTACTCTAGGTATTTGGCGAGCTTCTAAGGAGAACCTCTGGAAGTATTCCTTAAGTGATTCACCCTCATTTTGACGAATGCCGGAGAGATGGGAGGAATCTTTAATGATCCTCCGATTTGCAATGAACTGTTCCACAAAAATCTTGGTGAGTTCATCAAAGGTACGGATGGATCCCCTTGGAAGAGAGTAGAACCAAGTGCGAGCTTGCCCCTTAAGGGTAACTGGAAAGACCTAACAAAGCAGTGTGTTAGGAGCTTGTTGGATATGCATGATAGTCCTGTAATGGTTGATGTGTTCATGTGGGTCAATCGCCCCATCATAGGAATCAATGCTCGAAAGCTTGAAACCCACGGGAATAGAATGTTGAAGAATAACTTGGTAAAGGTGAGATTCCTCATATCATGATGAGGGAAGATGATTTCTCTTGAAGATGAAATTGTCTTGCATTAAGCGTAATTATACGCGTATAATATGGAGTGGTCAAGGGGCGAGAATTTGTCAAGCTACCAACAATAAATGGTGGATTAGCAGTCGGTTGAGTTGCATGTGATGGATGAGTAGAACTAGCAGTGTCAAGGAGATCAATATCACGGTCCCTACGCGGAGGAACTTCAGTGTCAAGGAGATTAGCATTTTGACCTCCCACGGCTAACGATCGATCTTGGGGGAGATGTGTTTGCCGCGGTAGTAGCTGTTGTGTTCCTCGTGAATAATCTCATTTTGAGACTCTTCCATTGAACACGATCTTCTAAAGAGATTTGTCGCCTTTATCGTGGGGAGTGAGGCGCTTGGCATCCTTGGTTCAAGTGGTTTTGAGTGGTGAGTTGGAGCGGAGGCTCAGGTTATTCAGTATTACTTGTGGCCATAATTCACGAAAGGATTGAAGGATTAACTTCTCCTGACGATGCCAAAGCATGCGTCTAGAAAACCGGTTGTGGTAGAGTAAAGTTTACGTTAGCTTGTTATGAAATCCCACACACGTATTTAAAAGTGAATAAAAAACTCGTGAAAAATCTTGAAAAGAGGGAAAAAAACTATGGGGCTAGCCCTAAGAATCTTCCACTATGTATTTGTTTGAGTACAAAATTTCCGAACGAGATTAAAATGTACATGAGAAGAGCGATGAGAATCCCATCGATAACAACTATAGTCACATTTAGGTTGTGATTGCTAGTGGTAGCGAGATGATGATGAAATGGATAGTAGTGGCGATGAAGGTCGTCATGATGGTGACCAACGGAGATTGGCGGCAAGGATCTGGCGGTGGTGGCGGTGGTTGGCCGTGGTGGCATGATTGTGCTTTGAGGATTTTCAAGCTTTAGAGCTCTCTCCCTCTCTTGCCCCCATATGAGAAATGAGGCTATTTATAGATTGGAGAGTGGCGTCGCTCAAAATCAGCACTCCACTTGACGGCTTCGAATGATTCCTTTGATCATTTGATGTATTTTAAGTATTTGAATGCTCAAATGAAGTCAAAATTATGAGATCTTGGGCTTGTTAGATTCGGCTAGTCAAGACGCTCGATTTGACTATAAACACTCCATTAGGGGTGTGCAATCGGTCGGTTTGGATGGATCGGTTTTGAAATTTGTTAAACCGTTCGGCTTTAAATCCAGAATCCGAACAAACCGATCTGTTTAATCAATAACACAAACCGATCCCCGAAATTTTTTTTGATTTTTGATTCGGTTTAGAAAAAACCGAAAATTGAAAATATAATTACTATAATAATTATTAATCAAAAAATTACATCATTTTATCAAATCATTTCGTACAAAATTAAATAACTCTTTAACAAATGAAACTAATAATATACAAATTTATCATTGAAATTACTTTTTTGAGAGGAATTTTCTAAAAAAATATAAAAAAATATTAAAAAAATCATTTTTTTAGCTATTTTCGGTTTAATCGGTTTAATTGAATTAAGATAATACAAAATCGAACCGAAAATCGAATTTTACCAAATCCAATACTGAAATCCAAAAAAAATTTATAAAATCGATCCAATTCAAAAATTCGGTTTGGATCGGTTGATTTTCGCTTAATCAAAAAAATGCACACCCCTACACTCCATGTTTAAGAGCTATTTATGGATTTAATTGATATCCTAAAGTTTCCAATGATACTTTAAGTGCTTGATCTCGTTTTAGCGAGGATCGCTGACATCAAGATTCGTCTTTGGTAGAATTTTCGTTCATATCAAACACTTAAAGCTCAAATCACAAACTCGATAATATTAAACAAACTCAAGCTTAAACACACACATGCTCAGTTTGGCTCGATTCATTTGCACTAATCAAGAGTAGATCTTTAATTATTGCAATTAAATATAGGTGATTGCCCATCAAATTGAGAATAAAAAATAGTTTTGAAAAATAAATTTAGACAACATGATCAACCATAATATTTGTTTGAAAGAAATATATTGAATATATATATCAATTACCCTTGCCAGAAATATTGATAGATAATAAATCATCTTCTCCAAAAAAAAAAAAAAAAAAAAAAGCTTAACAAAATATCCACAACTATTTCTTTGAAATAATAATAAAAAAAAAGCTTAACAAAATATGAGAATCAAAGACATGATTAAATCTACGGGATGTCACTAATTAAATCATCAAGATTAGAATTTTCTAGGCATTTTAAATTATAAAGATTGAAAAAAGTCAAAAAAAAAAAAAAGATATCACTCGACCTTTTGTATTAGTGCAATTAAACACTCTCTTCATAGTTCTATTGATAAAGTTAGCTTTATATATTACAAAATCATATAAATTTATATCAATAGCAAAGCTCATATAATACTAGAAAAGATTATGTAATTAATTATTAATACACAAAAGATCCGGTGATATCTTATGTTTCTTAACGTTTCTTCAATCTTTATTATTTAATATATATATATATATATATATATATATATATATATATATATATATATATATATATATATATATATATTAGAAAAGACTTTAAAGTTTTTTTTTTATTAAATGTAAAGTAAAGCACTTCTGCATACAAAAAGAAATCAGCAATCAATATCTTTTTGTACAATAAAAAAATTCTGTACATCCGAAAATAGAATATAACAAAAAAAAAACAATAATAATAAAATACTGACTTAGATATTTAAATAAACTATTTACAAAACAAACAGCTTACATAACAGAAAATTTTAAAATAAGAAATCAATTGCAGCCTTCCATCCTTATTATGGACTGAATAAACTGATCCATTGATCTTGAAATCAACGGTCTAGATAGAAGCAGAGGGTCTACTGCTAATTCATAGGTTTAATTTTTAAATTAACTCTTAATAAAAATATAATTAGCTAATTAATCTTTAAAAAAAAATTTAAATATTATCGCTTAGTCGATGCTCATTGAGTAAAAAAAAAAAAAAAAAAATTTTTGTTTTTTTTACTTAAAACAGGAGAAAGCATGAGGGAGAGAGAACGGAGAGAGAGAAGAGAGAGAGAGAGAGAGAGAGAGAGAGAGAGAGAGAGGGAGGAGGGAGGTTTTATTTTTTATTAATTTTTTAATTAATATAATTATTTAAAATATTTAAAATATATAATTTAAAATATTTTAATTATATATATAAATTTATAAATTTATTTAATATTTTATTAATTAATATTTTTTAAAATATATAATTTTTATTACTTTGTTAATATAATTTAAAAATATTTAAAATATATAAATAAATAATTTAATAAATAAATAAAGAATAAATTATATAAATATTTTATAAATTATATAAATAAAATAATTATATATATATATATATATATTTATTTATTTAGTTATTTATATATTTAGTTATTTATATATTTAAATCATAAATTTTTTTAATACATAAATAATTTAAAAATATTTAATATCCCAAAATATAATTTTTTAATATATATGGGAATAAATTATATTGAAGTAATTTTATATATTATATATATATTATATATATATATATTATATTATATATATATTAGCTTATATATATATATAAATTTGTTAGTTTTATTATTTAAATTATTAAATATTTTTTTGTTTATAAATAATTTAGAAATATTAAAAATATATAATAAATAATTATTATTTTATATATATATATATATATATATATATAATTAGTTATTATATATTTAAAAAATATTTATTTATTTAAAATGTAATTGTTAAATAAATTTTAAATTATATAAATATTTAGTTATTTATATATTTATAAAATATTTAGTTATATATATATATATATATATATATATATATATATATATATATATATATATATATAAATTAATAATAATATATAAATATTTAATTTAAATATTTTATAAAAAATATTTTTAAATTATATATTTTAAATATTTTAAATAATTATATTAATTAAAAAAAGTAATAAAAATAAAACTCCTCTCTCTCTCTCTCGTGCTTTCTCTCTCTCTCGGCTTTCTAAAAGCACGCAAAAAACAAAAGAATTTTCATTTTTTTTTTTTAAATTTTGGTGCCAGTCATCAGCCATCCAGCAAAGAGACTGATCAGCGTCAGCTGATTGGGCGCACGCTGACTAGACGACTGGGGCTAAATTTTTTTTTTTTAAAGCTCAATTAGCTAATTACGTTTTTATTAAGGGTTATTTTAAAAATTTTGCCTAATTCATACACCATCTCTTTCGCGACGATGTACATCCCCTCGGCTGGATCTTGGATCCGGAGAAGTATAGCCTTTTCTCTCGCGATTCTGCATTCTAAACAGTAGCCTCAACTTATAAATATTATATTATATCAAATGACTCATTAATTAAAAAATAAAAAAAACTTACAGGAATGGAAATGAGGAGAAGGATGCTGACTTGGGCTTGAAACTTGACGTATTTGAATGCAGCCTGCAACATGCAGTGTTCATCTTGGATCCGCTGGGATAATACTTCTAGCTCCAACGTCTTCTCACTGATCCGCTTTCGCCTCCTTGCCGCCACACTCTGCATCAGTTAATATTTATCCTGATGAGTTTATCACTATTTATTCAGTTCATCAAAACTTTATTAATTTATCATTTGTATGTAAATCCCCTATTCTAATTCCGTTTATTCATTTGATCGGATTTATAAAAAAATAAAAATAAACATAATAAAAAAAAGATTGAAAGTCAAAATCAATAATAAATAAATAAAAACCAAATAAGAATGATTTCTTTCAAAGCAAAATATTCTCACCTTTGGATCAAAATTTCTTCTACAAAATTCAGAATTTGCCTTTCAGAATGCTTCCCAGCTTCTTAATTCTTTAATCTACGTTTCTCAGGGGCGGCCATAGGCAGATCACGCAGCTCTATAATTTGAATCATTCGCCCTTCTTGGTATTTTCTGCTCTCTGATATCCTTCATGAAGCTTCCTCTTCGTAAGCTCTAGCTTCGACACATGTGAAACTTCTTCAGGCTGCTTTCTCTTCGCTCCTGCCGAAAAATGGCCGCTTGGTTTTTGTTCTGGAGTCCGATTTGGAGAGCAGCCAAGTGCTCCAGAATCTGTTGTAGATGATTTGTTCGGCTTATCAACAGAATCTGTTGCAATACTTTGAGTTGCAGCAGCTGTAGATTTAATCCATTCGTCCACCAACATTCTCCATCCTTTAATGAGAACCCGAACAAGCTTTCGAATCTGGCCTGAGTTGTGTTAGAGCGTTCACTGCTTTTCCAATTTCAGTCTCCTTTAATGTTTCTACAGAAATTTTATCAGTTGCAGACGACTCAGTGATTCATACATAAGTCGGACTCATCTGGGTGGTTGCAAAGAACCTCCTTTATCCTCATTACCTCTTCGACTATCTGCCTCTCCTCAGTGTCCTCACAGTTGGAGCTGATTTTCTCCTCCTTGGGATGTTCATCACCGTCATTGTTGAGAACCTGGAGGTCGGTTCTGTTGCATTCAGAGGAGAGGGAAAGCTGTGAAGTGCAGAGCTTCTCAGCAATCATAATCTTTCTGTCCTTAAATTCCTTCGGGTAATCCATCGCCGCTACGAGGATGGCATTGTCGATCAACTCAAAAATATCATATTTCAAGCTGCTGAAAACGTTCCTCCAGTAATCCAGTGAGCCTTTCGCGTCCACCATTGCCATTACCGCAAGCAAAGATCGCTTCTTTACACAAGAATTGAGTTTCGTAGCAGTATTCTTCCTCTCGCCGATCAGAACAGAAGAAATAGAGAACAGAATAACAGATAAAAAAAGACCGGATCTTTCGAATTTGATAAGAATTTTTAATTAACAGGTGTGCATGAAGAAAATACATAATGAAATAAATGAAAATTCAGGAGAGGTAGACACGCGGATATGAGAACGCTAATGCAGGGAAGAGTACTTACCGGCTGTATGGCTTATCTCGATCTGTTAGGCGGCCGAAATGCTCGGGAAAGTCGAAGATGCCGCAGGGGAAGCGAGAGGCCGTTGTTATTAAAATAATAATAATAATTAGAACTTCTCTAAAGTAAAAGCGGGAGGTGTAGTTACCGGTTCTCTATGGCTTATCTCGATCGGCCGAGACGGCCGAAAAGCTTGGAGAAGCCGCAGATGGCGGAGATGAAGTGGGAATCCATTGTAGTCAATAAAAGAAAATAATTAGATCTTCTATAGCGAAATTCAAATTAACATCTTATGTTTTAAGATTGAAAATACCTTAAATCTTATGAAGTAATATTTCATAAAATATAATATTAGAAAACTTTTAATGAATTTACACTTCCTAAATTAATAAAAAATATTTCATACTTTAATATAAGTTTGATTTTGATGTTCAACATCTTCTTGTTATTATTTATTTTGTCATGAATGTATTACAATTTTTTGTATGAATGATTAAGATCTTCATATAACACATAAATAGTAAATTATCTCTATGTCACAAATTTTCTCCACATAATAACTATATAAGTTAAATTATTGTTTTTATTTTTAAAAAATTTGCACATATTACTATTTATATAAAGGTATCTTTCTATTTTTAAATAATTAGCTTATAATTTGATTAGTTATTTTTAAAAGCTCACAAATTATTTATTTATTTTGACTGATAATTTCATGACCTTTCAAGATCATTATAAGTGAAAATGGCTTAAGGTATGACTTTAAAGATCTTTTTAATGAAACAAATTCAATGTCTTAGAGCCAGTTTTGCTAATTATGAAGTGATTAATTGTTCTATACATTTTAAAATAAAGCAAATAATTGCAAAATATTAATTGTTAATAATTAGTTGAGAATTTCAATCTTTCTCTCTAATGTAATTCTTGTTTTATCAATAAGTTTTGTAGAGCATTTAAGGTTCCTCAATTATATCTCAGTTATAACACTTTTCTCTTTAAAATATTATTCATCTTCAATCCCTGATTAATTTTATTTAAATTTTTGTACACATCATTAAATATTTAAATTATCTATATTTTTTAAAATTTAAATATTTATATCACATTTTTTTAAAATAAAATTGGCAATGCTCTCTGAACATTAAATTAAAAAAAAAAATCGAGGCTTAAATTAAAAAAGAAGAGTGAAAATAATTTATGACTTAATAATTATAATGGAAGATATTAGAATGCAAGGAAAGATTGCTTATTATTTGTGTTCAATGTTCATGCCAAAAATCGCAACCAAAATGACAAAGTTGCTCACTATCAATGTGGCAGTGGTTAGAACGACCTCCATCGCACAATGGTTACTTATCATGAGGATTATGTTTATGTAGTCCTCAATGTCGTCGACGTATTCCCTCACCTGCAAAGAAATAAATAGTTTAAGATAAATAACTTACAATAAGCTTATTATGTTTCTCTACAACTAACATAAATTAACCATTATGTATATAGAGTTAAGCTTGGAGTTAGATATAGGCATTCAATAGGAAGAAAAGTCTATGTAAATATATAGTTTACCTTTTGTTATAACTTAAATTTAAGAGAGGTATTCCTCTTATTAACATGTTGTGTTTATTTTTGGATGTGGATGAGGGGGGGATACGCGATATGGAGATCTTATTGAAGTAATGCGATATTGAGGTATGATGTACTTTAAAAGATAGATAAATCACCATACAATTGACCAATCACCTAATAAGGACTCTTAAGGCATGATGGGTCTTCAAATATACCAAAGATTTTTCCCCAACTTTACATGGATAAATAAAGTAGGGTTTATAATAAGCCGAGTTCTTAAGATCCATATGGAGGCAAGCTTCCATAGTTAATTACATCCTAGGAATATGATTCTTAATACTCTCTCGATTAAAGTAGATTATCTCCAAAGATTTCAAAGATAGACTATCAAATGATTGGTTATATTTGAAAAATCAAATGAGAAAGTTCAAGGAGAAAAACTTATTTTGGAATCCAAAGAGAAAGTAGGAAATGTTCTCTAAGAAGCCTAGTAAGCATTCAAATCTATCATATAATTTGGCTTTATATGTTTGAAAGTGAGGATATTTTATTCATTTTGAGTTGAATTTTATTAGATTAGGGCTTATAATTCATTAACATAAGGTTGTGGACATACATAAGTGATGAGAATTTATGCTTATAGCTTCAAGAAAATAGCTACCTCATTCTAAATTCATGGACTTTAGCATGAGAGCACCTAAATCTAGCGATAGGTGGACATATGATTCACCTCCATAAGAGTTACATATGTCATAGATCTTTATTGATGGTAATTGACATTGAGGGTATGATGTACTAAAAAAAGATAGATAAATCACCATACAATTGCAATCTAATAAGACTCTTAAGGCATGATGTGTCTTCAAATATACCAAAGATTTTTATTAGAATAAATAAAGTAGGGTTTATAATAAGTTTCTTAAGATCCATATGGGCAAGCATAGTTAATTACATCACAGGAATATGATTTAATAATACTCATTAAGTGAAGTACATTATCTCCAAATATTTCAAGATTAGAATATCAAATGATTGGTTATATTTGAAAATCAAATGAGAAAGTTGAGAAAAACTTATTTTTTGGAATCAAAAGAGAAATGATAGGAAATGCTCACAATACTAAAACTAGTAAAATTCAAATCTATCATATAATTTGGCTTTATATGTTTGAAAGTGAAGATATTTTATTCATTTGAGTTGAATTTTATTAGATTGTTGGGGCTTATAATTCATTAACATAAGGTTGTGGACATACATAAGTGATGAGAATTTATGCTTATAGCTAAAATAGCTACCTTATTCTAAATTCATGGAGCTTTAGCATGCTAAAGCACACCTAAATCTAAGCGATAGTGGACAAGGTTATCCCAAGAGAGAATAATGACACCACTTTATCATAAGATACTTATTGAAGCATTAAGACATAGTATGCTATAAAAAAGATAGATAAATCACCATACAATTGGCCTAATCACCTAATAGGACTCTTAAGGCATGATGGGTCTTCAAATATACCAAGATTTTTTAACTTTACATGATAAATAAAGTAGGGTTTATAATAAGAAGTTCTTAAGATCCATATGGAGGCAAGCTTCCATAGTTAATTTACATCTAGGAATATGATTTAATAATACTCTCGATTAAAGTGAATATTATCTCCAAAGATTTCAAGATTATCAAATGATTGGTTATATTTGAAAATCAAAATGAAAAAGTTCAGGAAAACTTATTTTTGGAATCCAAAGAGAGAAAGTAGGAAATGCTCAATACTAAAGAACCTAGTAAGCATTCAAATCTATCATATAATTTGGCTTTATATGTTTGAAAGTGAGGATATTTTATTCATTTGAGTTGAATTTTATTAGATTGTTAGAGCTTATAATTCATTAACAGATTGTGACATACATAAGTGTGAGAATTTATGCTTATAGCTCAAGAAAATAGCTACCATTCTAAATTCATGGAGCTTTAGCATGAAAAGCATGACCTAAATCTAAGCGATAGGTGGACATAAGGATTCACCTACAAGAGAATAAATTGTCAAGGACTTTCATCTAGTGGCATTTAACTCCTCTTATGATTTTAGAATCATTTAGTCAGTCATATGAATTGCAAGATAATAGTATTATTTAATTATAAATATTAAAACTAAACTCACTCCTTAAGAGACTGGGCATGAGTGATATGAGCATATGACTTAATCTATAAATGTAAAATCTTTTCAAGTTTTATTTCATTTTGACATCATTTGACAAAGGCTTTGGGATTTTTATATGCTTAAATGCATGATGAAGTATTATTGGCCAAATCAAAAGAGAGAGAGAGGTGAAGACATCATTTTAGTTGCTCTTAATTATCCTTGTGTGCAGACCCTCATTTTACAAGTGACTCAAATGATATGTAGAGATACAAATATATATATGGGGTTGCTAAATAATTTAATTATCTTATTTATGTCCCAGGTTTATGATAAGATTATGAGTTATTTAAAATTTAGTTATGAGTGATTGGGTAGAAATTTTATTTTATCCTAAGAACCTAATATTCAGCCACACATTAAAGCATCAATCATAAAAGAAAAGAAAAATTATGTCATTTCTAATGCACAATCTAAAAAAATCATCAATCAATTTTTTTAACTAAAAAGAATAAGAGGTCTATTGTACAACCCAAAAGAAAAGATGTAGAGCCCTACCTTTATACAACTTGAAATATGAAAGAATAATTACAATTATAACTATGTTAAATGCTATGAGGGTCATTCTTCACTCTTCCATCTTTCTCCTTTATTCCTTCTTTGATTTGTATGTGCTTGCTTCAAGTGCTTATTTTCGATATGTATATGGGGGGACACCACAGAGATCTGAGGGGGTACTCATTAAGGAGATCATGTATGACATTAAAGAATAGTGCATTATCTCAAAAGATAGAAATCACATGTGGACCTAATCACCTAATGAGGACTCTAAGGCATGATGTGTCTTGAATATACAAGATTTTTCCTACTTTACATGGATGAATAAAGCGATTTATTTAAATTGGGTTATAAAGTTTCCTATAAGGCAAGCATAGTTAATTATATCCTAAGGAAAGTGAATTCATTAAAATACTCGATTAAAGTAGAAATTGTTATCTCCAAAGATTTCAAAGATAGAATTATCAATAAATTATACTTAAAATCAATCAAGATAGATAAAAAAAGAGATTTATTATCAAAGCCAAGAGATGAGTAGGGAACGTTCATGATATTAGGAAAACTAGTGAGCATTTCAATCTATCCTATAGTTGGGCTTTATATATTTGAAATTGAAAATGATTATTTATTTGTTTTGAATTTTATTAGATTATTAGGGCTTATAATCCGACAATACAAGATTGTGAAAATGCCTAAGAGGTGAGGTTTATGCTTGTAGCTTGAAGGAAACAACAACCTTGAATCTTAAATTTAGAGAACTTTAGGAAGGGCCAAAGCATATCTTAAATCTAAGCGAAGATGAATATATAGTTTACATCCACAAGAGAGAGTAAATCAACTCTTATTACAGAGTGGCAACTCTCTCTTATATTTTAAAATCATGTAAAGTCATATGATTTTGCAAGATTATTGTTATTACTTAGAAAGAAACTAAAGTCCATAAATCTACTAAGAGACTAGAGCATGAGTGATATGAATAATGACTTAGTATACAAACTTTATCAATTTTTATTTGATTTTTTACTCTTTATATGGACAAAGGTATTTTATATGTCTAAATGCATTTAATAGAGAGAGAGAGAGAGAGAGAGAGAGAGAGAGAGAGGTGTTTACCACCATGAAACCCTCTCAAGTCTTCCCATGTGCAAGGAAATCCTCTCTTAGCAAGAGTGAAATAATATAGATGTATGATATTAAGCATACAACATTTAACTATAGGGTTGTTAAATATTTTAATAATCTTATTTTAATGCCTAGGCTTTATGTGAGTTTATGAGTTACTTAGAAAATTTAGTTATGAGTTGTAGTTGGGGTAGAAAGTTTATTTTTCTCAAAGTGCCTAATGGGATCCGTACACATTAAATCACCATTCATAAAGAAACTATACAAAAATCATGTCATTTCTATTGCGCAATTGTAAATAAGATATCAAACAATTTTGTAAATCTAACCTAAAAGAATAATAGGCCGGTGCGATTGGGTTCCGCTGTACAACCCAAAAAGAGAAATGGGTAGCCGAGCTCTACCCTTATATAACTCGGTATATGAAATAATAATTATAGATTTACAAATGAATAAATGCTATGGGGGTCTTCATCCTTCATATCTCCTTCACTTCCTCATTTGGTTTGCTTCTTTTGATTTAGTGGCTTGAGCATCATATGGCACCCGATCAAACCTTCTGGCCAATGTTCATCCTTAACCCCCATAGCACTAATCTTGATTTCTAATGCAAAACTACATAAAACATGAAAAGTAAATCTAACTACACCTACAAAATAAGTGTTTGCTAAACATATCATACCAATGCAGTTATATGAATAATTTGGACTTAGCATCCATAGGTAATCAAGCTTAATTTGGATTATGCTTGGGGTTGAGCAACCCCAAAAGTGAGCATTTATATTTATTTTTTAAGCACTCCTTATAATCCACATAAAAAATATGATTAGGCTAATCACGCAACATCTAGTCTATGAAGCATACATCCTAACTACATTAAAATAATACATTAAAATAAAATATTCATTACACCACACCGCCTAATATAAAGCTTGAGGTGGTGACTTAATTCTAGTGTGTGTATTAAAGCTTATGTGGTATGCCTTAACTTAGAATTTTAAGTATGCAAGGGTGCTTAATCATAAGTTGATTTCATTTTAAATGATTTAGTTAATTTGAGAATTTTTTTAATGTTTTCTTTTGTTCCACTTAACTAACTCTTAACAACTACGTGTTATAAAGAGAAGAAAAGAGAGAATTACCCTCTTTCATCCCTACCTTAAGTCACTTCTAAAGCATATTAATTAAATGAATTCTCTTTAGTGAATGACTTATTATATATTATTAATTGATCTTAAGTTTATGTTCACTTTAAATAATCTCATTCAACAAGCAAGGCATCTTAAGATTAATTGAAATTAATTACTATCACATAACATATGATTATTCATTTCTTTCCATCATATGTAGCATGCATATGACTAAGTCCTAAATATATCTATACATGCAATATGTTGCATACTTAAATGATGAATATGAACATGTACATTTAAGGTTTATATTTTCATTTTGATTGAATTATTTTTTTATCATATTAATTTAAAGCTTTATTTAGATTCTTATGCAAAAATACATATGAATGAAGTTAAATATGTACGTGTCATTGTTAACCAAAAAAGTGAGGTAATCAAATGACCTCCTTGGGGCTACTTAAAGTCTCATATTCCCAGGATGTCCAAGCTAAATACCATTTGCATTCAAACACATGTGAGTTTGCATGAATGAAAGAAAGAGAGCTTTTTCACATGATTAATTAATTCTATCACTTAAACAATTGCAAATGCATGTATTTTGGTAAAAGAAAGAGGGTTTTGACTCCATAATTAAGTAGTACATGTTTATTAATAGGGAGGTAATCAAATGACCTCCTTGGGGCTAGCTAAAGCCTCGTATTCCTGGGATGTCTAGACTAAATATTTGTTTTTCTCAAATACATATGAATGTATACATAATTAAAGGAAAAAAAAAACCATGCAAAAGTTGTACTTTTATTTGATTAAAAAGGTTTATGCACATGGAGTAAAGTCTTATTTAAATTATAATATTGAAATATGTAAGAATGAAATCAAACGGAGTTTATGTTGTTAAATTAGGAAGTGAGATAATCAAATGACTTTCTTGCTATAAAGTCATATTCCGAGATGTCCAAACTAAATACCCATTAACATTCTTACTTACATAAATCAATATATGAATGAAAGAAAAAGAATTTTACTTCATGCACTTAAGCTATAATCATTTGCATTTCCTATGTATTTATAACTAGCATTCATAGCATATGTAATCATTTAGTTATAAGATTTAAAAAGTTAGATTTGAATTTAATAATGATAGTAACCACACATATATTAATTTGAATCAACACATGCAAGCTTGACATAAAGGAAATCATTTATTTTTAATTAATTTTTGAAGAAATGAATGCATGAATCAAGTGGCATACAATATTTTAATATGATTAGAAAGAAATAAAGAGACACAAGCATGTAATTTCATTCAAGCCAACTAATTCCTAAGGACAATCATGTTAAATAAGCTTATTTAAAATAAACAAAATTTCTTAATGTCACTTTTGATATTATGTTTAACTTGATTTAAGAGATGTGAGAAAGATGCGCTAATTATAATCCCATTCTCCATATATGTGAGTTAATTTGATTTAATAAGAAGAAATTAGATTGATTTTATAGATTTATTATGTTAAGCATGGATTAAATCAATTAATTAAACCCTTACCTATGTTACCTTAAGGTGATAGATTAAATGATTATGAGGCTAATATAGTATACAAATTCATTGAAAAGTAAATAACAATGCTTCTATGAAGTGAAAGGGGCCTAATGCAATTAGCTCATAATCATTTATTAATTAAGCTTAAGAAACTATTTTAATTATTTTCATGATTTTTTCACACATGTGAGCAAATCATAATTTCATTAAACCTCTTTAGGTTCTTGAACACCTAAAGCTCAACCCAAGATTAAATTAAGAGAAATTAGATTTTTAATTAGGTGATTAATCCATTAATTCATTTCTCTTTAATTAATTATCAAAGTTAATTGATTATCTTTTGAAATGAGATGGGCTTAAGGGAAAAAAAGTAGGGAAAGAGATCCCAACCTAATTCCATAAGCCACCCGCTTTATCGATCATGATTTAATGTGATTTGAATTTTAACTTAGCTAATTAAGTCATTAGCATTTGTGGAGAAAGGAACTTAGGGTAAAGATTAGGAGGGAGGCCCCAATCTAATTCCCTTAGCCCCCTTATTGTTCAACAATGATTAAGGAGTCCAAATAATTACTTAATTACTATTCATATGCTTAATTATTTCTTAATTAAGTTAAGAATGTAATTACAGCTTAATTAACCATTCCTCATAATTTAACAAGTAATAAATCCCAAAAAATTAAAGGAGGCAGATGTCATCCTCTCAAATAATCTCATACATTTTGGGATCAATCACTTCTCATTTTTTCGGCTGCAGTTATATCGAGGGTCTCAATGGGTCCACATGGCTCATTGGGTTGAGGACTCATGGGAGTTAGCTCAATTGATGTGGGAGATCTCCTTGGCTTGATCCCTTAGGTGCGGCTTGTATGGGAAGTGAGTTAACTCACCTCCTTTGGTACATGGCACATAGATGGGTTAGATGGCCTGATAGTTAACTCTCATTTGGGTGAGTGAGGGATGCAAGGTGATGGGAGAGTGGACTTTGCCATTTATGGGTGGAATCTGTGAAGAGCTTAATGGGCTTGGCTGATGAGGCCCACTTGGCTTTTTGACCTATTTGGGAATTTGGTCAGCTATCAAAGTCCCATGGGTTGGTTTTATAGGTTTTAACTTCATTTGGTCAAATGGGTTCATGTTAGGTTGGGTTGACCAATTAGTCAAATTAGTCAAACCAAAGCTTAGGTTCAAATGATGATTTGAAGAGTTTTGGCTCAAATGGTTTTCAATTTGTCTCGGGTTTGATTTTGGCTCGGTTGAAATCAAATGGATCAAGTTGACCATTTTACCAATTTGACCAAATTGTGTTTGGTTAGTATTGATTCATGTTAAATTGGTCAATTAAAAATGATTGTAGGCTTTGGTTTGAATCAATTTAGATTTAATTTGGATTTTGGCCAACTTGACCCTTTAGGTCAATTTGGGCTAGGTTGGGTCAAGTTGACCAATTGGTTAAATTGGGCTCAATTATGGATTTGGTCAAGTTTAATAATCAATTTAGAATGAACTTGAGCCATTGGTTGTAATCAATTTGGGTTAGATCATGATTTGACCCATTTTGATCTTTTAGGCCAATTTGAGTTAACTTGGGTCAAATGGCCAATTGGACTTAGTTTGGCTCAATTGAGGGTCAAGTCATGTTCAATCATTAATCATGAGTTGGTTTCAATCAATTTGGTGTATGATGGGTTTTGACTAGTTTAGTTTTCATTTGGGCTAAATGTTGACTTGGTCGAAGAACCAAGTTGACTTGGTTTGACCCAATTCAAAGTGGTTGATCATCCTAAGGTGATTGTTGATCATGATATGAGGCTTGGATTGGCTTGGTTCAATCCAATTTGGGTTAGATTAGAACTTGGTTCAAAAAGGTCCTTTAGGCCACTTTGGGTCAAGTGGACCTAAATAGGTCAATTAGTTTGGTTTTGGCTTGATTCAAGTTTAGTTGAACTCATATATGAGCCTACGATTAAAATATAAATCCAACTACAATCAATTTGGGCTATGATAGGTTTTGGTTCATTTTGAAGTTTTCAAGTTCAAAGGACTTACTTGGGCTTGACTTGAGTTGACTTGAGCTTGATTTGTTAATTATAGTTTTTATTTATATTTGGCTAGATAATTGATTCAAGAGAAAATCCATTGGTTTTTGCTTGATTTTAATTGATTTTGATTAAGTCCAAGAAATTATCTTAAAGGGTATAAATTGGATTTTGGCTTAATTTTGGGTTTAGTTTTGGCTATTTGGATTTACACTTCGATTATATTTAGAAATATAAATGAAGGTATAAATGATTCATTAGAAAATTATTTGAGTTTGGAGTGATTTGGAAGCAAATTTGACCAAGCTTAAAGATGTAGGTCAAAAGGGGTTAAGTAGGGAATTGATTTAGTTTGATTTATTTTTGGTCATTGAAGGGTGGGTTTCATTTATATTTATGAATATAAATGAAAGAGTAATTGATTTATAAAGAAATCCATTGATTTTGGGTTGATTTGGGTTAAGATTTGATTAAGCTTATGGAGGTGGGTCCATAGGGCTTAAGAAGGATTGACTTCGATTTGATTTAGTTTGATTTTGTTTTGGCTATTTGAGTTTATATCTCATTTATAATTTGTGAATATAAATGAAGATATAAATGATTCATGAAGAGATAAATCAAATTTAGGTTGAATTGGGTGGAGATTTGGCTAAGTTTATGGAATTCAATTATAAAGCTTTAAGAAGGATTTTAATTTTGGATTTGATTATAGGTTCTAATCATTTGGTTTGGAATTTGGATTTGGATTTGGTAAATGATTGAGGGATTGAATTGATCTTGGAGAAAGTAAATTGAATTTGGATTAATTTGGAAGGTTAAGTCCATAAAATGAAATCAAAGGGCTTAGAAGAATTTTGATTATGGATTTGATTATGAAATTGATTATGAAGTTGAAATTTAGTTTGGTTTTGGCATGAATTTGAGGTTTGGCAGAAGGAAAGCGTGGATTGGGTTTAGCTATAGGCACAAGTTTTCTAAGTCCTTAGGCATAACCTATCTCTATGGCTAACCATTCTAAGTCTCTAGGCTTTAGTTAAGTGTTCACCTAATCACTATAAGTGTCTTTGGACTAAGGAGCTCTTAGTGTTTATAAGAGTCCTATGATGAGAAGTTGAGAACGCACTCCAAAGTGAGGTCAACACTTGCTTCAAAGGCATCACTTGGCACCCTAGGTGCCAAGCATCCTAATCCCCCATGGCACTAATCCTAATTCCTATTACAAAATTACATTTATATAAGAGAAATAAATCTAATTACACACAAAAAATAAAGGTTAGCTAAACATATATACAATCCCAAGCAGTTGTATATATAATTTGGACTTAGCACCCTGCACATGGGTAACCAAGCCCACTTATCTTAACTTGAATTATGTATAAGAGTTTAAGCAACCTGCAAAGAGAGCATTTATATTTATTTTCAAGCATTCCCTTAAGCACAATCACCTACAAAAAATATAATTAGACTAAGAGCGGCCTAACATCCAGTTTACGAAACATACACCCTAACATCTAGTCTAAAATATTACATCATAAAATAAAATATATATCACATCATACACCACCTTAACATAGAGCTAGAAGTGATGACTTAATTCTAAGGTGTGTGTTAAGGCTTGTGTAGTGTGTCTTAACTAAGTATTAGAGTTGTGATTTTTCTAATTTTGGGAATTGTTCAAGTTAACATGATGGTGAGTTTCATTTGAAGTTGTTTAATTGATTTGTGAATTTTAATTTATATTTTATTTTTCTTCATATGATTTATACTTAGTAACTAAATGTTATAAAGAGAAGGAAGAGGATTACCCTCTTTCATCCCTACCTTAAGTCACTTTCTAAAGTATATTAATTAGATTTAGTTCTCTTTAATGAATGGCTTATTAAAAGATTTTTAACCTAAATTTAGGTTCACTTTAAATGATCATGTTCAATATGAGAGGCATCTTATGATTAATTTAATTGAATTACTATCACATGAAGTATACTAAATCATTCATTTTCATCACATATAACATGCATATGATTTAATCTTGATTGCATCTATACATACAAACTATTTTAGCACACTTGAATGATGAATGTATGTGTATGTTTGGAATTTATATTTTTATTTTGATTGAATTATATGAACATATAAATTAAAGCTTTATCTAAATTCTAATACCAAAATACATAAAGATGGAATCACATAAGTACGTGTCATTATTAACTAGGAAAGTGAGGTAATCAAATGACCTCCTTGGGGTTAGTTAAAGCCTCATATTCCCGAGATGTCCAGGCTATATACCTATTAACATTCCAAGCCTATGTAAATCTATACTTGAATAAGGAAAATAGAGCACTAATTTATATATAACATATGCTAATGACTTAGGTGAATATGAATGCATGTATTTTTAGTAATAAAAGAGGATCTTCATCTTTTAATTAAGCACACATACACATGTATAAAAGATATGTGACATTGTTAATCAGAAAGTGAGGTAATCAAATGACCTCCTTGGGCCTACTTAGAGCCTCGTTCCCAGGATGTCCAGACTAAACACTTGCTATCCTAAATACATATGAATGTATACACAACTATAGAGATCAAAACCATACAAAGATGGTATTTTCTTTAATTAAATCATTTAGGCAAATGAATTAAAGTTCTATCTAAATTTTAATATCAAAATACATAAGAATGAAACCAAATAAGTACATGCCATTGTTAAACCATGAGGTAATCAAATGCCCTCCTTGGGGCTAGCTAAAGAGAGATTTATTTAATATGCTTAAGCTATAAACACATGCAAATCTTATGCATATTCATAACTATCAATAGTCTAAGTATTATAATTGATTTATAAGGTTTGAAAAATAGTTTTGAATTTATTAGTGATAATAGCAACATATATATTTAATTAAAGCACACATGCTTCCATAAAAGAAATTCATTCGATTCATTTATATTTGAAAATATGAATGCATGAAATCAATGGAATACAACATCTAATGTGTTGGGAAAGAAATGACTAAACATAGCCACATGATTTCATTCAATTACATTAAGCCCTAAGGACAATCACATCAAATAAAGTCATTAAAGAAAATCAAAGTTTCTTTATTAGTTTATGGTTTAAGATTTTGATCAAGCTTAAAATGGAGAAGAATTACTTGTTGTTTTAATCCCATCCCCACATTGGTAATTTGATTTAGTTTAAGGAAAGGTAATTAGGTGAATTTTATGAATTAATTAAGTTGGATCTTTAATTAAATCAATTAATTACCATTATGCTTCTTTAATTTGATTAACCACTTAAGCATGAGCCACAAATGATATGAACATGTAAGGAAATAAAATTGCAATGCTCTACAAGGACCCTAATACAAATGGCTCATATTTAAGAGTTAATTAAATTAAAGAACCTAATTAAGTACTTTTATGATTTTCTCATGCTTATGGGCTAATCATAATTTCCTAAAATCTTTATGTCATTAAACATAAAAGAACACTTATTCCATTACTAATATGGTTATGATTTTAACTTGATTAATTAAGTCACTTTAATTAACTAATTAATCCTTAATTAATGTCATTTTAATTAATTTTTCCTTTAAAAAGGAATGGACTTAGAAAAAGAGGTTAGGAGGGAGGTCCTAACCCCATTCCCCTTGTACATTCACTGTTCAACAATGATTAATGTACTTAATCAATTAATTTTCACTATTTATGAAGTTAATTAATTAATTAAACTAATTAATATAGTGATTAAGATTTAAATGGTCAATTACCTAATTAAGCAATAAATCCCAAGAAAATTATGGGAGTCATCCCATTAAACTAACACAAAGTTTGGAATTAATTACTCAAGTAATTAAGGAGTAATTAAGCAAATTAAGTTTATAATTAAATCCTAATTAAGCCTTAATTACTATTTAAAATTAATTAAAATTAAATAAAATTAATTTTAAATAATTCTCCTCTAAAATACCTTCAGAACAAATATTTATTTGTAATTTTTTAATTTTATACAATTTTTTATGAATTTTTGAAATTTGACATTGAAATTAATTAATTAAGCTTAATCTCATTGGCGCCACATGGACCGTTGACGTGGCGTGCTTTCCACGTGTGGATTCATAAGTATCATCACTCCACATATTATTATCAATTTATAAAGTTTGAAAAATAGATTTGAATTTATTAGTGATAATAGCCACACCTATAATTAAATTAAGTCAACACATGCAAGTTTATATAATAACTTTAATTTGATTTACTTAAATTTGAAAGAATAAATATATGAAATCATATGACATACAACCTTTAAAGTGATTGGAGAGGAATAACTAAACATAAACATATGGTTCATTCAACCAAATTAATTCCTAAGGACAATCACATCAAATAAAAGTGTTTAAAGGCAACCAAAGCTTATTATTAACTTCAATTTTGGATTTGAGTTGGATTTAAAGGAGAGCACTTATCATTTGTTTTCTTAATCCCACTCCCATGTTGGCGATTTCATTTAGTTTAAGAAAATATAATTAAGTGAATTTTATGAATTAATTAAGTTGGATCCCTAATTAAATCAATTAATTACCCTTATCTATGCTTCTTTAATTTGATTAACCAGTCAATTATGAGCCACAAATGACATGAACATGTGAGAAAATAAAATTGCAATACTCCCATAGGACCTAATGCAAATGGCTCATAATTAAAGGTTAATTAGTTAAAGAATCTAATTAAATACTCTTATGATTTTTCCATACTTTTGGGTTAATCATAATTTATTTAGTCTTTATGCTATTAAACATATAAAGAGGAAACCTTAATTTCATCGTTAATTATCTGTGATTTGTACTTTAATTGATTTGATTTGGTCATTTAATTAATCAATTAATCACATAATCAATTTCTACCTTAACCCTCTTAAAATGAATGGACTTGGAAAAGTGACTAGAAAGAGATCCTAATCTCACTCCCTCATCCATTCACATTGGCGAGATTAATAAGCTTAATTAATTAATTTGTTGTTTAGAGTATTAATTAATCATTAAATTGATTAAAAGAGTAATTAAGGTTCAAATGATCAATTTCCTAATTACCTAAGCAATAAAACCCAAAAAAATCATAGGAGGCAGAGGTCATCCCATGGAATTGATTCACTAAGTTTTGGATTAATTGCCAAAGTAATTAGGGTTTAATTAAGCTAATTAAGTTTACACTTAAACCCAATGAAGCCTTAATTACTGTTCAAAATTAATTGGAATTATTTTTAATTATTTCTTCTCTAAATTACCTTTAAAATGAGTATTTGTTTATATTTTTTTTAGATTTTTCTATAATTAGTTATGATTTTTTAAAGTTTCACTAATTAAAATCCATTAATTAAGCCTAATCCCATCGGCGCCATGCAAATCATTGACGTGGCATGCTTTCCACATGGAGCCATAGGATTGGCTACTTAAACCCATTGACGATGCCATGGGGGCGGATGATTTCATCCCCGCCATCCAATCTAAGATCGTATGGTGGAGATTAAACTCATGGTTCTTAAGGGATTAAATTGATATTATTTTAATGGATTAATCATATCCACGATCATTGATGATTGATCTATCGCTCTCAGTGATGAAAGACGGACTATCCACCTTTCGTCGAGCTCTGAAGCTCGTGAGATGCCAGAATCGATCCCACACCTTCAGGAGAGTGATCCTAGGGGATCTAATGCAGATTTTGCATGACATTAACATTTTCTTCAAAAGGCCCAAAAAAATTTAAAAAATCTTGGTTAGCTAGAAAATTACCTCAGTGGAGCTCAAGATCGACGGTGAACTGACTGAGGTAGCTTCACCTTGAAGAGGTGAAGCCCTATTGAGAAGATGATGAGGTGCCTCTTCTTTGTTTGCTCTGTTGACCAAGCACTGACATTATCCTCGCCGAAGTTGGTCTAGAAGGTACTTTTGGTGGTTAGGGAACTCGGCGGATGATTCATTTTACCTCGCTGGAGCTTGGTGAACGTGTGGAAAGAGTTAATTGAAGTGGGGTTGACTTTGGGAAGGTTGACGGAGTGTTCTGCTGGGTTGGTGTTCTCAGTTGGGGAGCTGGGGCTAAGAAATTCTCTACCTCCTCTAGGCTCACTAAGAATTCAAATGTGTTGTTTGAAAGAAATTGGGGTATACCCTCCTCCCTGATTAAAGGTGGAGGATCCATCATTTTAGTCGTTTAACTATAGGTGTTTGGAGGGGACTAGGTTAGTGGCTAAAGGTGGTCTCCTTCATCTTTGGTCTGATCAATGAGGGGAGGTGGGTTAAGCCACCTCCCTTTGGTCCATGGCCGACCTAGCAACATAGGAGTTGACAACATAGGAAGGGTTCCAATTTAGGTCTTGGGTGGCTGCCAAATGCAAAAAAAGCCAGGAGTTGACAACCCAAAAATGGGTTTAGTCTCATGTGGAGAGGTTTATCCAGTAGGTAATAGGTCAAATCATGTGCCAATTGGATTGGTTGGTTTTGGGCTGACCCGAGGTGAGCCAAGGATGGGTCAAACCAAATTTCATTGGGTTTGAGCTTGGTTTGGGTTTGGTTCAATTTGACCCTTGTAGGTCAAATTAGGCTAGGTTGGGTCAAGTTGACTAATTGGTCAAATTAGGTCAAACCAAGAGTTGAGTCAAGGCTTTGATCATATTCAATGAATAATTTAGAATGAACATGAGCCATTAGTTGCAATCAATTTGGGTTAGATCTTAATTTAACTCAATTTGGTCTTTTAGGTCAAATTGGGTCAACTTAGGTCAAAGAGCCAATTGGGTTAAGTTTGGCTCAATTGATGGTCAATTCATATTCAAGGATCGATCTTAGGTTGATGTGAATCATAGATTTCAATTAATTTGGCTTGGGTTGAGATTTTTCTAGTTTGGTTTATGTAGGTTAAGTGGGTTGACTTGGTCAAATGACCAAATTAGATCCGATTGATGACAATTGATCAATCAAGGATGATCAACAATCATCATATGAGGTTTTGCTCTATGTGACTCAATCCAATTTGGGCAGGATTGGAATTTAGTTCAAATAGGTCAAATATGTCACTTTGGGTCAAGTGGACCAATTATGCTAATTAAATCGATTTTGGGTTGAATTAAGTTTAGTTAAATTTAATATATGATTTGGAGTTGATTTGAGATTTTGATTGTAATTGACTTGGGTTGAAATGAATTTTGGCTCATTTGGGTATTTTGGGTAAGAGGGGTTAAGTTGGCGTGATTTAAATTGATTTTGAGTTTGATTTGGCTTGATTGTAAATTATAGAGCTTGGTTTGGAATTATGATCAGAGGATTGATTGATTCATGAGAAAATCAATTAAGCTTGGCTTAAATTAAATGAAATTTTGGCTAAGTCCATAAGATTAAATCATGGGATTAGGATATGTTTGATTTGATTTTGGTTTGGTGACTTGAGTTTGATTGTGGATTCGGGTTCAATTTTAAATTAATTGTATAATTTGGAGGTTTGGTTCAGGCTAGGGAGGTAGGCATAGATTGGTTAGGTTATAGGGTAGGTGAGTTTCCTAAGTCCTAAGGCATAGCCTAATCTTATGATTAACCCTTTTAGGTTTCTAGGCTTAGGTTAAGTGTTCACTTAGTCACTAGAAGTGTCTTAAGCCTAAGGAGCTCTTAGTGTCTAGAAGACCCTGAAACTTATGGTATGAAGATTGAATTGTCACTCCAAAATTGAGGTCAACACAACATTATGGAAATGAAATGAAAGATATTACATTTTGGTTATGTTTTAACTTCAATGTCATTTCTTTCTATTGAAGTGGGCAAGAAGACAATATTTATTATACATTTCTTAGATGCAAATACTAAATTTTGCATATTTAGCTGCATAATTCATCTATTTTGTTTTATGGAGTCTTATGCATCTTTAGTTATGATGTTTCCATTACTAAACATACAAGGGATAATTACAAACATAGCCGTGAGAACTTATGTATTTATAAAATTAATGAATATTTATTTATTATTTTTTGAACGAGCAAATCCATGTATTCACGTCTGCCACAATCAAATCATTGGGAAGTTGATACAACAAAGTGTTATATAGTTCAAAGGGCATACCATAGATGGGTTATTCAAGATGCTATCGATACAAAATAAGCTTCTAAGAGCACCTCAAGATCTTCCAAGAGATATTTTCTACTAGTTAGTCAAGGTATGGCTTTCATGTTCATCTCTTAAGACCAACCAAAATTATAGTGTAATTGTGACTTTCCATGTCATTTTCATTTGATGAAATTTCAATGAGAATCCGATCGATAAAAAAATGGTGTTCGCTTTCCCTAGCAAGTTTTAAAAATATATATATATATATATATATATATATATATATATATATATATATATATATATATATATATATATATATATATATATCTTATATATATATATAGGGATGTGACACCAGATCTTATGGACTTATTGAAGTGATCAATCATTGATGTACTATCTCGAAGATAGAAATCACCACCTTATAATGGACCTAATCATCTAATAAGGACTCCTAAGGTACGATGGGTCTTTGAATATACCAGAGAACTTTCTCCTACTTTATGTGAAAAAGTAAAGTAGGGTTTATTTTAAGCCAGGTTCATTAAGTTCCCTATGGAGGCAAGCCCCCATAGTTAATTACATCCTAAGGAATGAATTCCTTAAGAATACTCTCGATTAAAATTATAATTAGGGTCTAAAGATTTCAAGGTTAAGACTATCAAAAGATTGTATTTTAGAAAATCAAATGGGAGATCAAGAAGAAGACTTATTTTTGGAATCTAAAGGAGAAAGTAGGAAATACTCATGATCTTGGAGCTAGTGAGCATTCCAATCTACCTATAATTGAGCTTTATATTTTGAAATTGGAGAGTTAATTATTTGAATTGTTTTATTAGATTCTTGGGCTTATAATTCCATAATATAAGATTGTGAAAATGCCTAGAAGTGATTATGCTTGTACTTTGAAGAAAATAGCTACCTCATTCTAAACTAAGGAGCCTTGGTATAAAACAAAGGCACACCTAAATCTAAGGTGAAAATGGGTATATGGTTACCTCCATAAGAGAGAATAAACCACTGGACTTATTACACTGGGTGACAACTAACTCCTCTCTTTAAATCCATGTAGGCAAGTCTTATGCTTTGCAAGATGGCTAGGTGTTATTTATTTAGAAAGGAGATTAAATCCTTAAACTCACTCCCTAGAGACTAGAGCATGTATGAAATCATGACTTAATCTAATGCAAATTTTATCAAATTTATTTTATTCTTTTGAACTCTTTGTTTTGACACAGGCTATGGGATTTTGTATGTAAATGCATGAAAACTTGATTATGGGCCAAATCAAGAGAGAAAGAGGTGTTCTTCCACCAAAGGCTCTCAAGTTAGCCTTCATTCTTTGTAAGATGGAACTCTTAAGAGTGAAATAATATGACATGCATGATATTATACATTCATTCATCCAACTAAAGGGTTGCTAAAAATTTTATTATCTTGATTTAATTCTTTTTTTATGTGAGGTTGATTTGTTTTAAAATTTTAGTTATGAATTATTAATTGGGGTAGAAAAATTAATTTTATCTTAAGAGCCTACCGCATCAGCCACACATTCAAGCATCAATCATAAACTATGAAAACTATCTTTGTTCTAATGTAATCTAAACACAACATCAAACAATTTTATAGACTCGAAAAGAATAAAATGTGGTTAAAGTACACCCCAAAAAGAGAAAACAAGATGAGTAGCCAAGCTCTACCCTTATATAACCCGGATTACAAAAAAAATAATACATGCTATGGGGGTCTTCTTTTCTTCATTTCTTCATTCTCTTTCTTTTGATTTGATTTGCTCCAAAGGCATCACACCTAAGCCCACTCATCCTAATCTCCCATAGCAATCTAATTTTTTAATGCAAAATTATATCATAGGAAAAATAAATCTATTTACACCTAAAACAAATGTTAATAAACACATACAATCAAGGTTATATGAATAATTTGGACTTAGCATCCCACATGGGTAAGCACATCTAACATGGGTTATGCTTAGCTAAGCAACCACAACAAAATCATTTATTTTTTATTATTACATAAGTCTTGCAAAATATGATTAATAATGGTAACATCTAGTGATACATACATCCCGTTAAAATATTACATCACAAATAAAACACAATATACATACGCCTCTACTAGAAAGTGACTTAGTATTCTAATGTATATGCTTAGCTTTTGACAAGACTTTCTTAGGCTTTTTTAGTTTAAGTTTCAATTTGGAGTTTGAATTTGTTTAAATTTTACCTTTGGGTGATTTCAATTTAAATGATTTAATGATTTATTTTTCATTTTTATTTCAATTTTATTTGGTTAAAGTGATGTTTAAGTTTTCAAGAATGAAGAATATAATGAATTCCATTTGTAGACAGAACTCACCCTATTCTACATCCTAACTCCTAAAGAGTCTAACTAAGGTCCTTAAGTATCTTAATTAGCCCATTTGAATTTGTGTAATTCATTTGATTTGATTTATTTGACTTGATTTAGAATTTAGAATTTGAATTTGTTTAAGTATTTAATTGATTGATTTTGGATTAGATGTTTTGGTTTAATTACATCTTGATAATTCAATATCCTTAATATCTAATGAAGTTTAAGTTTGTTTAAGTTCATGTATTTTTGGTTGATTAATTTTAGATTAGATGTTTTGATTTAATTAACTCTTGATAATTCAATATCCTTTTAAATTAATATCTAATTCTTTTCTTTGATTATGGTTATGTGACTTAACTTTATGCTTATTTGATTTGATTGTGGTTCATTTATTTATAGTTTGATCAGATTAGGTTAATTGAGATTTTATTTTGATTTTAATTGGGTTTGATTCTTTGTAATTAGGATTTTATTTTTAATCGTGTCCATTTGTCATGTTCATCAAAGTTTGGTTTATATTTTGATTTCATACATTGGATAGCTGATTAGTTTTTCTTATTTAAGTAGGTTGAATGAGATTTGATTTGATTACATATTAAATTGATGAGAGTCTTTCTTAGTTTAGTTTAATTTGATTTAATTTGATTTGATCAGCTTTATTGGCCTATGAGTTTGTTTAGGTTCAATGTGATTATGTGATTAGTTTAACTAAGAAGTGTATTTATGTTAATTATAAAAGTTTGTTTAATTTTCAATTTGATTTCATATTTGTTTAGGTTAATGATGTAAATAATGACTTAATAATTTAAGTTTAATTTAGGTTTTGATTAGTATTTAATTGTATTTATCTTTGATTAAGTTTAAGTTTAATATGATTAATTTGATTGACTTAATTAGCTTATTTAAGATATGTGATCAAATTAATTAGTAGATTAATTAAGTGTCTGATTTGGATTAATTTTAATGTGATTTATAAAATTAATTTAGTTTATTAAGATGATGGATTAATTTATTAAGTTTGCATTAATTAGATGTTTGATTAATTAAGTTTGATTAAGGGTAAATAAAATTTTAAATTATTAGATTAATTAAGGGTTTGTTTAATTAGAGATTAATGACTCAATGATTTAGGTTTAATTTAGGTTTTGATTAATATTTAATTATGTCTTAATTATGTTTGATTAAGATTAGGTTTAATATGATTAATTTGATCAACTTAATTAGAGGTGTGATTATTAAATTTAATTAGGGGTTTGATTTAAGCTTAATTTTAGAGTTAGCTTTAATATAACTTATTTAAATTAATTTGATTAATTAAGATGATGGATTAATTCATTAAGTTTGCATTAATTAAATGTTTGATTAATTAAGTTTCATTAAGGATAATTAAAATTTTAAATTATTAGATTAATTAAGGATTTGTTTAATTAGAGATTAATGACTTAATTTCCCACATGTGAGTGATTTGATCTAGTTAACTGTTTTACTTAAATTTGATTTGATTAAATGATTATTATTATTACCATCATTATTATTAAGTGAATTAATTATTTATATCATTTCAATTAAGTTTGATTATTTATGATTAGAGTTTTATTGATTTGATTCACTTATCATGTTTATTTGATTTCATTAACATGTTTGATTTAGTTATTAGGCTGAAATATTTAATGATTAATTAATTATCTTATTCCAAATGGATGTAATTTAATCATATGTTAATTGCTTACTTTAATTTTATTTGGTTTAATTTGATTAATAACAAATGATTAAAGTTTCTTAAACTTGTTGAATTTTGAGTTTTATATAAGATTTAATCATTTAATTGAGTTTTATTAACTTAAATAGGTTTAATCATATTTAATTTAATTTCCCTAAGGATTCTTTGATTTAATATTTAAATTATCTTTTCGGTGATATTTTAATTAACTCCTTAATTGATTAAACTCTACTTTTAAGTGTTTGTTCGGGGTTCATTAGGATTCAGAATATCACATTATTTTCTTAAGAGTCCTAGATGTCAATTGAAGTGATCTATGTTATTTTGAAGATTTTTGTAAATTTTTGAATTTTTATTTGGTTTATTTTATTAAAATGGATAATCTGAACTTCAAATTTAATTTCTCTCAATCTAAAACATCTTTTCACTTGAAAGTTTGATGGTATGTGTGTTTTAACTTTTATTTGAATACCTGAAAATTTCAGTTTAATATGATATATATTTTGGTTTAATTAATAAAATTTGATTTTCACTAAAACTTAAATTAAGCTCAAAATACTTAGTAAAATTTATGGATTTTAGATTTGTTGGATTCTTCTCGGAAAGCTGAATCCAACGAGCCCTTATTTGCAATTTTTGGTCAAGTATTTTAATTTTTTATGAATTTTTGAAGTTTAAAATGATTTAAATTAATTTTTTTAAAAAGAAAATACAGCGGCGCTGATGTCAGCCATTGAGAGGGGAGGGAAAATGACTTACGGCTCACTCTGACCATCGAAATCGGACTATCAAACATCGCGATCGGAGGCCAAGATCGCGTGATCGGCCGTCGATCATGAGAATCGATTGATGTCCATATCGCATCGGTGATCCGAAGGCGGATCGCAATCCACGCGTCGATCCGAGCCATCCGATCTAAACCACGAGATTGGATGGCGGTTGTTGCCTCGCCTGCGGTGAACAGGGTTTTCACGCTTTTTTTTAAAAAGGGGTTTTAAGCCAAAACTTGTCAAAATGGATTCGTTTTCACGTCGATTCACACTGAAAAAATTTTATTTTCTAATTGAGATGATTTAAAGTAAAAATGCGGGATATTCTATGATAAATTCCTAAAATCGCAAGAAAATTAACACAAAATTCATGAAATCCTAAGGCTGGCTACGGTTTGACGAAATTTATCTCACCAGGGATAGTTTTCGGCGGCGGTGAAGATCTGAGCGAACTCCTAGGTATGTGAGAAAGCTTTGGAATGATCTTTAACCCTTGCCTCCCTTTGAAACATCATCTTCTCTGATGTTTATCGACGCATTGCCGAAAGAGCAATAATTTATATTTTTGAGCTCAAAAATGGCTCAAAAAGGTGGGGGATGACTTTTGCTTTGAGGAGCTTTTGGGAGGCTGAATGGTGGTGGGAGCAAAGATCTAAACCATCTCCCTCCTTTATAATGGTCGAAAATTCAATATTTTTTGAATTTTTTGGCTCCAAATTGATTGTCATCTTGCTTGGGGTGGTTGGGATGGATGATGAATTGATTGAAGACTTTGAATTTTTCTCCAAAGTCATCTCTTGCTGCCATATGATCAGCTCTATTCAATATAAATGTTGGGGATGAGTTAAGTGCATGTGATGGGGGAGAATTAAATGAGGTTGGGTGGAATCCTATGTGAGGGAGGATCTATGAGGTTTAAATGGGTTGGGTTTGTTTTGGACTAATCCCAAATGGGTTTGGGTCAGTTTGATCAGATGTCATGGCTTGGTTTCAAGGGATTTGACCCAATTTGGGTCATATATGTCATATTGGGTCAAAATTTGACCAAAATTGGCCAAATTAACTTGTTATGAGTTTATTCATGTTCAATTGTCTAATAAGATAAATGTGGTCTTTGGTTTGAATTAATTTGGATTTAATTTGGATTTAGGCCAATTTGGGCTAGGTTGGGTCAAGTTGACCAATTGGGCTCGATTGATCAAATTGGGTTTAATTATAGCTTTGGTCAAGTTTAATAATCAATTTGGAATGAACTTGAGCTATTGGTTGCAATCAATTTGGGTTATATCATGATTTGACCCGATTTGGTCCTTTAGGCCAATTTGGGTCAATTTGAATCAAATGGC
Organism: Cymbidium sinense; assembly: GCA_021442155.1. Classification (NCBI taxonomy): domain Eukaryota; kingdom Viridiplantae; phylum Streptophyta; class Magnoliopsida; order Asparagales; family Orchidaceae; genus Cymbidium; species Cymbidium sinense. The sequence goes on along the minus strand of CM038220.1, from coordinate 94,280,321 downwards.
CAATTAGGCTTGGTTTGGCCCAATTGACTACAATTGATCATTCTAGGGTGATCAACAATCATGGTGGAAGGTTTTGGTGAGCTTGGTTCAATCAATTTGGGTTGGATTAGAAGTTGGCTCAAATGGGTCCTTTAGGTCACTTTAGGTCAAGTGGACCTAAGTGGGTCAATTGGTTTGGTTTTGGTTTGATTCGAGTTTAGTTGAACTTATATATGAGCCCTAGATTGAAATATAAATTCAACGACAATCAATTTTGAGTCCAATAGGTTTTGGTTCAATTGAAAGTTTTAAGTCAAAAAATTTAGGCTTGACTTGGGTTGACTGGTTTTGATGATTGTAGATTTTATTTATATTTGGATAAATGATGAATGAATGATTGATTTGAGAAAATCCATTGATTTTGACTTGATTTGGATATAATTTGGCTAAGTCCAAAGAATTGACTTAAAGAGCTTAGATTGAGTTTGGATTTGATTTTTGATATAGTTTTGATCATTTGAACTTGGATTTCAATTATATTTGTAAATATAAATGAAGGAATAATTGATTTATAAAGAGATCAATTGAGTTTGATTTGATCTAAGGGACTTCTGGCTAAGCATATGAATGTGGTTCATATGGCTTAGGAAGGGTTTTAGGATTTGAATTTGATTTTGGGTTTCAATCATCTAGAGTAAAATTTGAAATTAGATTTGAAATTTGAATTTGAATTTGAATTTGAGATTTGGTTTGAGAATTGAGTCTGGGTTTGATTTGAGAAGGTGTATCTAGATTGGGTTTAGGCTATAGAATGGTAATTTCTTAAGCCCTAAGACATAGCCTAATATGATGATTAATACTTCTAAGTCTCTAAGCTTAGGTTAAGTGTTCACCTAATCAGAAGTGTCTTATGACTAAAGAGTTCTTAGTGTCTAGAAGAGTCTTAAGTCTAAGAAGAGGAGGTTAAGAGCTCACTCCAAAAGTGAGGTCAACAATATATATATATATATAAAACACATTTCTATCAATGAAAAGGTGTATTTAATTTTTAATAAAGGGGCTTTTACATTTCACCTGATTTTACATGCATACTATATTTCAATTTGACATTCAAATATTATAGTTAATAATAAAAGTCCACACATATTTCTCATTTTTTAAAATTTTTTGAAAAATTTGATCATGGCATGCTTGAACACATGGGTTCATAGTTCAAAAAATAGAGAAGGTAATTAAACTATAAATGCATATAAATTGGGTGGTTGATTTGTAAAAATCTCAAAAAAATGATGATTATAATAGTTTTGAAATGATTATAAAGATTTAAGGATTATGTATATTAATATTAAAGTTTTAGTTGTTCGATATATAAATATATATGAATTTTGTGTTATATATGTAAATCTCTCTTTAACCAAATATTTAGTAGAGCAAAAAAAAAAAAATTCAATGAAGCAGCAAAGATTAACAGGGATAGGAAAAATCATGTTAAGTCATAGAGGAGAGGTGGACTTCTTTGCATCAATGGGGCAAAAATGAACATCTAAGAGTTTCTCTCTCTCTCTCTCTCCTAAATCCCTTCTCCCCTTGAATGGAGCTTTAGGCAAGCTACCATTGCTTAGTTATTATTTTAATGCAATGTTATTCTCAATCTTTTTTTGTTTGTTGATTTTATCATTTTCTTCACAAAAAATGGTACATTCTTTGAACCATAACACCATTTAGGTTCTATTTTTATCCACATCAACACACTGATCTATGATCCTTCGATCATTTAATCATTACCTACATCTGAGACTACTATAGTCGCAGATCTCTAATTTTCATTGTGGATTCTCATTCTCACATGAGATCCACGCCAATAACCCTATGCACTAAACTACCTATCTCATTAGGCCTTTTATATGAGAGATCACATTATATAATATGTTTTCGAACTATGTAATATAAGGCTAAACTTAAAGTTTCATAAGCCTAAAATATCCCTTTTATATGAGAGATCACATTATCAGCTATTACTTCCCCTTAAAAAAAGGTTTTATTAGTATACACCGAAAGTCCACTCGACCAAATGGATTTGTCATGAGTCAACCATATTTGAGCAGTTGAGCTTTGCTCGATCATATTAGAATCAACTAAAAATTCATATGAGCTACAAATCATATTAACCATTAAATCTCAACCAAGCATTCGCTTTAATACACTTTTTTTTTAATGAAGTGCAAAACTAAAGAGACAAATACATGGTCATAAGATCTTTTATCATCTAATAAATTAATCCTGAGTAAGGATCAACCATGGTATTTCTACATAACTATATTTTTTCAGCTAATATAATGTCAAACTAAACTCAAGCCAATATCTTAATAATCAATTTATAAATTGGCATAATTACCCTTTGTTCATGAAAAGGAAGATTACATTTTTTTTCTAGATCCAGTCCTACGACTATATTGCCTTTGATCACATGCCATATCCCATCTTAGGATTCACGCTAAGGTCGATACATGTTAGGATTTGTGTCTCTACAACCTCAATCGATGTGTAGGGGGTGTTCGAACTGAGAGTTATTATCTAAATCTAAAGATCTCTCTCATTCCTCACATGTCCTCTCAATGTTTAAGATTCTAAAGGATTAGCGACTTCAATGGCGCACACAAAAAGAAGAAAGATTTATATGTGAAGTATTATCAATTTGTGAGATTATTACTGAATCTTTTTTTTTTTGCGTGTGCGTGTGCAAGGGTGTACTTGGTAAATGGGAAAGGGTTGGTGATTACTTCTCTTTTGTATACCATGATTGTATCTTCTTTGTTAGTGATACGAATTATTTCCTCTCCCATGAACATATATTTGGTAAAAGCCAAATCATAAAAATTTTGGTGTTTTCTAAGTACGTATTCTCTCTCTTTTCTTGTGATCGATTTGTAGCAATTCATTATCAATTATGATAGGGGTTCCACTTCAACTTATCTTACCTTCCTCATTACAACAAGACTCAACAAATTTTTAGCCATCATTGGTTACATCATCCCCAACTTGAAGTATTAACAAACCACTCCATTATCAAAAAAAGACTTGAATCAATTAATTATACCTTTCTCCATTGAAACTACTATCTTGGTCCATTTGAGAAGACTGAGGAGACCCATTAGATTGCTGCTGCTGCAAAAGCTTATTTGTCAAATACATTTCATCCATATCCTCATCATCATCCAGTAAGTGTTCTAGTTCATCCCTAATCTACAACAAAGAAAATGTTTGCTAATCAAATCAATTGAATTACTAGATATGGGGGGATGGAGGGATCAACTTCAACTTTAGTTTCAGAACTTTAGAAGCATAAGAGTAGAGTTAATACAATGAGTAACTCACGAAGTTTAGTTTTGCACCTGTTATAAATTAAAGATTTTAGTAGATACATGACAACTATTCTTGATATTTTATCTGCTAAAAATAAACTAAAGTTACTAATATGTCATTCAAAGAGTTTTGATAAAATTTACTTAATTCTAGTGGATTTTCAGCCCTATTATCCTTATTTTTTCTTGTTGACTTGTAGCAAATGCCAAATGTTGATGAGATATCATAAATCTATTGTTGAACTTGAACAAGATCTAAGCAAGTGATGTTATAAAAGGTCGAGCCATGTTACTTGTTAAGTTACTAAGCTTTCATCCTCAACATTAAAATATTATATGCAATCTAACCACATGCATAAAATTTTAAAAGAATTGAGGTAAATAATTTAACCACAATATGAGAAACAAACCTTTTGAACACATTCCTTACCAAATGACTTTTGATCTAACGAACATATTCCAAATTGAGAGTACTAATTTTTGAGGTTAATTTATCCAGCAGGATGAGTTTCATTCTCTAAAGTTTTCCTTAGAACAAAAAAAATATAAATAAAATAAATAGTAGCAAAGATGCAATAATTCTATGAAGCAAGAA